>JACGAQ010000215.1:0-232599 GCA_014119065.1 Orius insidiosus | reverse complement strand
TGTGATTTTTTGCACCAAAAATTCTTAAAAGGTTTGGAAACGGTTCGGCCGCAGCGAATTTTTTAAAATTTCAAACAGACACATCTCCGCCCTTTTTTGAAATTCAAAAATCGCCCTCGTTAGTTTCTTGTTCACCGACTAAAGAAAATTGGGTGAAAATCTGGTGAAAATCGATCGAAAATTGTGGCCGAAAAGTGTTCCGGAAAAAAACGGACGGCCGGCACCATAGACAAAGTAGAGATCGGCAAAGATCAACATTCGATTTGACCCTCCGGGGTCTGGAAGACCCGACGTCGAGGGTATCACAATAACTTCTTTAAGGAAGTTAATGAAGAATGATATGAGGCGCTCCGGGTACGAAGGGCGAACTCAACATCGGACAATTTTTTTTTTTTCATTTTCAGATTCTAGACCTTTTGGTGAATGCACCCATAATTTTATGTTGAGTTAGCCCTTTTCCCTCTTTAAATACGTAAAAACCGATATGCGGCAAAGCTCTAACTGCGATATCCGAGCGGGTACGAAGGGCGAACTCCACATCCTAGTCCACAACCCCCACTCCTTTCCCATTCCAGGGCATGACTTTTCTGTTGAGTTCGCCCCTAACATAAAACTTTAAAATGCGAATATCTCGAAACTACGTTTTGTTGAGTTCGCCCTTCGTACCCGGAGTGCCTCATATTAGAAATTTTTCCCTACTTGAAAAATAGATTTTAATGAATATTGGGATAAAACTAAATATATTTTGTAGTGGGAGAGCGTGACGTCACTGGAGTTCCTTGACGCCTTTTTGGTGTATCCACAATTTTTCGTTTTCAATCATATCAGATTTTCACAAATCTTATACGAAAAAATGTGTTACTCCGTATAAAAACCTTGGAAAAATCCTACAATAGCTTCAGGAAAACGCTCTACTTAAATGTTGGAAAAAAATGAAATTCAGCCACAGGGTAAATTTGAATTTTGTAAATTTTAGCGAGTTTCATTTTGTACACCTAGTTCATTTTTTCAAAATTTGAACATTTTAGGCGTTTAAAGTCCATCAAAAGTTGACCTTCTCCGTGTAAGAAGGTTATTGAAGTATAACCATTAAGAAGGTTAATTTTTAAAGGCTTGTAAATCGTAAACCGTAACAGATATTGAAAAATGCACTAAACAAAATCAGTTGGAAATTAATTCTCTTATTTTTATTCTATTCATTTTTTCTCTAGGACGCACTGTTTTCAAGATAAATTAATTTTAAAAAAATTATTTTCCGAAAATGGTGCATCCTAGAAAAAAATAATTAAGTACAAATTTATAGAGAATTAAATTTCCTACAATTTTTATTTATTAGGTGTACAAATGAAACTCAGCCACCGGGTAAATTGAATTTGTAGATTTTAGTCGAGTTTCATTTTGTACACCTAATATCTATCCAGAAGTCTAAAAACCTTAGATAATATAAAACGCTTATTGAAGGTTTAGGCGGAGGAGATAAATTTTACTGGGTTCAAGTCAATAAATTGCTAAAATAATAATTTTTTGGAGATAAAGTCGAAATTAATATTTTTGACCACCTTTCAGATACATCGTTGGAATTATATCCCAACGAAGTTTCCTTCCCGAAAGATAATACTTGTACGTGTTCTGTTTACATTGCGAGAAAAAAAAAAAAGTTAGAAACTTGAAAAGAGGCGAGAAAAAAAAGTTTTCTGAAGGAGAAAAATCAGCGATTGAAAATTAGATTTTAAGGATGAATTATATTTAACACTTGAGGGTAAAGCCGATTGTAAATTGAATTGAATCGTGAATTGAAAAGCGACGGAACGGGTGGACGGAAGGGAGGGCTTAATGGGACAGTGGCTTCATTTGTGCTTCCCCCAGGGGGGGCACTGGGGGGGGGACGCACTCCATTGACTCGACGGTTTGACCGATCTGCATGAGGATCCTCGAAAATCGGACCAATCGTCGGTAATGAGGCGAGGAAGAGTTCAAGCTTGATTGGACTAAAATTTTCAATTAAAACCCCTCTCATGAAAAACATAGCGTAATCTTGTGTATCAACAAAGACATTAAATGGAACATTAGAGAAGTATAAACAATGAAAAAGAAAAGCGGCGGGGTTGAAATTAAATTGCGTCTCCGCAAAATATGCCCTTTACGGTGTCGTTTTCTCCTCTAGGAATTAGTCTTTTCTTTCTCCCATCTTCCTTTTTATTTGTACCCGTAATGGCTTAAAGAGGAGCTTTCTCATCGCCCGGGGAAATTATTATAAAACATTATTCAGTCTTTTTTCAAATGATGTGTTGAGAAAAAAGGGGGAGGAGGTTTTAGCGTGTGGGAATTCAGAGTTTGGGGATGGTTCGCCGAAACTGAAAAGTAAACATACATCCTTACACTCTGCCCTCTGAGTCCCCCCCCCGGCTTTTAAAGCTTCCTTTTTTTGGACGTACCTACCATTGTTTGCCTTTCCAAAATCCCCCTCTCGAAAAAAAAAATCTGAAAAACTCTTTATTCTCAAAACTTGATTAAAGTACTCGTTTGAAGAGCTTCCAACGAAAACTTCCTTAAAGAGAAGTATCTATATAGGAGGGGGAAGTATAACGGAGGGGAAGTATATGGAGGGGAAGTATAACGGAGTGGGAAGTATATTGGAGGGGAAGTTTAAGTGAGGGTAGTATAACAAAGGGTGAAGTACAACGGAGGGGGAAGTATAAGGGAACGAAGTATAACGGAAGGGATGTATAAGGGAGGGAAAGTATAAGGAGAATTTTCCAAGTTGTTATTTCAAAATTTTCCGGGTTTTCCTTTTTTTTTTCGAAAATTTTGTAATTTTTTTTCGAAAATTTTGTAATTTTTTTTTCGAAATTTTGTAATTTTTTTTTCGAAAACTTTGTAATTTTTTTTTCAAAAATTTCCAAAGTTTTTTTTGAAAAATTTTCCGGGTTTTCCTTTGTTTTTTTTTCGAAAAATTTTCCGGGTTTTTTTTTTTTTTTTTTTTTTTTTTTTTATTTTGTGTATAATTTAGTATAACGAAGGGGAAAGTATAAAGGAGGAGGAAGTATAATGGAGGAAAAGAATAAGGGAGGGGAAAGTTTTTTTTTACGAAAATTTTTTAAGTTTTTTTTTTTTTTTTGAAAAATTTTCAAAGTGTCAGGGTAGAAATAATGGGCCCTTTGGCCTAGGGATGTGCCTCTCTTAAAGGTAGATCTATATAGGAGGGGGGAAGTATAACGGAGGGGAAGTATATGGGAGGGGAAGTATAACGGAGTGGGAAGTATATTGGAGGGGAAGTTTAAGTGAGGGGTAGTATAACAGAGGGTGAAGTGCAACGGAGGGAAGTATAAGGGAACGAAAGTATAACGGAAGGGAATGTATAGGAGGGAAAGTATAAAGGAGAATTTCCAAATTGTTTTTTCAAAATTTTCCGGGTTTTCCTTTTTTTTTTTTTTTTTTCGAAAATTTGTAATTTTTTTTTAATTTTCCAATGTTTTTTTTTTTTGAAAAATTTTCCGGGTTTTCCTTTGTTTTTTTTTCGAAAAATTTTTTAATTTTTTTTAATTTTTTTTTTTTTTTTTTTTAATTTCGTTATAATTTAGTATAACGAAGGGAGGGAAAGTATAAAGGAGGGGGAAGTATAAAGGAGGAAAAGAATAAGGGAGGGGAAAGTTTTTTTTTTTTACGAAAAAATTTTAAGTGTTATTTTTTTAAAAATTTTTTAAGTGTCAGGGTAGAAATAATGGGCCCTTTGGCCTAGGGATGTGCCTCTCGTAAAGGGTAGAAGTACGAAAATTTCTCCCTACTAAAAAATTAATAATTAAAAAGTGGCAATTTTTTTACACCAAAAATTCTTAAAAAATATAAGGAGTAATTGGTGAAAATTTGGTGAAAATCGGATTAACGGTTCGGCCGCAGCGAATTTTTTAAAATTTCAAACAGACATATCTCCGCCATTTTTTCGAAATTCAAAAATCGCACGATTTTCACCAATGACTCCTATTTTTTAAGAATTTTGGTGTAAAAAAATTGCTAGTTTTTAATAATTATTTTTTTTAGTAGGGAGAAATTTCATATTTGTACCCATTATGAGAGGCACATCCCTAGGCCAAAGAGCCCATTATTTCTACCTTGACACTTAAAAAAATTTTCGAAAAAATTGTTTCGAAAATTTTCGAAAATTTTCCCCTCGTTAGTTTCTTCTTCACCGGCTAAAGAAATTTGTGTGAAAATTTGGTGAAAATCGGATGAAAACTGCGGCCGCAAAGTGTTCCGGAAAAAAATGCTACGGCCGGGGAGGAAGTTTAAAAAAAACCATTTATTTAAGTAAATAAATGTATTTTAAAGCCAAATCAAGAGAAAAATGTTTTTAAAACCAACAGTTTTCCCGCAAAATTGGAGCAAAACTTCAATGAAAAAACGCCGGCGTTTTAAGTGGTATGACGGACCCTAAATTGTAGTACCCTAAAAAATAATAAACCGTTGTGTATTCAATTGTGGAAAACCCTCTTCGGAATTCGAGGAGTCTCCATTTTGAAGTCATTGTTTTAAGTTTATTTTCATTTTATCTTAAACAATAAGAAGGAACACTTTAGCTAAAAGGGAGGAGGAAAAGGCGGCACTAAAGGGAATGAAGCAAAACAGTTTTAATTGATTACTTAGTTCTAGCCTTGTTGGAAAAGCGGAAGGAGGTTGGAAAGGGTGACGCGAAGGGGGGTAAATGTGGTAAGAAGAGGCCTTGCGGTTCTCAGCTTTACTTCCCTCAGGACTGAGAAACCAATTCAATTTGAATTGGACCCGGGGATGTAAAAGTGGCCGGGGGAAAAGCGCTTTTCCGGGCGTTCTCCGTCATGTAATTGTGGCTCCCATTATGGTTATTACTTGGACGTGAGGAAAAACGAGTCGGATTTTCTTTGAGTTGACTAACTATTTCTCACTTAAGACCTTTAAGCGCCTTCCGTTCAACATCGACCACTCTCGAAGTACATTTGAGGCGCTCCGGGTACAAAGGGCGAACTCAACATCGGACAAATTTTTTTTTTTCATTTTCAGATTCTAGACCTCTTGGTGAATACACCCATATAATTTTATGTTGAGTTCGCCCTTTTTCCCCTTTAAATACGTAAATGCCGCGATATCCGAGCGGGTACGAAGGGCGAACTCCACATCCTAGTCCACAACCCCCACTCCTTTTCCCATTGCAGGGCATGACTTTTCTGTTGAGTTCGCCCGTAACATAACTTTAAAATGCGAATATCTCGAAACTACGTTTTGTTGAGTTCGCCCTTCGTACCCGGAGCGCCTCATTTTAACACAGGATTTAAAGAGAAGGAACAATATGGAAGTATATGGGATGGGAAGTAAAAGGAGAGGAAAGTGTAAAGGATAAGGAGGTATTAACTTAGTGGGAAGTATAAAGGGGGGAAGTATAACAGAGAGGAAGGTAATAGGATAGGGAGTATTAAAGTCCGGAAGTATAAGGTAGGGGAAGTGTAACGGAGGGGAAGTATAAAGGAGGGAAGTATGTATTAACGGAGAGGGAAGTATAAAGGAGGGGAAGTATAACAGAGGGGAAGGTATAAAGGATAGGGAAGTTTAACGGAGAGGGAAGTATAAAGGAGGGGAAGTATAACAGATAGGAAGGTATAATAAGGGATAGAGAGGTATTAACGGAGAGGTAAGTATAAAGAAGGGGAATTGTATAACAGAGAGGAAGGTATAAAGGATAGGGAGGTAGTAACGACCGAAAGTATAAGGTAGGGGAAGTGAAACGGAGGGGAAGTATAAAGGAGAGGAAGGTAATAGGATAGGGAGGTATTAAAGTCCGGAAGTATAAGGTGGGGCAAGTGTAACGGGGGGGGGGGAGTATAAAGGAGGGGAAGTATAAATAGGAAGGTATAATAAAGGATAGGGAGGTATTAACGGAGAGGTAAGTATAAAGGAGGGGAAGTATAACAGAGAGGAAGGTATAAAGTAATAGGGAATAAATAAAGGATACGGAGGTAGTAACGACCGGAAGTATGAGGCAGTGAAAGTGTAACGGAGGGGGAAGTATAAAGGAGAGGAAGTATAACAGAGAGGAAGGTAATAGGATAGGGAGGTATTAAAGTCCGGAAGATAAGGTAGGGAAGTGTAACGGAGGAGGAAGTATAATGGAGGGGAAGTATAACGTTGGGGGAAGCATAAAGGAGGTTAAGTATATTTAATTCAAGTATTTCTAAGTTATTTTTTATCTAAGTTAGTAGAAATAGTGAATTTCTACTAGTGAATGTAGGTAGAAATAGTGGGCTTCCTGCCAAGGGTGTCACTCTCGCGAAGTTTAAAAGTACCATACCTACTCCCACTGAAAAAAAAATTTTTTTTTACACTCAAAATTCGTAAAAAATATAAGGACTATTGGTGGAAATTTGGTGAAAATCGGACCATGGTTCGGCCGCAGCGGAGTTTTAAATAATTTCAAACCTGTATATCTGGGAAGGATGTGTGAAAAGGAGGGAAACGGGTAAAAAATTGTGGCCCCAAAGCGCTCTGGAAAAAAATGGTACGGCCGGCACCACAGACAAAGTTGAATCAATATTCGATTTGAACCTCCGGGGTCTGGAAGACCCCAAAAACCCAACGTTGAGGGTAAAACAATAACTTCTCAAAGTTAAAAAGGGGCTCTAGTTACGCTAAGCCAACATTTTCTTTTTTTTTAAAGTTTCGAAATGGTTTTAGGTAGATTTCTTTTCTTCAAAATCTACCTATTGTAATGTACCAGTAGTCGCAGATTCAAAAATTTCATACGTTTTTCGTTTCATACCTCCTGGACCCCAAAACCATCCTCAGTTGAAAAGTATATATATATATATATATATCAACGAAATTGTGCATACCTCCTCCGGCTGCAATACCTCCTCCGGAGGAACTATGCCCCTTCGAAACTTATACTCTAAAATCGCTCAAAGTTGAAAACGACGAAATCCGAACACTCTTCGAAGCCTAAAACGTTCTAAAACCTTTGCGTTCCCGCCAAATAATCGAATGTCGTTTCACCTCGGCTACAACCGAGCCCGGTCCGCCATTTGCCCACGTACCCCCCTTCTTCACCTACCGCTCTCATTAAGACCCCGACTTCACTCTCCTCCCCGCCCGCCCTTGTTTCCAATCCTCACCACCCTAGAGCACGTGGTAATTATCTCGCCGCGCGGCCTAATTTGCATATCATCCGCGAAACTTTAATTTCTCTAATTCTTATAGAAACCCCAGTAAATGAGGTATCATTTTTCACGTTTTTTAACGGCGGAGACAATGGTCACACTCAAATTTCAATTAGACGCAATTATTATTTGGGGGTGATGGTGTTGGGTGGAGGGGGGTGTAAAAATTAATAAACGTTAAAATTAATAAAAAAAAAATCCGGAAGATTGAACTCAAGGAATTTTCGAACTTCGAAAAATGGCGGAGTTACGTCTGTCTGAAGTAATAATAAATGCGCTGCGGCCGTACCGTTGGTTCGATCTGCACCAAATTTTCATTGGATCTCCTCTTAGTAGCTAGCGTTCGCCAAGTCAAAAAATTTTTGGCCCATGCGGGTGGCTTTCCCCACGTTGCTCTGGCATTTTGAAACCTTCTCAGAGAGAACCTACGTGTTGCATACCTAATTTCAGCATTTCTTTCCACGAATTCATTATTCTAATATTTTTAGCATAAATTTTGGTCACAACGTTTTCGAGGGAGGGGGGATGAGGAGGGGTACCAAAATTGATTTCGATCCTTTGATTTTTGAAAATTTACTACCCTCACCTTGAACTTTATCTGTAAAACAGTAGAAACATTGCTAATAATGAATTAATCAATTAAAAGTTTAAGAATTATAAAAAAAATGTCCAGAGTAAAAGTGCCCCTTGGATGTACAACTCGTCAGTCGCCTTGCATGAGATTTTAAAAAAGGTTTAAATACTCAAAAATCCGTCTTATTACGACTTTTCTTCGCTTGATTTTGTCTTTTGGGTCTTTTTTGATTCTTTTAGAGCCAAAACATCCTTAAAAATCTACTGGAGACGCTTTTAGCTTCAAAAACTCAAAATATCGCCCGCACTAGTTTGAATCTTTCCGCTCGAAATGGGAGCGATTACTTGATTAACTTTAATTAATGAATAGCTTCAATCAACTTCTAATTATTCTATTTCTTTAGTTAACCTATAAAATGAATCCGTGTGAAATTTCGTGGCAAAATATGCGGTTATTCCTCCGTGCGAAAAAGAAAAAGAAGTGGCCGGCGTGTTTTTTTTGCTTTCGCACGCCGGAGATACTGAATATTTCGTCTCGAAATTTCACAAGGATTCATTTTACACGTTAAACTAAAGAAATAGAATAATTAGAAATTAATTGAAGGTGTTAAATTTTATGATGATCAAGTCTTCTTTGCGCCGAAATTCAAACTGGCGCGCCCGATATTTTAAGTTTATGAAGCTAAATTGAGCTTTCCATTAATTTTTTTAATAATTTTAGGCTTAATAACGTTCCTAAAGACCTAAAAACACCAATCAATACGATCAGACGTCTTAAAAAGCCGTTTTTTTAATTTATCAGATTTTTCCCAAATTAAGTTATGTAGGGGAGTGCGAAGTTGTACAGCAACGGGTGGGTTTTACTTTTCGACAAAGTAATTTTTAAAAAATTCCGAATTCTCGGTAAAAAAATACCTAAACTGCTCGTATTTGTTCTTTTTTCCTGGTTTTAGACACTTTTCAATGACTTGAGTCATAAAAAATCAAAGGAAAGCGTATCTAAGCTTCAAAAACTAAAATTATAGTTCGCGCCAGTTTGAATTTCGGCGCAAAGAATACTTGATCTTCATAAAATTTAACACCTTTAATTAATTTCTAATTATTCTATTTCTTTAGTTTAACGTGTAAAATGAATCCTTGTGAAATTTCGAGACGAAATATTCAGTATCTCCGGCGTACGAAAGCAAAAATAGCACGCCGGCCATTTGTTTTTTCTTTTTCGCACGGAGGAATAACAGCATATTTTGCCACGAAATTTCACACGGATTCATTTTATAAGGTTAACTAATAAATAGAATAATTAGAAATTGATTGATGCTATTCATTAATTGAAGTTAATCAAGTAATCGCTCCCATTTGGCGCGGGAAGATTCAAACTAGGGCGGGCGATATTTTTAGTTTTTGAAGTTAAAAGGCGTCTTCATTAGATTTTTAAGGATGATTTGGCTCTAAAACATTAAAAAAAGACCGTTAAGAGCAAAATCAAGCGAAGAAAAGTCGTAATAAGACGGTTTTTTGAATATTTAAACCTTTTTTAAAATCTCACTGCAAGGCGACTGACGAGTTGTACTTGCAAGGGGCACTTTCAACTCTTGGACATAATTTTTTAAATTCTTTAACTTTTAATTGATTAGGTAATTGATTAATTAAGCAATGTTTCCTACTGTTTTACCAATAAAGTTCTAAGGTGAGAGGTAATCAAAAGATCAAGATCAATTTTGGTACCCCCTCCTCCACCCCTAACCCCTCTCCCACGAAAACGTTTTGACCAAAATTTATGCTAAAATATCAACAATAACGAAATCGTGAATAAATATGCTGAAATTAGGTATGCAACACGTAGGGGCTCTCAGAGGGCTTCATAATGCCAGAGCAACGTGGGGAAAGCCGCCCGTATTGGCCGAAAAATGTTTGACTTGGCGAACGCTAGCTACTAAGAGGAGATCCGATGAAAATTTGGTGAAGATTGGATCAAAGGTACGGCCGCAGCGCATTTATTATTACTTCAGACAGTCGTAACTCCGCCATTTTTTCGAATTACGAAAATTCCTTGAGTTCAATTTTCCTAAATTATTTTTTTATTGATTTTGCCGTTTTTTAATTTTTACACCCCCCTCCCCCCTCCCCCCCAACCATCCCCCCAAATAATAATCGCGTCTAATTGAAATTTGAGTGTGACCATTGTCTCCGCCATAAAAAAACATAAAAAATGATGTATCATATGGCGGGGTTTTGATAATAATTTATAAAAATCAAAATTAAGAAATTGATAATATGCAAATAATAAGTTGATTAGGGTGGGCGCGGGGGAGGTAGGAGTTAATGAATGCGCCTTCCGAGTATTGTTGAAGGGAAGGGGTGGTAGCCCGGACCCTCGAAACGGTTGGTAACAGAGGCGAAGGGAAGATAGACGAGGGGGGAAGGGGACACGGAGCACGAAGATCGTCAAGGTCGAGTCGAAAAATTTTAGACGGTTTTAGAGAGTTGATGATGATGACGTCCCCGGAGGAGGTAGGTCTAGTTCCTCCGGAGGAAGTATATACAATTGCCCCTTACGGAGTCACGGAGTAGGCTAGACCCGCAACACGGAGGAACTATGTACAATTTCAAAGTTAAATCCTGTGCATACCTCCTCCGCATAGCTCCTCCGGCAACCGGAGGAAGTATGTACAATTTTCAACCCAAATGGAGGAGGTATGTACATGCCCACGATACTATATATTAGCACGATAACTGGAGCAATTTTAATGTGAGGGTGACGATATCCGGTATTTAGAGCTTTTATCTCAATAGCTCGGACGAGTTCGTTAATGGCTGAAATCGGACCAGCGATTCACCTACTTTACTTAGGGCTTAAAAGACAAAATTGGCATTTTCTATTGAAATCCTAGTCCTTTTGCAAAAAAAAACTTTAAGACCTCTGCGAGGGCGTGTAAAAAATTAATTAAAGCAGGTTTGGACGAGCCAGGCGCAAAATATTGAACTAGCTAAACTTTAAAAAAAATTTGAATTTATAGCGGGAAATTATTAAATATTTTATTAATAAAATTATCAGATGTTTTTCTAGGGGCTCAGTGGCGCAATTTTTCTTATATCATCATTTTTATAACATAATTATATATTTTGTGTTTATACATTTTAATTTTAATCATGAAAAGAAATCTACCTTTTAGTCCCTGCTACCGCAGGGTCATTATTTTTATCAGAAAAATTTTCTAATTTTTTTTTTCGAAAAATATTCTAAGTTTTTTTTCAAAATTTTTTTTAAGTGTCAAGGTAGAAATAATGGGCTCTTTGGCCTAGGGATGTGCCTCTCGTAATGGGTAGAAGTATGAAATTTCTCCCTACTAAAAAAAATAATTATTAAAAAGTGGCAATTTTTTTACACCAAAAATTCTTAAAAAATATAAGGAGTAATTGGTGAAAATTTGGTGAAAATCGGACCAACGGTTCGGCCGCATCGAATTTTTAAAAATTTCAAAAAGACATACTCCGACATTTTTTCGAAATTCAAAAATCCTTGTTACATTCTCGTTCTCCGACTAAGGAAGATTTTGTGAAAATTTGGTGAAAATCGGATGAAAACTGTGGCCGTAAAGTGTTCCGGAAAAATGCTACGGACGGCCGGCCGAAACCACAGACAAAGTTGAGATCGGTAAAGATCAATATTCGCTTTAAGGAAGTTAAAAGAGCACAGGAGTGCGTCATATGCAACCTATCAAAGTACATCAAAGTAAATAAAAAACTGGCACGATAGTTTTCAAGGGCGTTTTGTTGCCCCCTCGTATGATTTACTATTGTTAAAATATTGACAGCTGCCTGCATTGGGAGGGTTTCGATATTCAGAGCTTCACGGTGTAAAAGCTTTGGGAGCGGATGTTTGGGTTACTGAGGGAGGACGGAAGAAAAGGACAATAAGATTGTTGAACTGGAACTAGATGGACACGACTGGAAAATGATGGGCGTGTCGAGGAAACCGATCCCGTCAAACTATTACAGGGATCGTCAACCATAGCTAATTCCGATAGTGGGTTATATGACGGAGAGAACCATTAGCCATTCAATGTTTATCGGGGTGATTAAGCCAATTGATGAGATTAACGTCGGAAGCGAACTCAATGCCAATTATAAGTGAAAATCCATTCGGAAAATACCACTTCAAATTTACGATATCGAAATATAATTAATTTCATAACTTTCTTCTCTTAATTATTCACGCAGCAAACTAGAAACAGAAACTTGTTTCATATACGCTTTCAACTTCAACAAAATTTGATAGACGTCCAATAGTTTATACACTAAATCAAATGGTATTTGAATAATTAATTAGAATAATTAACCGACAAGAATTCGGTTAGGGGTCGATCCCTGTTTAACCACAATCCCTGAGAAGCCTGATTAGTCCCTCTTCTTGATATATTAGAAAATCGAATATGACAAAAATTTAGAAGGAGGAATTTGAATGTTATTTCTAACTTGGCTATTATCTTCACAAAAGAGGTTTGTTCGGAAATTCTGAGGTGCGGAAACGCTGCCAGACATTCTAACATACCTTAGTTATAAGTAGACTCAAGATTCTTACCTTGAAGATGAAACAACAACCTAGCTTATATAAATTCCGAGAAGACCCCGTCATTGACAGTACCTACCTCATATTTTTTGCTTCTTCACTACCCAAAGGTGAAGAAATGATATTTTCCTCTAGAAATCTTTTTAACTGTCTGTGGTTCCGGGCGGTAGGCCGGCCGTCCGTAGCATTTTTCCGGAACACTTTACGGCCACAGTTTTTAACCGATTTTCACCAAATTTTCTCAAAATCTTCCTTTGTCGGAGAACAAGAATGTAACGAGGGCGATTTTTGAATTTCGAAAAAAATGGCAGAGATATGTCTGTTTGAAATTTTAAAAAATTCGCTGCGGCCGAACCGTTAATCCGATTTTCACCAAATTTTCACCAATTACTCCTTATATTGTTTAAGAATTTTTGGTGTAAAAAAATTGCCACTTTATTATTATTTTTTTTTTTTTAGTAGGGAGAAATTTCATCCTTCAACCCATTACGAGAGGCACATCCCTAGGCCAAAGAGCCCATTATTTCTACCTTGACACTTAGAAAAAAGAAAAAAAAAAACGGTAAACCCGGAAAATTTTTCGAAAAAAAAAAAATTAAAAATTTTTTTGACAAAAAAAAACATAGAAAATTTTTTGGAAAAAAACGGAAAATTTTTGGGAAAAAAACAAAACTCGGAAAATTTTTCAAAAATAAACTTAGAAAATTTTTCTAAAAAACAAACTTGGAAAATTCTCCTTTATACTTTCCCTCCCTTCTACTTCCCCCTCCGTTATACTTCACCCTCTGTTATACTACCCCTCACTTAAACTTCCCCCTCCCATATACTTCCCCTCCGTTAACTTCCCCCTCCTATATAGTTATTTCTCTTTAAGGAAGTTTTCGTTGGAAGCTCTTCAAACCAGTACTTTTGTTTCACTATGGCGTAAGGCAACATCTGGTACCATCAAACACGTAATAAAATTAAATCTTTGATTAAGTTTAATAACATAAGGTTATAGCAGCGTTAAATCAGAAAGCTATACCCTGCCACTTGGCAGACTGCATTACTTGTAATTTTATTAAAGCTTTTGTATTTAAACAATTAAAAATTACATAATAGAAGTAATAAGACACCGAATGATTAAAAGCCCTTTGTTTTCCTGATACCAGGTGTCCGTCTTTTCAAGCAGATGGAGGACGGCGAGTCGCAGGTGGTCGAGTTTGATCAGAAATCTTTTTTTTTCTTCCGCAAAATAGCCACACAAAAGCTCTTAGTACAGAGCACGTGCTCTTTAAGATGGTAAGAAAGTAGTATCTTAAATCGATTAGATAGAGTGTTATTAAACAGTTTTATCAAAAGATAGACAAACATTGAAATATTTGGGGATAGAACCAACGGAATAATGAACTTTAAGAAAATGTTCTACCCGTTTATAATCTGCATAGTTTGCTTTATACTAAAGGTAAACATAGAATATGAACTAGGGTTTACATTTCCGATCTTTGATGAATTATTTACTCTGACATGATACCTCAAAGCTTAACGAATGATATTCGCCCAACTCAATAAAGAAATTTCGACGACGTATACTGAGTAATGAACAAAGGGCAATAAAGCATCAAGGCGGAAAGGAGTCTCGTTCATCCCTAAGGGTAGGGGATTAGGAAAACAGATTGTCCACCCAACAACCTTCTTTTTTCCCTTGTCTCACAGACCCGTTTCTGGGTGGTAGAAATCCCAGAAGGCCTGCTACAAAGTCCTTTCAAATTACCTACATCAAACTCTCGAATAGAACGTTTCAAAATACCCGAACTACTGCGTCCACCTGAAACCGCGCAACATCTTGGATTTTGTGGATTTCGCAAGTTTTAGTGCTTAACTATTAGAGGTTTCAAATTGTATAAATAGAGGAACGTTCCAGAATACTGAAACACTAAAACTTTGCTGGATAATTGGCTCAATTAACGGCCAAAGAGGTTGAAGATATTAAAAGGCTAATGGACTTGTTAATTCCAATAGTGCAAAAAGTACTGGTTTGAAGAGCTTCCAACGAAAACTTCCTTAAAGAAGTAACAATATAGGAGGGGAAAGTAAATGGGAAGGGGAAGTATATAGGAGGGGGAAGTATGTATAACGGAGGAGACGTAAAACGGAGGGGGAAGTATATGGGAGGGGAAGTATAACAGAGGGGGAAGTATAAATGAACGAAAGTATAACGAAGGGAGGGAAAGTACAAAGGAGCGGAAGAATAAGAAAAGGGGAAGTTTTTATTTTATTTTGAAAAATTTTCCGAGTTTTCTTGTTTTTAAAAATTTTCTAAGTAATTTTTTTTTCAAAAATTTTCCGGGTTTTCCTTTTTTTTCGATTTTTTTTATTGTTTTGAAAAATTTTCTAAGTTCTTTTTTCGAAAATTTTTCTAAGTGTGTTTTTCAAGGTAGAAATAATGGGCTCTTTAGCCTAGGGATGTGCCTCTCGTAATGGGTAGAAGTATGAAATTTCTCCCTACTAAAAAAAAATAATAATTAAAAAGTGGCAATTTTTTTACACCAAAAATTCTTAAAAAATATAAGGAGTGAAAAGGTGAAAATCGGAATAACGGTTCGGCCGCAGCGAATTTCTTAAAATTTCAAACAGACATATCTCCGCCATTTTTTCAAATTCAAAAATCGCCCTCGTTCATTCTTCTTCACCGGCTAAAGAAATTTGTGTGAAAATTTGGTGAAAATCGGTTTAAAACTGTGGCCGTAAAGTGTTTCGGAAAAAAATGCTACGGCCGGCCGGAACCACAGACAAAGTTGAGATCGGTATAGATTCATACTCGAATTTATCCTGGAAGACCCTTCCCCTAAAAACCCGACGTGGAGGGTATCAAAATAACTTCTTCTAGGAAGTTAAAAAAGACGTCGAATTACGCAGAATGACACGTAAATGTTTCAGATCAATGACTCATCGTGAATCACCTCAAACTAGTCACCTGAGGATGCTGTTATTCGACCCGAAATATCCGCACTATTGAACACAACTTAAATACAAATTATCCATGAAAATTCCATAGTAAGAAACTGTAATCCATCATGAACCACAACCAAAAAAATTGTTAAAAAAAGAATGCCCCATATGTAAAGGATTTATTAAATTTTAGTCAAACATAATACAAGAAACACAAGTCATTCCGGGAAAATTAATTTTACCTAACTTCTGCATTAAAAAAAAAGTACGTAGAAAATCATTATTTTTAAATTAATTACAATTCATTTTTTTAAAAATAACACAAAAAGTAGGTAGATATTTTGAGTAATCAGTTTTATTGAATTAACTCGTTATGGGATTCGTACGTTCATATTTTATTAACGTTATTTTCGCTGTACAAGAAACAAAAGTCATTCCGGGTAAATTAAATTAAAAATTTTTAAAAAAGTACGCAGAAAATCATTTTTTAAAATTAATTAAAATTCTTTTTTTTTTTAAATAATACTAAAAGTAGGTAGATATTTTGACCTAAGTAATCAGTTTTATTGAATTAACTCGTTATGTGATAAATATTCGTACGTTCATATTTTATTAACGTTATTTTTGCTGTAGAAGTGTTTCAAAGTTGATAAAATAATCTAATAAAAAAAAAGGGGGAGAGTGGCTCGTTAGCGGATATAAAATCGCGTTGTTTGCTTTTATTTTCAGAGTTAAATAATTTTCTGATAAAATTTCAAAAAATTAGGGTTGGGTTGGCATTTACCTTATGGTGACCTGATTTCTTAAGATCTTCAGACGTAAGGTGGGAAAAAAAATCGATTTAACGTCGAATGTAAATCATACGAAAGAGTTAATATCGCGGTGAGGAGGAAATGCGAGTTTGCCTAAAACTTTTGACAACACGGGGGGCTGTTGCGAAGTTTCTAGAACTTATACGAGCAAAGGTTATCGTCATCTTAGCCCAAGGTTATGCCTCAAGGGGGGGAATCTAATTTGATACTTGGGGTATAAAAATGTCCCCCTAAATTCTCTTTTCCATGCGAATACTTTCGGCGTCATCCCTTATGCGTTTTCGGACCGCTAGCCGTTTCCGGACCGATGGAGATCAGAGGGGCGACAAACCTGAAAATTTCAACGGGCGTGCCTCTTGGCCTTAATCCAATTTTTATAAAGAATAAGTTATTTACTCTAGTTATGGAAGTTTGAAAAGCCGTTCATTAAACTTGCGATTGCCGCTAACGATATTAAGTGCATTCACAACTTTGGAGGCCTAAAGTAGTTGTGAAACACACGCTTAAATTGGAAAGCTCATCGATTGATGTGCACTCTATTAAAGGCACTAATAACGCCGGTTGGTGGTGTTACCAAAATCAATCCATTTCAGGCCATCAACAAGGTCTCGTTATATTCCCAACTTATAAGAAACTTCCCACAGCTTGGCTTCGTTATAAATCTCATTTCAAACAAATGTTTTTCATTACATTCCCGTTTTCTTTGCTAAGAAAAAATTTTTCTTTAAATTTTAACTTTAGGAAACTCGAAGTTGGCACAACTTTCATGTTTATTTCAGCGTTAACGAAAATGTTAACAAATTAAAAACGAAAAGTTTGAAATTTATAATTATGTAAAAAGGATCGGTGGAAAAGCACAAATCAGAATGACCAGCAGTGCGCACCATTTACGTCATTTGATTTGAACTTCATTCGTTTAGCGATAACGTGAAAAAAGAGCTCAATTTATCTGCGTATAATCTCAAAATTGGACTGTCACGACGGCTTTTTTTAAAAAGGAAGGAGGATTCAAATTGATGAGTCTGATTTGTCCCATGTCGACAGGATCCATATGTTTGAGTATACTAAGGTTAAAACTCCCTCGGGTGTATAAATAGAATTTTCCAGGCTACGATATGGAATCTATATTTACGTGACGTAAATTCCCTTACCGGAGATCCGTCCTTTAAAACCGTTTAATGAAACTCCGTTAAAATAGGTCGTCACCTATGGGAAATTTCCATCCTGAGATCGTTAGCAGAGTACTGGTTTGAAGAGCTTCCAACGAAAACTTCCGAGAAGCTTCAACTTACGAGAAGTATCTATATAGGAGGGGGAAGTATAACGGAGGGGACGTAAAACGTAGGGGGAAGTATATGGGAGGGGAAGTATAACGGAATAGGAAGTACATATAACGGAGGGGGAAGTATATGGGAGGGGGAAGTATAAGGGAACGAAAGTATAACGGAGGGGACGTAAAACGTAGGGGGAAGTATATGGGAGGGGAAGTATAACGGAGTAGGAAGTATAAGTGAGGGGAAGTATATGGGAGGGGGAAGTTTAAGTGAGGGGCAGTATAACAGAGGGTGAAGTATAACGGAGGGGGAAGTACAAGGGAACGAAAGTATAACGGAAGGGGATGTATAAGGGAGGGAAATTATAAAGGAGAATTTTCCAAGTTTGTTTTTTCGAAAAATTTTCCAAGTTTTTTTTCCCCGAAAAATTTTTTAAGTTCTTTTTTTCGAAAAATTTTCCGGGTTTTTCTTTTTTTTTCGAAAAATTTTTTAAGTTCTTTTTTTCGAAAATTTTTTTAAGTGTCTAGGTAGAAATAATGGGCTCTTTGGCCTAGGGATGTGCCTCTCGTAATGGGTAGAAGTACGGAATTTCTCCCTACTAAAATAAAATTAATAATTAAGAAGTGGCAATTTTTTACACCAAAAATTCTTAAAAAATATAAGGAGTAATTGGTGAAAATTTGGTGAAAATCGAACCAACGGTTCGGCCGCAGCGAATTTTTTAAAATTTCAAACAGACATTTCTCCGCCATTTTTTCGAAATTCAAAAATCGCCCTCGTTACATTCTTCTTCTCCGACCAAGGAAAATTTTGTGAAAATCGGTAAAAAACTGTGGCCGTAAAGTGTCCCGGAAAAATGCTACGGACGGCCGGCCGGAACCACAGACAAAGTTGAGATCGGTAAAGATCAATATTCGATTTGACCCTCCGGTAATTTTCCCCAAAAACCCGACGTCGAGGGTATCGCAATAACTTCTTTAAGGAAGTTAAAATCCGGTGCTATCGGTTGAAGACAACGTGGATTTGAGAATAGGACTTCATAAATCAAAACCCGAGGGAAGATTGCCTCCGCCGGATAAATTACTCGAGAAGGAATAGATACGTTGCTAAACACATCGTATATCAAGGCTCCCACTATCTATCCACAATTTCATGTCAAACTCAATCATATAGAAAACGTCACTTGCAGATTTAATGAACTTAATTAATATCATGTTTCAAGTGAAAATCGCGGTCACGTTAATTACAGATATAATCCCGTTCGGGGGTTTTAAAAATACACCCTTTTAAGATTTATCGTCTGGGGGTGTGCTCATAATGAATAAATGATTCGTTAAATATTTAACCAGTCTTTGTTAGGCATTCGACCACAAAGCCTGCGGTCTTTTTTAATGCAAATACGGTTTTCGTTTGTATTTGGGTTCAGTTTTAGGGATATTAAAGGCACGTGAGTCACATCCGGACGATGGGGAACCGCTAATCGAAAGAGTCCAACATATGGGGGAAAGGCGTTTTCGTTTATTGCTTGCATTATATTCCAAGAATTCGTTCAGCCACTAATTGAATCCATAGCCATAGCCGACAGGTCGAATAATATCACGGCGTTATTACGAAAATCATCGACCGCCTTTATTTTTATGGATAAAAGATGAGGTTTTCCAGCCTTTAATTTGGTTTTCCAGCCTTTAATTTATTCAGAAAGAGAGATGAGGGGAAAAAATTTAATAAAACGTTATTAGGAAAAGAACAGGTGGTGATCAACTAATGAACCCAGGCATTTCACTAATTGAAAATCCAGTTAGGATAAAACGTTTAAATATTACACAAAATACATAAACGGCAGTTAATGAACTTGAATTATTTTGCCTTTAAGGGAGAGATCAAAGGATTATGACGTGACCTCTCAGATCGTGAACCTGTTCTTAACCTGACGATTAAACGGTTGCTTTCATCTTCAGCACATCTAGGTCGTTGGAGGAAAGGGCATAAGAACAGCGGGTGATGATTACGCAGAATTCATAAGATTTGGAATTGAAGCACTGTGAGTGACATCAAGTGCTCTTAAAATCGAAAAATGTGAATGAATGATTCCTTTTGTTTAAAAACGGGGAGAACGGATTTGCTCGCGTGTTAAAGGGTGAGAACAATGCGGTAGGTAAGGGAGGAAGTCAAGCAGTTTGAAACTCTAGTAGGTCCAATACTATCGAATATCAAGAAGCCCTTTTTTACTCAATCGTATCGTGATTTCTATAGAAAAGAATGTTCCATTCATTCCAAAATATATTTTTTTGTGGAAATAACAAAAGATTTCTTTTTTTAAAAAAAGATTTCAAGATGGGGGAAATACGACCCTTGATGCTATTTCTGTTGTTTTTAAGTGAGATTAATGAAAGCCTGCAGGGGTTAAAATAGAGCTCGGGAGAATAGAACGATTTATTAGGGTCAATTAGGTTCCAGATGGGTCACGTATTTTGTTCTAAGGTCACCATTTTTTTTCCACAAGTCCAGTGCGCCAGGTGTTACAGCAGACTCAAGAAAATGGACATCTGCTTCAGATGTCCAGACGGAATTAGTGGCTTCGGACAGATGCGTGCCACGCACGTGCGAAACAAATTCATCAAAAGTGAAACTTGACGGAAGGTGAAATCTGTAGGGAAAATATAAACATTTTTATGTACGTTTTGAAATATAAACAGGGCAGAAGGTCTAAACTCAATCCGAAGCTACGTGCTTTGTGGACAGAATCAACTGTTGGTTTGTATGTGCAAAACTAAGCCGGAGGGGGGTGAAGGGACCGGGCGAGGGCATTCACTCTAATCCCAAAATGGTATCATTTGAGTGAAGGATTCTATGCGCTAAGCCTCTCTATCCCTTGTTCCCTTCGAGATAGACGTTTACCATTCAAAACATCATAAATAGGCAAAGCGAGTTACGACTTAACTCCCGACCTACCCTTTTACTTTAATTAATATTGAAAGTATCGAAAGAAAGCTAACAAAAAGCATAAAATACAGACAGTCTGGAATTTCCATGCGTCCATTAAAATAGCGATAACGATAAACAAGCTCATCAACGTCAGATGCACCACAGAATTGATAACAAATATTTTAAATGGAACAGTCGCCAGGGAAATCACGGGGTTTAATTAATGGAGAAAGGTAAACCAAGTCACCAAACATTCCGAGATTACATGGATATAAAGGAAGATTTAAACATCTTATTGGGGCGCGAAGTACAATTACCATCTGTTTTTTGTCACTCTCGAGGGAAGGGCCCGCATCAGGGGAAAAAATAGGGGAGAAAATGAAAAGGGGGCTTTTTATTCAAACCGTGATGAACAACACGTCCGTTTTTTTTAAAGGGTACTGAATTTCATTTGAAAAATTGAGGTACGAAGGGCGAACTGAACATCGGACAAAATTTTTTTTTTCATTTTCAGATTCTAGACCTCTTGGTGAATACACCCATATAATTTTTATGTTGATTTCGCCCTTTTTTCCCCTTTAAATACGTAAAAACCGAAATACGGCAAAGCTCTAACTGCGATATCCGAGCGGGTACGAAGGACGAACTCCACATCCTAGTCCACAACCACCACTCCTTTTCCCATTCCAGGGCATGACTTTTCTGTTGAGTTCGCCCGTAACATAAAACTTTAAAATGCGAATATCTCGAAACTACGTTTTGTTGAGTTCGCCCTTCGTACCCGGAGCGCCTCAATTGATATTCGAAATCTTCAACCTAAAAACCGAATTCTTAGAAAGCAATAGAAGTTTCTGCCTCATTGAGGACAGTTTCCTTCGAGGTCACAGATAATTTCTCGAAAACGTCGTATTTGCACTACTTCCAGCTCTACTCACCCATAAATATGAAATAAATAGGAATACACCCATATAATTTTTATGTTGATTTCGCCCTTTTTTCCCCTTTAAATACGTAAAAACCGAAATGCGGCAAAGTTCTAACTGCGATATCCGAGCGGGTACGAAGGGCGAACTCCACATCCTAGTCCACAACCCCCACTCCTTTTCCCATTCCAGGGCATGACTTTTCTGTTGAGTTCGCCCGTAACATAAAACTTTAAAATGCGAATATCTCGAAACTACGTTTTGTTGAGTTCGCCCTTCGTACCCGGAGCGCCTCAATTGATATTCGAAATCGTCAACCTAAAGACCGAATTCTTAGAAAGCAAAAGAAGTTTCTGCCTCATTGAGGACAGTTTCCTTCGAGGTCACAGATATTTTCTCGAAAACGTCGTATTTGCACTACTTCCAGCTCTACTCACCCATAAATATGTATAGCCAAGAACTTTTTGAAGGTAACTTAATAATTTTTAAGGAAGTAAATCTCGGAAAAAATTCAATTAACTTTAATCAATTTAAAAGCTGAAAATTCGTGAAACTGCGGGTACTTGGGTTTTCCAGAGTTTAAAGAAGTTACGAGGCGTCACCTGGCCCGCATTACCAAAATCTTGCACCTGGTTTCTTGAGCAAACTCCACCCACCCTAATTTTCTTAAGAAGTTAATTAATTTTTTAAAAATTTTTCACCCGTTTTGAAGCTATAGGAAAAGTGAAGCCCGAGGTCAAGAGAAGCCAAAGGCTTTAGGTTAAAAGAAATACAAAAGGCCATTTTATAAAAAACTCTTATGAAAAACACCCACGTTTGAATTATAAGGACCGGAAAGGGCTGAAATCCTACCTGAGTCAAATTATATTTTACTCCCAACAACCCGTTATTATAAAATCAGGAAATGTCGCTTTATCGACTTTTTTTTTTGTACTTAAGCCGAAAAAGGCTGTCAAAACTCAAGGGAGGTCGTCTACCAAATTTTACGGCCCGTTATAACACGTTAAATCCCTCGAGAACTACCTATATACGTAATAAAACTTTTCCGTTAAAACTTTCTTTATAAACGGCATAAAATTGTTAGAATTTCGCAGTGTTTGATTAAAAGTGGGAAGTGAGGATAAGTGGGATGTAAAACCCACTATCGTCCTACTTAGATCCTCCGACAATTTGCAAAAAAAAACGTTTTTTTCGTAATTGATTCTTTCTCACGTTTTTGGAGACCACATCCTGGGCTCAATAACAAAAACTATATTCACGATTTATCTCAGATTTTTTGCCACCTCTGAAACTTTTTTTTAGCATTGCGATCACGTGGGCGAATCGATTACAGTTTCCACCCCATACGCAATTTTATTTCCACGATAAAAAGTTAAAAACCTACTATAAATAATTAATTCGATTGAAGCCACTTTTTTAAAAAAAGAGGAGAAAAAACAAGCCATAAATCGGAGATGATTTCCATTATTTTTTTTCGGTAAACATTATTTTAACAAAGCCTAAAAGCACAGGGTCGAAAGCCAGGAGAATAAACGAAAGGATTTGTTATAGTCTCTTACGTAAACAAGCTTTAACTACCGGGTTGTATTAAATTTAGCGCTCCAAAAAAACAATACTGTACCTGAGGCTTAATGAGATACTTTTGTCAAAATTTTTTTAACTTCCTTAAAGAAGTTATTGTGATACCCTCCACGTCGGGTTTTTGGGGAGGGGTCTTCCAGACCCCGGAGGGTCAATTCGAATATTGATCTTTACCGATCTCAACTTTGTCTGTGGTGCCGGCCGGCCGTAGCATTTTTTCCGGGACATTTTACTGTTTCCAACCGATTTTCACCAAATTTTCACACAACCTTCCTGAATAGTTGAAAAAGAAATTATCGTCTGCGATTTTCGAATTTCGAAAAAATGGCGGAGATATGCACGTTTGAAATTTTAAAAACTGCGCTGCGGACGAACTGTTGTTCCGATTTTCACCAAATTCCCACCAAATACTCCTTGTATTTTATAAAAATTTTTGGTGTAAAAAAAAGTTATCAATTTTCTACATTAATTTTTATTTTAGTAGGGAGAAATTTCATATGTCCACCCGTTACGAGAGGGACCTCCCTTGGGCGAAAATCCTATTATTTCTACCTTGATACTTAGAAAAGAACTTAGAAAATTTTTCGGAAAAAAAGCGCAAAATTAAAAATAGAAAACTTAAAAAAATTTTCACAAAAAAAACTCGGAAAATTAAAAAAAAAGTTGAAAAATTTTTGGAACAAAAAAAACTCCGAAAATTTTTGGAAACTTACGTAAACAAGCTTTAACTACCGGGTTGTATTAAATTTAGCGCTCCAAAAAAACAATACCGTACCTGAGGCTTACTTTTGTCAAAATTTTTAAATTCCTTAAAGAAGTTATTGTGATACCCTCCACGTCGGGTTTTTGGGGAAGGGTCTTCCAGACCCCGGAGGGTCAAATCGAATATTGATCTTTACCGATCTCAACTTTGTCTGTGGTTCCGGCCGGCCGTCCGTAGCATTTTTCCGGAACACTTTACGGCAACAGTTTTTAACCGATTTTCACCAAATTTTCACAAAATCTTCCTTCGTTACAAGAATGTAACGAGGGCGACTTTTGAATTTCGAAAAAATGGCGGAGATATGTATGTCTGTTTGAAGTTTTAAAAATTCGCTGCGGCCGAACCGTTAATCCGATTTTCACCAAATTTTCTCCAATCATTCCTTATATTTTTAAGAATTTTTGGTGTAAAAAAATTGCCACTTTTTTATTATAAATTTTTTTAGTACGGAGAAATTTCATACTTCTACCCATTACGAGGCACATCCCTAGGCCAAAGAGCCCATTATTTCTACCTTGACACTTTCAAAAAAATTGAAAAATTTTCAAAAAAAAAAACTTGGCAAATTTTTTGGAAAAAAAAATCTTGGAAAATTTTTGGGAAAAAAAATCTCGGAAAATTTTTGGGAAAAAAACAAAACTCGGACAATTTTTCAAAAATAAACTTAGAAAATTTTTCGAAAAAACAAACTTGGAATCCTTATACTTCCCCTCCAATATACTTCCCCCTACGTTTTACGTCCCCTCCGTTATACTTCCCCCTCATATATAGATACTTCTCTTTAAGGAAGTTTTCGTTGGAAGCTCTTCAAACCAGTACTTTTTAATACGAAAGATTTCAATTTATTAAAATTTTGTAAAATTATTTTTGGGTCTTATCAACAACAATTTTCCGGTTAATCTCTTCATACATTTTCCAACAGGGCCCTTAACAAGATTTCTTAGCCTGGGGCTATTTAAAAAAAAAACTACCGTGGATGCGACAAAAAGAAAATTTTAATCATCCAAGTTTTTATAGGAAAAGTCGTTCCTTATTAAAAAGATACCCAATTAGAAAAGTTAAGGAAGTTTCAATAAACAATTGCTTAACAAACTTTAATATTAAAATGGAAACATCGTGAAAACAGAAGTTATGAGGATTTATTCTAAATTGAAACCATATCTGAGGACATCAAGAGGAGAATCCTTAAACGAGAATTTCCTCCAACGCGATTAACGCTCCCCATCATTAACATAATGTTTCAAGATAATAAGGGCAAGTTGAGCGAAATTTAATAAATACATTATTGACAATTAGATAAAGTATGCCATCAATCTTAACACGCCTTCTTGGTAAATATGCAAGCTATGATAAACTAATTAATCGAACTATTCTAAGTTATTTACTGGGTGTGGCGAATCGATCAAAACGCATATTTTATATATTGATTACTTACTGTGTGCTATGTAGTCGATTTCACCTGAAACAAAAAATATAAAAATTAGTTTTTTACTTAAAAATTTTCTTTACGATCAATAAGTTGAAATGTATATGGTTTTCTTTTATGAAGACTTAGAGAAAAGGGGGAAAAATGCTTATCAAGTCACGCGAGTTAAGTTTTATGGCAAAATTAAGAAAAAGTCGATAAAACGAAAGTTAATTAAATTCGTCTTTGAACATATCGGATTTTAAGGAGTCCCCTCTTGAAGGTTTAAGCTCCCCAACAATTTCGGGAGGGTTAATTATAAGGGCTTGACGAGTTGCTCGGTCTAAATTGGACTTTCGAAATACGTAGAAGGGTGAATAAAGGGCATATGGTATTGAACACCTGGGCACGTGCAACTTTGAAACTAAAAAGTTATAAAATAATCGAATCAACTGCTGGAACAAAGGGACTCTTAATAAGGAAAAAAGAAGACAGAAAAAAAGGGTTTTTCGATTGTCTCGCGGTGATCTTATTAGTCTCTCCACGCTCTTTTAAAATGTGAAGACATCTGGAAGGAAATGCGTCATCGTCTGGTCAGAAAAAAAAATTTAGCATCCCCAAATCAATATTCAGATCCTCTTCTGGTTTTTCTATCAAAACAGGCATCACTCGCATCTTCAAGTTTAACAACACAAATATTTTTAATCTTTCAAGTAGCGATGAAACGTCATATTTTAATAAATAACCGGAGTTTACGGCCTATAAGTTTTTCAGAGTCTCCTTTTAAATAATTTATTTAAGAAGAGTTCTTATTAATGATTCAGAAGTCGTTGCTCTTCGCCGATCTTGGGGACGCCTTGAGTGTCAGAATACGAAACAAGAAAAAATAACTCCATTTTGTAAAAGTGTAATTTCGCAGGGAAGCTATTCCCCTTTGTTATAAATAAATCGAATTCAAAAGTTCTCGAAAGGGTTAATTTTTTTCCACATTCTAAAACCGACGGAATTTTACTGATGAACATACAAACTGTAGTGGAATGAAGAGGTTTTAAGTGGGACTGTCAAGTACCAACGAGCATACATTTCAAAAATAATTAGAAATTCTGATTAACAAATAATTGAAAAAAAAAAATTTATTGCACGAATAAAAACAAAATAAACTTTTTAATCAAGAGCTTTATAATGTCTACACTCTGAAAAATAAAATAGAAAAAGGGATGGGGAAGTCGCCTTTATAGGAACGGAATTGATGGGAATTATTTTGACAGGAAGTCAATAAACTGAATGAGAAAGGCGATTACCTACCTATCTTTCGAAGTATGAATTTCTCATAATCTTCATACTCTATTATATTGACGTTTTATTTGCTTGATAGACAAAACTATTTAAATTGTTCTAGCCAGAACAACTCAAAATAATTGCTGTAATTTTTTTTTTTTAGATTAACATCCTAAGAGGGAAAAACTAGCAAAACTGGTATAGCGAGTAAATTAAATGAAAGTGAGCGTTGCAAAACGAGTAGAGCAAAAAGAAAGGATTTTTAAACATTTTATTTTTCCAAACGGTTTGTTAGGCTATTGAAAGGCCCCCGATTGTTGTGCGGTGACCAAAAAATAAGACCACAAAGAATTAGTAAAACCGCTCCATCAAAACATAATTTGAAAGTGGTCCAATTGAAAGAATAAAAATAATAAAACTTTTGAAAGGGAGAAATTTAACGATTTTCGTCATATCTTCGGCGGATTTTTTTCCGCTCTTTATGTTTATTCAACGTTTGATTTTACACCGCGTGTGATTTAAAACGAAAATAAACTCTATTTATAGAGGAGCTCAGAAATAAAAGGGAGGAAAGCCGCAATAGAAGACATCTGTTTCGTCCGATATGATCAGGCTTAAATTGTTCAACAATGAGTTAGGTCATGTTGTCATTATCACTTTGGTATTAGAAAGTGAAAAGTTTTATTGAAAAAAAAAATATCTTGTTATCTCGAAAGAGAATATAAATAGAAACTATAATATATGAGCAATCTTAAGTTTATAGTCGTAGAAGTAATTGGAGCATTAATTTGTTCTGCATAATTAACGTGGTTTGAATGCGTTAATAGCATAGAAAGGAGCTCCAAATTAAGCCGATTTAGCAGTGGGTTATTGAGCATTAAAGTAGCAGCTCCTCTGGAGCAGTTAAAGTGACGTCATAACAGTTCCAGCTCAGTTTAGCCAATTAAATTTTAGTTTTTTGTTGTTCTTGTTTACTGTCTTATGGTTATTTATTAGTTTATTACCTTGCAAAGTCTATTTAAAACCTTTATTAATAAAAAAAAAACCTGTCGCAATAGTTTTTCTTCACGTTATACTTACTAAAAAAAATTTAGGGAGAAAAAATCTGGGGGGAACATAAAACCCTTTTTAGGGGGAAACCAATGAAGTCGTCTGGCAACACTGGTTATTGAGATTATAGTAGCAGCTCCTCTGGAGCAGTTGAAGTGACGTCATAACAGTTCCAGTTCAGTTTAGCCAGTCAAGATAAATAAGCGAATAGCAATTGAACTAGCCATGTTATTTTTCTGACGTGCCTAATGGCTTAGTGAATTTCTGGGGGCCCTGAATGTGTTAAGACGTGCCTAGAAACACTTAAGAATTTGACTCAAATGGTTGCACTTCTAAAGAAAAAAAGGTTCTTTTGTCGGGAGAAAAAAGGGCCAAAAAAAATAAGATTTCGTCAAATTCCGGTGTCTCCCTCAAAATAACCCGTAAAACGGATTGGCAATATAAATTTTCATTGTGGAAAGCGTTCGAAATCAATTTCGTTGGTAATAAAGGGACATTTTCATCTCCGGAGTTTGGTGGAGAGGAACGATTGGCATTCAATGCGTGATCACGACTGGATACCAAACAAGGGGAGGCCTTCCGCAGGTAAAAGGGGCGCCTCGGACACAACAACCGGATTTTCCAAGCGTTCAATATACGCAACCACCTCGAAGGGACCACCCTACTCCTTAATTCACTCACCTAAAAAGGCGAATTTTTAGGTTTAAAAAAAATGTGATTTCCCTATAGAGCATCCGTCCGAATCAAGAATTCACAGAGATTCGATTCGGAAAAGGTTTGCGAGGAAAAGAGAGAATTTTATATTTTGCCCATTTTAAAAATGCAATGTACGTTCCAAACAAGGACAATCCGATCCGTCGAAAAGGGATTAACTCGAAATTGGAGCAAATTGCAGCGTTGTCAGCCAAAACCGTTGCCATGTCATTGAATTAACCTGTCCACAATCCAATTTTTTTTTTCTATGGCTTCTGTTTAAAAAAAAACTTCTATTCAAAATAAATCTTTCAGGAAATAAGGGTCAAAGCTTATCGACATTATCAACAAGTGCGTAGTTTTTAATAACAAAAAAAATTTAAACAACTATTCGAATAATGGATTCGGAAGGAAAAAAATGGCTCCTTTTTTCCGTTTTTGTCGCTACGTGCATTACCCAGGGAAAAAAACGAACAATGCATTGACAAGAGACCCAAGTGAATCACGCGGGATACAAAAGGGCTCCGGCGTCGCGTACAAAACGGAAGTGGTAACCCGGAAGTGTAAAAGCCCCGGGTCAGCATCATTTTTTTCAAAACCATTTATCTTCTAAAATACCCTATAAAGAGTCTACGAAAAATCTGTTTTCCTTTTATAAAGGGAACGAAAAATTCCCATCTCAAGCATTCCTAGAGTTGCTAAAAAATACTTTTCCATCCGCTGAAGCTTCTATATCAAAAGATAACTCCTCGACCAATCAGAATGCTTAATGACGCTTAAGCCACGCCTCTTTTCTCAGTGAACTTAACCTGAATGAAAAATTCCTATCTCAAGCATTCCTAGAGTTGCTAAAAATACTTTTCCATCCCCTGAAGCTTCTATGTATATCAAAAGATAACTCCTCGACCAATCAGAATCCTTAATGACGCTTAAGCCACGCCTCTTTTCTTAGTGAACTTTACCTGAATGAAAAATTCCTATCTCAAGCATTCCTAGAGTTGCTAAAAATACTTTTCCATCCGCTGAAGCTTCTATATCAAAAGATAACTCCTCGACCAATCAGAATGCTTAATGACGCTTAAGCCACGCCTCTTTTCTCAGTGAACTTAACCTGAACGAAAATTCCCCTCTCAAGCATCCCTAGAGTTGCTAAAAAATGCATTTCCATCCGCTGAAGCTATCAAAAGATAACACTTCGACCAATCAGAACCCTTAATGACGCTTAAGCCACGCCTCTTTTCTCAGTGAACTTAACCAGAACGAAAAATTCCCATCTCAAGCATTCCTAGAGTTGCTAAAAAATACTTTTCCATCCGCTGAAGCTTCTATATCAAAAGATAACACTTCGACCAATCAGAACCCTTAATGACGCTTAAGCCACGCCTCTTTTCTCAGTGAACTTAACCAGAACGAAAATTCCCATCTCAAGCATTCCTAGAGTTGCTAAAAAATACTTTTCCATCCGCTGAAGCTTCTATATCAAAAGATAACTCTTCGACCAATCAGAATCCTTAATGACGCATAAGCCACGCCTCTTTTCTCATTGAACTTAACCTCGCATGGTTAGAACTTATTCCAAGATCATCTTTCAGATTGAATCTCCCTTCTTAAAACTACTTCAAGTTTTCGACTCCATAAAAACCTATTGGACCAGATAACGCAGATATATTATGTTCGATCTTCCAAACCATTTTGTTAATACAAACCTTGACCCTATATTGTGTAAGAGGATGTTCCCTTTGTTCCTTATTGCATAATTGTGCCACACTTGTCCCAACAATGGGTACTTTATGTCATCTTAATTTCCTCCGTGATTTAACAGCGAAGGGGCAAAAAAAAGGGACATTTTAGAATCAACATCTCGACCTATCTCCGGGTTCAATGTTTGCAGAGGACACAAACTTCATCCACGAACGGTTTCCAAATAATTTTTTTTAAACAATGAAAAAGTACGGCGAGAATTGGTTCAATTGACCCCATGATGTGGGAGGAGGTAACACTTATTGAAGGGACAGACGGTGGGTCTAATTGGTTAAAATTTCTCCTGCATAAGAAAATTCGAATACGAAGTGCTTCCTGACGTCATCAATGTGTCACATTCCCCACCCTAGACAAAAAACCTTGGAACAGGTTCATATTTTGTCGATATCAACTTTCATTTTCTACCTTGCGAAATTCCCCTTTTAATAAAAGTCTCACTTTTCCAACTTAAAAGAAAATAATTTAGTTTCATTAATTAAAAAAAAATTTAAATTAGCTTAATGAACAAGTCTACCCTAATTTATTTCGTTAATATACAGAAAAAATAAGTAACTTTTAATGGGTATTACGTTTCGTTATAAAGCCCTTAAAAAGAGGGTGTATTTTTGAACATTTTGACGTCAGAGGGTAGATTCCAGGCCAAGTTTAATCGTCATTCTTGTCCGAATCGATAAACAATGGTGTCACATAGTCTGCATCTCCATTTGACCTCAAAGAAGCCTTCAAGTTTTTGAATTTCAAAATTTTGTTTAAAAACAAGTTTTTTGAGGTAGAAAAAACTTTGAATTTCGCCAAGTCTTAAGAGGCCCTAAATATTTTAAGATTGGCGTAAAGTGGCCATTATCGGAAGGAATTAACACATAAATTCTTTTTAAAAAATGCCTTTTTTTAACTTTCTACCTTCCAAGTTTAATAGGTTTTTCACATTTTCCACTAATGGATTTCACACGAGAAGGGCGGATCTCTCTTTAAATTTAATTAAAAATGGAGATTCAATTATCGAATTCCCTTCGATACGGAGTTGAGGAAAGGGCCGATAATTTAAGACGAGATTAGTCACGTAACGTAACGTAAAGGACACGTTTCATGGTTCAAACTTGACAATAAAATGACGATTTAACGCTTCACTCAAAGTTCAGACGCGAAAATAAATTAAAACATGATTTGGATCGCATAACTTAATTCATTTATCCAAACAAAGTATAAAGAAATTTTATCAAAATTATAAAAGTGGCAGACTGTAAGGGCTCGGGGAAAAATGCCCAAAAGTGTTAGGAAAACAGATAAATAATCGGAAAGACCCTAAAAACTGTCCCCAAAAAGAGTTTCTAGTACAAAATAACGCCCTAAAGGGCTTTCTCCACAGCAGTGAAGTCCCTAGAACACTAGGGGACCTGTTTTCAAAATTTTCCTTATCTCCTCTTCACCTTCAAAGAAAGTTAAAGTTATACCCTCGACAGATTTTGGAAATAGGTCTTTAGGACCCTTTAGGTGACCCCTGGTCTTTATCGATCCCGTGGTAACGTCCGCCGCTATTTGTTTTTCCAGGGATACCTCACGACCGCAATTTAAACTTGATCTTCACAAAATCTTCCTTTAGGAATTTCCTCCCTCACAGTATTAACCCAAAATGCAAATGGCGAAACCAACTTTTTCTTTATTTTAACAGGACAAAACTGGCCAATACCCTCAATATTCCATCGGTGGATACTTTTTAACTTCCTTAAAGAAGTTATTGTGATACCTACCCTCCACGTCGGGTTTTTGGGGAAGGGTCTTCCAGACCCCGGAGGTTCAAATCGAATATTGATTTTACCGTTCTCAAGTTTGTCTGTGGTGCCGGCCGGCCGTACCATTTTTTCCGGAACATTTTACGGCCACAGTTTCCAACCGATTTTCACACAACCTTCCTGAATAGTTGAACAAGAAATTATCGTCTGCGATTTTGAATTTCGAAAAAATGGCGGAGATATGCATGTTTAAAATTTTAAAAACTGCGCTGCGGCCGAACTGTTGTTCCGATTTTCACCAAATTCTCACCAATTACTTCTTATATTATTTAAAAATTTTTGGTGTAAAAAAAGTTATCAATTTTCTACATTAATTTTTATTTTAGTAGGGAGAAATTTCATATGTCCACCCGTTACGAGAGGGACCTCCTTTGGGCGAAAATCCCATTATTTCTACCTTGATACTTAGAAAAATTTTCGAAAAAAAAAGAACTTAAAAAATTTTTCGTAAAAAAGGCGCTTTAAAAAAGAAAACTTTAAAAAAAAAAAATTCACAAAAAAATACGGAAAATTAAAAAAACTTGAAAAATTTTTCAAAAAAAAAAACTCAGAAAATTTTTGGGAAAAAAAAACTCGGAAAATTTTATGAAAAAAAAAACTTTTGGGAAAAAAAACTCGAAAATTTTATGAAAAAAACAAACAACTTCCCTCCTTTATACTTTCCCTCCTTTGTACTTCCTCCTCCGTTATACTTCCCCTCTTTTATACTCCCCCCTCCCTTTTACTTCCCCCTCCGTTATACTTCCCCTCCTTTATACTTCCCCTTCCTATATTTTTACTTCTCTTTAAGGAAGTTTTCGTTGGAAGCTCTTCAAACCAGTACTTTTTTTTCGAGGGCCTCCTGGTTCAACGGATCACCTTGATCACGGTAGAAAGGCCCAGAAAGACCGAGAAAAATACAAATTCGGTAAATGACTGGCGAGAAAAATCAGTCTGTCCCAGGGATGGGGGCGCGCGGGCGCCCGCGCCATTTCAGTTAATTGCAGGGTTGTTTTGGTACCCCAACACCCTCCTTTTCGGCCACTAAATATGTTAAGAAAAAACCACCGGTTTCTAGAATTCTGCAGGGTTGGAGTTTTCCGCCAGTTAAGCCGAAAGTTCAATCAATAAAAATGACGTAAATACAAGTAGGTTTTAAAAAGAGATCAACAGACGAGATTTGCAAAGGAATCCGAGCTTTATGCAGGAAAAACCAATGAAAACGCAAAAAAAGAATGAAGCAAAAGAATGCAATTTTTCTTCTGGTCAAAAAAAAATAGCTGGAGAAATTTTTCATCACTCTAGAAATGAGTAAAAAGTTAAACAATTTCATAAAAAATAGTTTAAAATTAAATGGGAACTCTTTGAGTAGTACACCAAAGTTGTTTACTTTTTAGGAAAAAAAATAGAGAGACCACCTTTGATCAGAGACGAATCGATTCGTAACAGTTTCCCCCAAGGAAATGTCTTAAAACCGTTTTTGAAAACGTTGGAATGATTAAAATCGTTCTAGGACACATTTTAATTTGTGAGATGCACGTTGAATTTTTAATAAATTCTAAAAGAACATGGATCGAACAAGCCAGGAGGGGCTGGTAAACACGCGGGAATGTTCTAAACAAGGTCGGTTTTCTGTTAAAATTTTACCAGCTTTTCAAACTACAACATTAGTTTTACAATATGGATTTTCTTTGTTCTGAAAAAAATAAAATTTTAAACGGATTCGCTAGATTAAAGGCCCTCCGTATGCTTTCGAGTGCTCGCCCTATTCATCGAGGTAATTACACGCATTGGAGCAAAATGTCGGGGACGGGTCCCTTCTATTATATTCAAATTGCACGGAACTCGTTGACCACGTCACTGAGCGACGTTCCCTCTCAGAAATGAGGAAGTCCCATTAGTCGAGGTCGAACCAAAACTTCTTTTTCATTCACCTCAATTTTTTTACCCTAAAAACGCAACGAAATTATCAAGAAAAAAGTTTAAAATCAAAATACAGTAGAGAATTTGAGAAGAACTAGAAATATTTAAAAATTCCTTGCAGTTGGGGCGTACTCAGATGCGTCCCTACCGCAGTCTCGCCATCGCCCTTATAAATTCTTCCTTTTCTTTTAATCTTTTGGCTTCTCGTCCCTTTCTTATGCACTTAGCTATCCGAGGAGCAGCCGAATAAAAGAAGAAGAATTTTGTAGATTTTAGCCGAGTTTCATTTTGTACACCTAGTAGTTCATTTTTCAAAATTTTAAACATTTTAGGCGTTAAAGTCCATCAAAAGTTGACCTTCTCCGTGTAAGAAGGTTATTGAAGTATAACCATTAAGAAGGTTAATTTTTAAAGGCTTGTAAATCGTAAACCGTTACAGATATTGAAAAAATGCACTAAATAAAATCAGTTGGAAATTCAATTCTCTTTAATTTTTATTCTATTCATTTTTTTCTCTAGGATGCACTGTTTTCAAGATAAATTTATTTAAAAAACAAATTATTTTTCCGGAAATGGTGCATCCTAGAAAAAAAATAATTAAGTACAAATTTATAGAAAATTAAATTTCCTACAATTTTTATTAATTAGGTGTACAAAATGAAACTCAGCCACAGGGTAAATTTGAATTTTGTAGATTTTAGACGAGTTTCATTTTGTACACCTAGTAGTTCATTTTTTCAAAATTTTGAACATTTTAGGCGTTAAAGTCCATCTAAAAGTTGACCTTCTCCGTGTAAGAAGGTTATTGAAGTATAACCATTAAGAAGGTTAATTTTTAAAGGCTTGTAAATCGTAAACCGTTACAGATATTGAAAAAATGCACTAAATAAAATCAGTTGGAAATTCAATTCTCTTTAATTTTTAAATTAAAAAAAAAACTTCATTGATCTATTATTGAGGTTGGCACTACGTTTTTTTTCTTTTTCATTGTTTATTATATTTGACATTTATACTTTGAAATAACGGTTTACATTGAAAAACGTCAATACCGTTACATAGCCTGTCATACCTTCTCATTTACCGTTCTATCATAATTCAAGAGAGTAAATCTTTGTTTAAAGAAGAATTCCTGCAGGGGGTGGCACATGACTCAGACAGGGGTGGCGTGTAAAAGGGAAAAAAAAGGGGGTGATGGTCGAAGACCCTACGTCCATAAGGTTAATGCAACATTATTGACGTCTAGACTCATTCCGACTTAAGAGTTCTTCCTATTTATCTCCTCCAGCGTATCAGTTATGAAAGGATTTTTTTTTCATACGCAGGCCTCCATAATAAGAAGTTGGCAATGAACCCGGGATTCCTATTTCGTCAACCTTGCACCTTGATAAAACCAGCCAGGATATTTTAACTTCCTCAAGAAGTTACTGTGATACCCTCCGACCCCCTGTTACTAGAAAAGGGTCTTCCAGACCCCGTAGGATAAATCTGATAAGTGATCTTTGCCGATCCTGACTTTGTCTGTGGTGCCGGCCGTCCGGCCGTCCGTCGCCACTTTTTCCGGAACACTTCACGGCCGCAATTTTCATCCGATCTTCACCAAATTTATACACAAGCTTCCTTTCACAGAAATCTTGAAAATGACGAGAGCTTTTTTCGAAATTTTTCAAAATGGCGGAGATATGACTGCTCAAAGATTTAAAATGAGCGCTGTGGGCGTACTGTTGGTCCGATCTTCACCAAATTTTCACTAAACATTCCTTGAATTATTTAAAAATTTTCCATGTTTTTAAAATTTTAATTTTCCAAAATTTTTTTTACTTAATAATTTTTCTAGGCAGAAATGTGAGTCACTTCGCCGGCTCGAGGGCGGCCTCTCTTTGGCTAACCGTACTGAATTTCTACCTTGATATAAAATTTTCAAAATAATTTTTTTTTTTTTTTTTTTTAACTTCCTCAAGAATTTTTTAACGGAAAATAAAATGGCGATTTATTAGGTACTTAATTTTTATTTTTTTTTTTTTCAAAAAACAGAAAACGAACAACAAAAAATACCTAAAATTTCTAACTTCCTCAAGACTTACTGCGATACCCACCAAATTTATTTCACAACTTTTACAAAAATTTAGTTCTCCTACTTAATACTTCCTCCTCCTGTATCCTTGAGGAAGTTATCGTTGGAAGCTCTTCAAACCGGAACTTTTCTCATTACATAATGTTTTTCCGTTAATATTTTAAAAATTTTTCGAGAAAAGAAAACGAATTAAACGTTAATTGTTAAATATTTATGATCGAACTAGAGTACTTCAATGGGTTCGGCCTTCTTAAGAGGCTTTTATAAAGGAGGAAAAGGGGGCCCCATTGACATTTAGGAAGTTATAGGTCGAAGCGAGTTTAACGTCACAACGTTCTTTTTTTTTCCCTCTTTACCCCCTCAGACTAAATTACCGCAGTATAAATAACACTTTTATTGTTCAAGAAAAGAGGCTTGTAAAAAGTCTCAAAGCACACATTTCCATTAAGCATTTCAATGGAATAAAAGTCATATAAATCATGGATGATGCGACAACAATCTCGTGGTGCCCCCAGGTCTTTGAACCGAAAAAGAACGATAGAACAGGCGCTGCTCTATTTTCGGTCGGCGGAGGGGAAGAAGCCTCTTGCGGGAGAAATCTTTTTAAGGGAACTCATTTCCTCAATTAGCCCCAGAAGATTTTTAGCTGGATTATACGACTTACAAATTATTACTCAAGGCTACGCGCTACAAAAATTTCAACCTTGGAATTTCTCAAAATAAACTTTCTCTCGAAATCAAGTTTTAAACCATAAATTTCACTTTTCTCGTTATAAAATCAACAAAAGAGAAGATTTCTGTAATTTTTTTTTGTATTAGGTGTACAAAATGAAACTCAGCCACAGGGTAAATTTGAATTTTGTAGATTTTAGCCGAGTTTCATTTTGTACACCTAGTAGTTCATTTTTTCAAAATTTTGAACATTTTAGGCGTTAAAGTCCATCAAAAGTTGATCTTCTCCGTGTAAGAAGGTTATTGAAGTATAACCATTAAGAAGGTTAATTTTTAAAGGCTTGTAAATCGTAAACCGTTACAGATATTGAAAAAATTCACTAAATAAAATCTGTTGGAAATTAAATTCTCTTTAATTTTTATTCTATTCATTTTTTCACTAGGACGCACTGTTTTCAAGATAAATTTATTTTAAAAAAAAATTATTTTTCCGGAAATGGTGCATCCTAGAAAAAAATAATTAAGTACAAATTTATAGAAAATTAAATTTCCTACAATTTTTATTTATTAGGTGTACAAAATGAAACTCAGCCGCAGGGTAAATTTGAATTTTGTAGATTTTAGCAGAGTTTCATTTTGTACACCTAATATTATTTCGAATGAAATTGGTATAAAATCACGATTTTTCGGCCTCCAAATCTTGAAAAGGAAGAAACGTCTAGGTCAATGTGAAGGTGGTGCGGGGTATAATTTAAGCGTTTTTTTTTTTTTTTTTTCATAAAAATATCGACTTTTACGTGAGTTATAAACAGAGCGCCGTGGAGTCTCGGAGACTCCTTTGGTGATTCTGGGAGGCGGTAAACAGCGTCTCCCCGAACTTCGTTTTCCCTTCGTCCAAAACCGGGGGGATCGATACTGACGCCCCAAATGCTCCCAAAACAGCCAGGACCCACTTCCTCTTATCACTAACCTTGATAACTAAAAAGCCGTTTGACCGCTGATAGAACAAAAAGCTCTCCGGGCAATTAAGTCGAACCAACCCCTGCTGAAAGTGGCCCTCGTCCACGGAAACCTTCTCGAGAAAATTGCCGGAGGTAACGTGACACTTCAACCGTCCGGATATTTTATTTGTAGTACCTACTTTTTTTTAAACCATAAATAGAAATTCAATTTTAGACGTAGGTAATGGATTTAAAAAAAATTAATCTTTGAGCAATATACAATTATATAAAATCATTAAAAAGCTTGCAAACGGTAAATTAATATATTATTAGGTGTACAAAATGAAACTCTGCTAAAATCTACAAAATTCAAATTTACCCTGTGGCTGAGTTTCATTTTGTACACCTAATAAATAAAAATTGTAGGAAATTTAATTCTCTATAAATTTGCACTTAATTATTTTTTTCTAGGATGCACCATTTTCGGAAAATAATTTTTTTTAAAAATAAATTTATCTTGAAAACAGTGCGTCTTAGAGAAAAAATGAATAGAATAAAAATAAAAGAGAATTAAATTTCCAACAGATTTTATTTAGTGCATTTTTTCAATATCTGTAACGGTTTACGATTTACAAGTCTTTAAAAATTAACCTTCTTAATGGTTATACTTCAATAACCTTCTTACACGGAGAAGGTCAACTTTTGATGGACTTTAACGCCTAAAATGTTCAAAATTTGAAAAAATGAACTAGGTGTACAAAATGGAACTCGGCTACAAAATTCAAATTTACCCTGTGGCCGAGTTTCATTTTGTACACCTAATAATTGGTTAAAAATTAGGGAATTTATGAACCTTTTTCTACTCGGACCTCCTTAAGCAACTGTTTGAGAGAAAGTGTTTAATGGCACTTACTAAGGTGATGTTAATACTTTTTTTTTTTCAGGTTCGAAGAAAGCCAATTTCCACCCTCCTCAAGAAAACTAACCCGTTTTATATCGTGTCCCGGGATAATAGAATGTTTAATGATCCGCAAAATAGCCTCGTTTTAATTCAATCGATGGCATTTAACACGAAAATTTAGTCGACATGTCATTTTAAAACCTTCCCGTCTTCCTCTTTATTCCTGTTATACGAGCGAGTGCATAATGAAAATTTAACGAACCCTGCAGTATAGGGCATAAAAGGGATTGAAGTATACGCTATATGGCTTTATGTAAATCAAACCGGAAGCGTGGGATTCTCCATGTCCGAATGTTTTATACACGCAATTTTTTTAAAAAATTTTTAGTTTTATATAAAAAATTTTTATCGACTTGAGTTTAAAATCTTTCAACGTCAAAAAAGGTTTCTCTTTATCCGGCTTTTCCTGGGGCGCGAAAAAGGGATAATTTAAAACCAATCGATTTCGCCTTTCCCCCTCCTCACCGATTTTCTAGACTAATCGTCTTTCTTTCCCTCGTAAAGAATAGCAAAACAAAATTATTTTTCATAATTCCAGACAAAAAATAACTCCATTAATTTTTTTCCCCCGAGAAAAATCATCTTTACCGCTATATTTTAAGTCAAGGCAACAATGAGCTCTTCTATTGCCCTATATAGAGATGGGAGCTAAAGATAGCGACTAAAAAATCGAAGGCATTGTCTTTGAACAGCCTCAGGTCTTCAAAAATAAAGCTAAAAAAGTCTTCAATTTTGTCAAAAGAGACCGAGATTTTGAGGCAAAGAAATGATTTTTCGAGCATTTGAAGTTTTGAAAGATTTGAGTGCAAGGGAAACCGATGGAAGGGGGTTTATGGACGAAAAACCGAAGAAAACATCCACGAAAAGTAAGAAGAGAAGAGAAAAAGCTCAAAAATCAAGAAAAACCGAGATTATAATGCGAATAAAGCGTCCATAGAGAATAAGGCTGAAAAAACGAGAAAACCTCCTAAAATTCGGAAGAAAAGGGCTGAAAACTCAAAAAGAAAACGTCACAAAATTTGAGTGTATAAATGACGATTTTAACCATAAGGCTGGAAATAAGGAAAATTTCTTAAGATCCTGAAGTTTTATGGCCATAAGCCCGAAGAAAACGTCCTAATATAGGATTAAAAGGATAAAAATCGACAAAAACATTCTAAATTCCGAGATTTTAATGCGAGACAGCTAGAAAGCCCGGAAATCAGGTTGCCAGATTGTCAGACAGCTAGAAATCCGGCAATCAGGTAGCCTGGTAGCTAGAAAGCCAGGCAATCAGTTTGCCTGGTAGCTAAAAAGCCAGGCAATCAGGATGCCTGGTAGCTAGAAAGCCAGGCAATCCGTTTGCATGGTAGCTAGAAAGCCCGGAAATCAGGTTGTCAGACAGCTAGAAACCAGTCAATCAGGTTGCCTGGTAGCTAGAAAGCCAGGCAATCAGTTTGCCTGGTAGCTAGAAAGCCAGGCAATCCGTTTGCATGGTAGCTAGAAAGCCCGGAAATCAGGTTGTCAGACAGCTAGAAACCAGTCAATCAGGTTGCCTGGTAGCAAGAAAGCCAGGCAATCAGGTTGCCTGGTAGCTAGAAAGCCAGGCAATCTGGTTGCCTGGTAGCTAGAAAGCCAGTCAATTAGGTTGCCCGGTAGCTAGAAAGCCCGGAAATCAGGTTGCCAGGTTGTCAGACAGCTAGAAACCTGGCAATCAGGTTGGCTGGTAGCTAGAAAGCCCGGAAATCAGGTTGCCAGGTTGTCAGACAGCTAGAAACCCGGCAATCAGGTTGGCTGGTCGCTAGAAAGCCAGGCTGTCACACAGCTAGAAATCCGGCAATCAGGTTGCCTGGTAGCTAGAAAGCCAGGCAACCTCGCATTCTAGCGAACAGGCAACCTGATTGCCGGGGTTCTAGCTATCTGACAACCTGGCTTTCAGGTTGCGTAGCTAGAAAGCCAGGTTGTCAGACAGCTAGAAACCCGGCAATGTGGTTGCCTGTTCGCTAGAATGCGAGGATGTCGGACAGCTAGAAATCTGGCATGAAAAATCGACAAAAACCTTCCAAATTCCGAGATTTTAATGCGAAGAAAGCGTCCATAGAGGATAGGGCTGAAAAACCGAGGAAAACCTCCTAAATCCGGAAGAAAGGGGGTTTTGAGGCTGAAAACTCAAAGAAAACGTCACAAAGTCTGAGTGTATAAATGACGATTTTAAACATAAGGAAAATCTCTTAAGATCATGAAGTTTTATGGCCATAAACCCGAAGAAAACGACCAAACATCGGATTACAGGGCTCAAAAATCTCTTAAGATTCCAAACAAAGGAGTTTTAACGCCAAAAAAGCGAAGGAAACGTCCCAATATCGGGTATTAGCCATTTTGTAAATCACTTTTGTTGTCAGCTCATGATTTAAGGGGGTATCGCAATATTGACGGTCCATTAGCGCAAGCAATAACGAAAATTGACTCGACCAAATTATGTTTCGTGACAAAACTGCTTTCGCTCCTCACATAAAACGTAATCAATTATTGTTTACTTTATCATAAAAATATAACTTGGCACTTTTAGAAATAAAACAGAAAACGCTGAATTTTCAAAACAGGTAGACGTATTTTTTTAAGACGAAGAATCTTTTGTTTTTGTGACCTTGGGGTATTAAGAACAGAAGCTAGTGGTATCTAGAAGGCTTAGGAAAATATTGACTTTAAATACAGGAAGCTTTTGGTTTTTCAGAAAGTCTTAAAAATTATTCTAATAACCGCGAGAGAAAAATCACAAGCTTTTATATTCTTATACTCCCGTTTTAAGTAAATATGAAAGGGTTCAGCCTCGTGAGAAAGGAAACCTATTCTAAAAACGGAAATAAGACGGAAACCTGAGAATAGCATTTGCATCTCACAATAAGTACGTGTTGAACGAGACCAGTAGCATAATAACTATGTAATTAAAAGGAAAGGTTGAGTAGGGTGTGAGTACAAGTGGTCGGGGGGGAACGCTAAGGGTTTTACCGTCACCATGGAAACATAGTTTACAAAGGTGTGATCAGCTGTCAACGCCAATCTCATAATTGAAACTTTTTTCGCATATTTTTGTGTTTCATTATAGGTTTTAAGGGTTATTTTCGTTATTAAGAGAGATAGAAAAAATGAGATTATGGGTAAAAATGTTTTAAAAACGTTTAAAAAATTGTTGTTTTTAGTTAGTAGATGTTCAATTTTGAGTGAATCAATTAATTGAAGAAACATGAGTTTGTTTACCTTGAACGTATCCGAATATCTGAGAAAGAAACACAGCACAGAAAAGCACAAAGAACACTTTGCTCATCATTGTGATGAGCGATGAAAACCCCGAGGGTTTTATTCGTTATTTAAAAAGGTTTTTGAGATATACTTCAATTGTTTGGAAGTCTACGTTGGCCGAGGGGCGGGCATGACGACGTCGAGAGAGACGGGTCTAGAAAACTACTGAAGTCGAGAGTGTGGTAAACGGCAAACGGTCGGTTGTAATAGTAGGAGTGGTGGGATGGACGAGGGGTTCCGAGAGGGGGCATTAGCGGGTGAGCGAGCCGATGGGAGCCGGGGTGAAGGGTCGTCGTGACGCGGGTGCTTTGGGAGGGGTTCGGGAATCGGACCGCGCAGCCTCCTCGCTTATGTCTCGCCGCTCGAAAAATCCTCCCTTCAAACCGAGCAAAATTTGGCCAAAAAACAATTTGAGAAGCTGATAAATCAACGCAAAAGACTGAAGAGTATTGTGTAGAACGGAAGTTTCTCTGTAGACCAAAAATTTTTTTGTTTATTTACTAGAATTCTAATTTACGAGAGGCAACATTTGTCCACGCGAATCCCGCCAGTTGACCCAATTTTTTCCCCCCTCCAGAGTATTAAAAAGAGCGGAAAATTAATATTTCGAGCGCCGCTGGGCCGGCTGGATTATTGTCAACCTCACCCCAAGATAAGCGGACCGACGCGGAAGGGCATAAAAAATTACGAACGAAATATTAATTTTCCACTTTTTATCCTTAAAAATCACAAAGTTACGAAAATAATAACAAAAACAAATAAAATCAACGGATTAATCTCAAGGGCCCCATAGAATCGCCGCATAATATACAAAACAATAAAATTAGCTACCTATTTTTAAAAAAATCGCCCGCGGAGATAGAAGGTTTTTCTGTGCTACAAGGTGTGATCCAAATTTCCGAAAGTTCAGAAGCATTTCGTCCAAAAAATACTTCTTGGAAAATTTGGATCAGGGTGCTCTTAGGATAGAAAAAATAAAAGGACGCCCGGAAAGACGGCCAGCACCACATCCTTCTTAAGATCGCTGAAGATCACTAATCAACTTTCATCTACAGCGCCTGGAAGATCCTTATACTAAGACTCCTGCATTGGAGGAAATTACAAGAACTTGAGGAAGATTAAAGAACAAAACGGGTGAACATTACCAAAATTATGCTTCTTTTGTGTTCTTTTTGCAAGATAATCGATGATTCTTCGGGTGCCATTACTCGAGCATTCAAGCTTCCCGCCTTTTTTTACAAGTGGCTCCCTCTACAAACAACAATCGATACATTTCCCCCATTTTAAATTTTATTAATTAACATACAATTAAAAAAAAGAAAATGCAAAATTATCAAACCTTCACATTAAATAGTCTAAAATGAATTTCCGAATATTCATTCGTTTTCGTATAAAAAGGACAGAAAAATATCTGGTCAACATTTGCTTGAAATCTCGAGTCCTTGGATGATAAAAAAATTGATAAGTGAGAAAATCTCTACTTGCTAAGTTGGAAAGGACAAAAGGGAAACTTCTTCCACAAAACCGCTTTTCTTCTCTCTAATTACTTTTAAAAAATAAAGAAAAATGGCCCGAGTTCTTGTTGGAGTCAAACGTGTCATCGACTATGCAGTCAAGGTATTTTTAAATTATTAATTATAATTATGTAATTAGCCAATTACTTTTCTGACATTCCGATAAGAATTTTCTCTCTCTCTACTAAGATTTTGGAGTTAATAGTCCTTTTGAGTCGACAATATTATATTATTTTTTATGTTAATAGAAGATATTGTCATATGTACAATGATCTTATAAATTTTAAAATATATTTTCCACTTTTTCTTCATTTTTAAACATTAAAATGTACAATAGGAAAGTATAAATTGAATTAGAATAAATGAAATTTAAATTGGTTTTTGCTTTGGGTTTTTTGTGTGAATTTTAAGAGTAGAAAAGTGGTTTGACCTTGTTGGAGAGGAATTGAACTGAAGAGATAAGGATGGAGGTTAAAGGATTGCTTTTCTTCATTTTATTCATTGAAGGATTAAGACTTTAATCCTCTGAGAGCTTAGATTTCAAGGGAGCCAACTGTAGATGGCTGTATTTCCCATGAATTCTTGATTTATAAATTTTGTCTTCCAATATCAATTTATTGTGAGGATATAGCTCACAGAATTTTAAAATAAAATTTTCATTTGCATGGAAATATCCTGTTTGGAAGGACACTCAAAATTAAGCAAAAGTTGAAGGTTTTTAGAGTTTTAAGAAAATTTAGTTTTACAACCTGATGTACCTTTTCTTGTAGATCCGTGTGAAGCCAGACAAAAGTGGCGTTTTGACAGAGGGTGTGAAACATTCGATGAATCCTTTTGATGAAATTGCTGTCGAAGAAGCTGTTAGAATGAAGGAGAAAAAACTGGTTTCGGAAATCATCGCAGTATCGTGTGGTCCAGCGCAGTCGCAGGAGACAATCAGAACTGCTTTAGCCATGGGAGTCGACCGCGGAATCCATGTTGAAGTCGCTGGGAAAGAAGCTGAAACACTCCAACCCATCCATGTCTCAAAAATTCTAGCTAAAATCGCTCAAGATGAAAAAGTCGATCTGATCATCGTCGGAAAACAGGCTATTGATGATGACAGCAATCAAACGGCTCAGATGACTGCTGCCTTTTTGGACTGGCCTCAAGGCACTTTTTCATCCAAGGTTCATTTATCATTTCGACTTTTCTGAACACTAATTTATATTTCAGATTGAAAAAAGTGATAAAGAATTGACGATTCTTAGAGAAATTGATGGAGGTCTAGAAACAATCAAAGTTAATCTTCCTGCAGTCGTAAGTGCAGATTTGCGCCTCAACGAACCTCGCTATGCTACACTTCCTAACATCATGGTATATTCTTTTCATTGTATTTTTTATTAAATTCTTTTTTTTTGTCTTTAGAAAGCTAAAAAGAAGCCGATAAAAAAGATGACGCCAAAAGACCTTGGTGTCGACACAGCAAGCAGGATTGAGATAGTTTCAGTTGAAGATCCACCAGTAAGACAAGCCGGTGCCATCATCCCAGACGTAGATACTCTCGTCACCAAACTCAAAGAAGGAGGACATATTTAAACGAAGGAAAAAATATTGTTTTTCTGAATTTTAGTTAAATTTTGTTACATAAAGAATTATTTTTGTAAATTTGTTGAAAATAAAACTCATTGAATAGTATTCATATTCAGTATTCAGAACATATGTCGTGTACCCCCCCCCACATTGAAATTCATTGAAACAATTTATTAAACTCATTGAATTGTATTCATAGTTATTCATATTCAGAACATATGTCGTGTACCCACATTGAAATTCATTGAAACAATTGATTAAACTCATTGAATAGTATGAACAGTATTCATATTCAGTATTCAGAACATATGTCGTTTACCCACATCCCCCCCCCACTTTGAAATTATTCATTAAACTCATTGAATAGTATGAATAGTATTCATATTCAATATTCAGAACATATGTCGTGTACCCACATCCCCCCCACACACACATTGAAATTCATTGAAACAATTGATTAAACTCATTGAATAGTATTCATAGTATGAATAGTATTCATATTCAGTATTCAGAACAATTGTCGTGCACCCACATTGACATTCATTGAAACAGTTCATTAAACTCATTGAATAGTATTCATATTCAGTATTCAGAACATATGTCGTTTACCCACATCCCCCCCACATTGAAATTATTCATTAAACTCATTGAATGGTATGAATAGTATTCATATTCATTATTCAGAACATATGTCGTGTACCTACATAAGCCCCCCCACATTGAAATTATTCATTAAACTCATTGAATAGTATTCATAGTATGAATAGTATTCAGTATTCAGAACATATGTCGTGTACCCACATCACCTCCCCCCCCACCATATTGAAACAATTCATTAACTCATTGAATAGTATTCATAGTATTCATATTCTGTATTCAGAACATATGCCGTGTACATACATCACCCCCACATTGAAATTATTCATTAAACTCATTGAATAGAATGAATAGTATTCGTATTCAGAACATATGTAGCGTACCCACATCAACCCCCCCCCCCCCACGGAGAAAAGAAGGGTGAAGGTAAGAGGTGCTGTGTGTCAAGCGATGATGTGATGAAGATGCTGGAACGTGAGCTGTCAAGCTGTGACGTGAGTGTCGCAGATGTCGAGAAGTTCGTTCTGAGGTTGAAGTTCCACCAATTCAGCGGGTTGAAGAGGTGCGGAACTGCCGACGAGTTTCAGGAGATGGCTGCCGTCGTAGATGGGTGATCAAGATGGGAAGCTATTCTCGTTCTGCATTAGTATGTTGAGAGTGTAATATGTACCTTGTCATTGTTGTTTCATCGCTGTGTTCATCGTAGGCCACCCGTGGGATGGTTCATCACCATTAATTTAGAAAGAAACAAAGAAAGAAAGAAGTTGTGTGATGTATTTGACTCTAATGATAATTAGAACATATTATGTTGTGTACCCACATATTTTTGGAGTATTTGGTGATGATCAGACCAAGGTTATGGCCATAGTGCTAAAACTTAAGACAGAAAATTCTCCGATTCTTGCAAATTTGCAAGTTTCAAAAAGAAATTTTTGTCATCTCCAAGATGACCTAAGAAGGATCCTGTGAAAATTACGTCAGCGAAATGTCCCGCAAAAAATAGTGACGGACGGACGGCCGGCACCACAGACAACTTCATAATTAGCAAAATGATCACTAATCAGTTACCTCTTCAGTCTACAGGGTCTGGAAGACCCTTTTCCAAACGGTTCACATGGAGGATATAACAATAACTCTTCATTGAGGAATAAAATAAAACCTACGTAAAATTTAAAACAAAATTATATTTTGCCATAGATAAAAAGAAACAAAAAGCAATAAAAATATCATAACAAATTTCAACAAAAAATTTTGATTTTTTTTTTCAAACTCTAAAATAAGGCACTTTATATTGCACTTGAATGGGATTTGTTTTATAAGTTGTACTTTCACCATCAGAGTCGACGATTAAATAAACAAGCTTCGACTCGTCTCCATCAAGACTGAAATAATCAAAAGCGAAAATGGAAGAAAAAAATAAAAAAAAAATAAAACCAACATGCAAGGGGTTAATCAATTTCAAGTTTAGAACCGTCACAACAGTAATAGATATGTATAACATTTGGCTAATCTAAACATAATCAAACAATAAATAAATTCTATAAAATATCTATAACATTACTAAATGAGCCTGATAACAATAATACAAATTTGGCTAAGATTAATACTGCTTATCCGATATTTTGATATTTTTGTTAATACTGAGAGATTAGAAATCTTCTTTATTGAAAAAATTGACTTAATGATTTACCATTTGTTGTACGATTGAGTTTTTAACAGGTACCTTGTATCTTCGATAACAAATCTGGAAAAGAAGAAGGAAAATAAATAAAATGGAATTTTTGAGCTTGCTAGTTAGAAAGAGAAAAGGTGAGTAAGAAGCATCTTGCTGGTTAGATTTTAAGTCCTTTTTGGTGGCAAATTAATTTTTCACGTCATTTACCAGTAATTTCTTGGAAAAATCATAAATTTTTAGAAATTCTATGATTTTTTTTCTGGCTCATTATACAGGGTGTCCGGAAACACATGACATACATGACATTAAGGAGAGCCTTAAAAAGTGGTTTTATGAAAAAAAGTTAAATGTAAACCCCCCTTAATTTAAATCAAAGAATTTGATGGTGTAGTTTAAAATGCGTTTGGATATACAGGGTGCCCCTAATAGAACCTAACTTCATTATTTCAAATGAGAACCCCTATTTTTTATTTCAGATTCGTAATCTATGCAAAATTTCAAGTAGATTTGACTATTTTTACGACCATTTTGACGACTTTAAAAATGTCAAATATTAGCGTTTTTTTGCGCTAAAATCCGTTAAAATTGACCTAAGAGTGTCATTTTTTTTTAATTCCACTTAAGCCGCGTCTTCACTGACCAAACAAGTTCGGCGAACAGTGTTGGCGAACACAAAAAACAGACGAACATTCCTCAGAAGTTGACCAAACATGTTCATCGAACTTTTTCGGCAAACAAATCAATGTTCGTTCGGGTTGTTTTGTTTTCAATTGAGTAAAGTGATAAGCAGTGATAAGCATAAAGTGATAAAGCTAAGTGATGAGCGCATCAATACAGCGTCGTCGTCGCTATTTAGCATGTATAGCTGCTGCTGCTGATTCGTACACATCTTTGATGTACCTTTTTAAGATATCAAAACAAAGCATTTCAAAAATAGTCCCGAACGTGTGTAAAGCCCTTATATCAGCTTTAGCTGAGTACGTGAAAACACCCAGCAGTAGTCAATATTTTCGCTCTCCGCTGAATCACTCATATTGTTAAACTATTTAAACTAAAATCTATTTTAAAATAAATCTTAAAATCTATTTTAAACTGTTTTAAACTATTTATTCAGTATTTCGCGCTTTAATCACAAGGCAGAACACTGAAATGTTCGGTCTGTAAGCGAACATGTGGAGCAAACATCAGGACCTCCAACCGCTCTCTCCGAACGTTCTAGAAGACGTCTCCACCAAGCCAACAGCGAACAATGTTCGGCAAGCACGACCCACCTCCACCTCCACCAAACACTGTTCGCCGAACTTGTTCGGTCAGTGGAGACGCGGCTTTATTTTTCCCGAAGATTCTGACTGTCAAAAATTCGAGCATCTTCCCATTCTGCATCACAAGATGTCATCGCTAACGGCTTTTTTTCAAGTTAGAACCCAAATTTTTAGTTCAGAAATGAAAATTAGCGGTTGTTAAAAGTTATTTTTCTTTCGGACCACAAATTTTGAAAGAGCTACAGCGTCTTTTGTTGTTGTGCTTCAAAAATTAAAATTCTGTGAACAAATCGCTAATTTTCATTTCTGAAGTAAGAAATTTGGGTTCTAACTTGAAAAAAGGCCGTTAGCGACGACATCTCGTGATGCAGAATGCGAAGATGCTCGAATTTGTGACAGTTGGAATCTTCAGAAAAAATTAGTGGAGTTAAAAAAAATGAGTCTCTTAAGCCAATTTTAACAGATTTTAGCGCAAAAAACGCAAAAATTTGACATTTTTTAAAGTTGTCGAAAATGATCATAAAAATAGTCAAATCTACTTGAAAGTTTGCGTAGATTACAAATCTGAAATAAAAAATAGGGGTTCTCATTTGAAATAACGAAGTTAGGTTCTGTTTGGGACACCCTGTATATCCAAACGCATTTCAAACTGCAACATCAAATTCTTTGATTTAAATTAGGGGAGGTTTACATTTAACTTTTTTCATAAAAAAGTAAACATCAAATTTTAGCGTTTTTCGCACTAGAATCCGTTCAAATCGACCTAAGAAACTCATTTTTTTAAATTCCACTTATTTTTGTCCAAAGATTCCAATTATCACAAATTCAAGCATCTTCACATTCTGCATCATGAGATTTTGTCACTAACGGCAAGTTAGAACCCAAATTTCTTACTTCAGAAATGAAAATCAGTAGTTTTTGAAAACCATAAATTTTGAAAGAGCTACAGCATCTTTTGTAGTTGTGCATCAAAAAGTAAAATTCCATAAAATAATCGCTAATTTTCATTTCTGAAGTAAGAAATTTGGGTTCTAACTTGAAACGACATCTTGTGATGCAGAATGCGAAGATGCTTGAATCTGTGATAATTGGAATCTTTGGACAAAAATAAGTGGAATTAGCTTTTTTTCATAAAACCACTTTTTAACGATCTCCCAGAAATATGCCATGTGTTTCCGGACACCCTGTATATTTGGAAGTTTCCCCTTGGTTCTTCGGTGAAAAGCCCTAATTTTAATTTTATGGCTGTAGTAGGTACTTACTTCCAAAAAAAATAAATGGCAGGTAACGTAGATAGATGCCACAAGGCGTGGGCGTCCAAAACCCACAAAATGGGCGGAAAGTCATTTATCTCAAGATACATGAAACAAATAGTGGTCACGACGGCGATAAGAAGATTCTTACAATGTGGAAGTTGTCGATTTGTTATAAGAAGAAAGGCACTTAAAATCGCTGAGAGTCCTCCTAAAAAAAGTCAATGAAATATACAACGAAAAATGGGTAACGAACCGACTAAAATGTTCGCTATGAGATTGTAACCGTAGTCAAACGGCCCCGACGATAAATAAAGGGCGTGGTTCAGAAAAAATAATAAACATAATAACGTGTATATCACAGAGTATATTTTTTTCGATCCAATCAAAAGCCTGGAAAAATATTATAAAAATGAAACCATCATCAGTTTTCGCTTACCGCATTCCGATGGTATATGCACCACAAAAGACGAGCGCAAATGCAGAAAGGTAATCCATAAGCTCTGTAAAGGGCGTATCTCTTGTATGAAAGATTGTGGACCACATCCAACCATTAATAGATATCTAAACAAAAAAATTTAAGCACACAAAAATTTAATAGACTTACCAATCCATAAGTGACCCAAATTTTAAACATAGGTGCATTAAAATCGTATTTTTTGAGCCATTGTATCATCATTTTTAAATGCATAAACCCGTTTAGAACAGAGAAGATGGCTGACGCTGGCTCTTGGATACCTAAAAAGCGCACAAATGGCCACTAAAAAAAAAGTTAATGATGTGTTTTTAATTTTTGTACATACTTTTCCGTGAAATTGAGGAGATGGCCATCCTTTGCTTTCGAAAAGAGTCACAACTCCCCACATGCATCTGTACTGGCAGTCGTCCGAGCACCTCCAAAGCAATAGAAGAGGATATGAAATCACATCTTTTTTTACGAAATAATAGCCCGCTAAAACATAAAGAAAAATGTAAGATTTAGTAAAAGGTTCATTTTTAAACTTTAAAAATCGAGGAAAACCCATAAAGGCTCGGTAAAGAAGGGAATCCGTAGAGTTTTTAAATTAAAACAAAAAAAGCAAGGAAAACGCAGAAAAATCTGGTAATATGAGGTTTTATTGCACAAAAAATTGAGGATGATACACAAAAATTTCAGTGAAAAGGGAAAACAAGACCAAAATGCTAAGAAAAAACCCAAAATCTACTAAAAAAGGGCAATATGAGCAAAATTAAAAAAAAAATTATGGTGTTTTTAGTGTATGGCGGGATCCAGCACACCACATGAAGAATTTTGCTGAGAAAGAGGCCATCAAATTGAATTCTTAACCCTTTCGAGACCGCGGGCGACTTTAGTTGCCCAGCGGCGCCAGCGGGCAGCGGGAAGCCTCTCTAAGCTATTTAATACCTCCGCTTCCCGTGGCGCTAGCGACATGCAAAAACTGGCCATCTGTTGGGGAAGAAATGAACTAAGTGATGATCGCATCACTCATCGCTTTCTGTGCTTTGCTGGGCGCTGGGAGCGGTCGGGGAGAAGTGAGGGGAAAATTTTTGGGAAAAGTGCTGCGCTAGTAGCGCAGAGAATCTGGCGTCAGACGCGGTCTCGAAAGGGTTAAAGCTCTGTCCAAGAATTGGCGTAAACAGCCCAAATTTCTGCCTACAAAAATTAAAAAAACATTTATTGATTATTTTGGTCAATGAGGATCAGACTAAACAAAACTTAAGACTGACAAAACTCCGCCAATTTCGAAAATTTGGAAAAAAAGCTGATGACATTTTCAAGATAACTACAAAAGGTAGATTATAAAAATAGCGACGGACAGCCGGCAAAACGGACAACCTCATGATTGGTAAAGATAAAACAGTTTTCCTCTACAGGATCTGGGAGACCCTTTTCCAAAGACCGCAACCAATGAGAGTTAAAAAAAACCAGGGAAAATGCCCGAAAATTTCAGCAAAAGATAGGTTTTAATGGATAACCTGAGAGTAAAACCCAAAAACCTGGGAAAAGGGTGCTATGAGACCAAAATACTAAAGGCCCAAAAATCTGTAAAAAAGGGCGTTTCTTATGCAAAAAACAAAAAAATTGTGGAGTTTCTTGTGTACCACAGGATGCAGCACAGTACATACAGAATTGCAAGTAGCATTTAAGTATGTAATAGACTTTTTTGACATTTTTCGGCCTCATAATAGAAGGGACTGCTGTACCATCGATATGTGCTGCTCAGACAGAATTGCCAAGGTAGATTATAAAAATAGCGACGGACGGCCGGCACAACAGACAACCTCATGATTGTTGAAGATCAATTAGTTTTCCTCTGCAGGATCTGGGAGACCCTTTTCCAAAGCCCGTGACCACTGAGAGTTAAAAACCCGGGGGAAACGCCCGAAAATTGCATCAAAAGATAGGTTTTATTGGATAACCTGAGAGTAAAACCCTAAAACCTGGGGTAAAGGGTGCTATGAGACCTACTAGGAGAAATGCCCAAAAATCTGTAAAAAGGGCGTTTCTTATGCAAAAAAAAAAAAAATTGTGGAGTTTCTAGTGTACCGCAGGATGCAGCACAGCACATACAGAATTGTGCTTAATAAATAGCCATTTAATAGACTTAATTGAAATTTTTTGGCCTCAAAATAGAAGGGACGATGGTACCATTGATATGTGCTGCTCAGACAGAATTGACAAATGCTGTCAACAGCTGTTAGCATTAAAAAAAAGAAGAGGTTCTTTGATTACCTTCGTCGCAGATATCAGCACAGAGAGTAAAACCTGGGGAAAAGGGTGCTATAGGACCAAAATACTACAGGAAAAACCCAAAAATCTGTAAAAAGGGCGTTTCATATGCAAAAAATAAAAAAATTGTGGAGTTTCCAGTGTACCGCAGGATGCAGCACATAAAGAATTGCGCTTAATAAGTAGCCATTTGACTTATTTGGGCTTCTAAATAGAAGGGAGTGCTGTACCATCGATATGTGCTGCGCAGACAGAATTGGCTAATGCTGTCAATACTATCATACACAACTGTTAGCATTAAAAAAAGAGTTCTTTGATTACCTTCGTCGCAGATATCAGCCCTGCAATTTTCAACGCAAGATTTGTAAGTCGGAAAGGAGTTTCCCAACGAGGCGAACACATCTTTAGGCCTATCAAAAAGAAACGCGAAAAGAAAAATAACAAAAAAACATCCATCTTCAACTCGATCCCATCACAGTCTTTGTTTATTTCGATCAGATTTTAGGCCGATAACTTCATTTTAGGGTTTCCTCATGACCCGAACGAGATAACCCGCCCGCTCCGGATTCTCTTAATCAGTCCCGGCCTGAAAAGGAAGGATGACCCTTAATTAGAGAGCCCACATCTCTCGACATCGCTTTAAATTATTTAATAGGGGTTAAAAAGTAGCGATTGTGGGCTCAGGACTCGGGAGTCGGGATTTCTAAGGGGGCGGGAAGGTTGCACTAGTAAAATGTTATCATTTGTTGATAGAGTCCATCTTGATCTTCTCCACCAGGGGAAGATAATTCATTATGAAAACGTCGGAGAGCGCTGGTAGCTTAAAATGCTTGCTTTTGTGGTGATAGGTCGTTTGTATTGGGGACTAAAAGGCTCTCACTATCCTCACTATCAGGTGCCAGTCAAAGGTATTAGGTACTAGGCAGAGGTATTAGGTACCAGGCAAAGTTTGCTGCCACTTACGTCTTTTACAGATGGAGCTCGGAACTTCGGTGAAATATACAATAGAAGGGAAAACACCGTTCAACAAAACGCATTTCATCCTAAAGCGCTTGAACATAAGAAATCTGCATTTCGACATAAAAAAAAAATGTAGTTCACCAAGATGTGTTTGAACATAAATCTTTCAAAATTTCGAAAAATTTTGAGCATTTCAACATAAAGCGTTTTGCGATAAACGACTTTTTCAATAAATGCAAGTGGACATAAAATAGTGCAAGTCACCATAACTCTTCTCACCATAAAAGCCTCTCTTTAAACTTGTAGTTTTTAAAGTAAAACTGTATCTGTCGTTTGGGCATAATACATCTCACCATAAACATGGGACAGTCAAAGAGCATTTCGCCGTTTAAAACGCGATTATGGCGAAACGACAAAAACCTTAAAACTTGACAGTTCACCATAATGCAACATAAAGTATCTCACCATAAACTAGGAAAAGCAAGCAGTCAGCCAATGGGATCAGCTCGTTAAATGACACAAGAGGCAAATTTTTCATGGTGAACGATAACTCGCGATCTTGCAATTTTATGGTCAAATGCATTATGGCGAACCGCATTATGTAACTTTTTAAAACGCGATTATGGCGAAACGACAAAAACCTTAAAACTTGACTGTTCGCGATTAAGGTGAAACAATTTAGAACTGTAGTTCACCATAATGTTTGAACATAAATTTTTCAAAACTTCAAAAATTTTGAGCATTTCAACATAAAGCGTTTCGCGAAACGACTTTCAATAAATGCAAGTCGACATAAAAATAGTGCAAGTCACCATAACGCTTCTCACCATAAAAGTTTCTCTTCAAACTTGTAGTTTCGCCATAAAACGCGATTATGGCGAAACGACAAAAAACCTTAATACTTGACAGTTCACCATAATGCAACATAAAGTATCTCACCATAAACTAGGAAAAGCAAGGAGGCAGCCAATGGGATCAGCTCGTTATATGACACAAGGGGCAGATTTTTTATGGTGAACGGTAACTCGCGATTTCTGCTATTTTATGGTCAAATGCATTAAGGCGAACCGCATTATGTAACTTTTTAAAACGCGATTATGGCAAACGACAAAAACCTTAAAACTTGACAGTTCGCGATTATGGTGAAACAATTTAAAACTGTAGTTCACCATAATGTTTGAACATAAATCTTTCAAAACTTCAAAAATTTTGAGCATTTCAACATAAAGCGTTTCGCGATAAACGAAAGTCGACATAAATAATCAATAAATGAAAGTCGACATAAAAATAGTGCAAGTCACCATAACGCTTCTCACCATAAAAGCCTCTCTTTAAACTTATAGTTTCGCCATAAAACTGTATCTGTCGTTTGGGCATAATACATCTCACCATAAACAAGGGACAGCCAAAGAACAAGCCTATTTTCGCATTTTAAAACGCGATTATGGCGAAACGACAAAAACCTTAAAACTTGACAGTTCACCATAATGAAACATAAAGTATCTCACCATAAACTAGGAAAAGCAAGTATGCAGCCAATGGGGTCAGCTCGTTATATGATACAAGGGGCAGATTTTTTATGGTAAACGGTAACTATTTCTGCTATTTTATGGTCAAAAGCATTATGTCGAACCGCATTATGTCGACACGTATAAACTCGTTAGGAATTCACCATGAAGTCAGGAGATTTGAATTTGACCGGCAAAAATCAGCGAAGAGAACCATGCAGGGCCACTATTTTTGGTGGCTTTCAGCCTATGAAACCCAAATCAAAGTTCTTACAACTGTTAACATCATTAAACACAACAAAGTTTGGTAATTTAAAATCTTTTTCACGGTTCCATAAATGCTGCATAAATAAGACATATTTCATGACACTATAAACATGATTTGTTAATCAAATATAATAGAAAGTTCTAAGGGCCTAGAGGGAGTCATTAAATCGTCTAGCTATAACAAATACAGAGGTATTGTTTAAATGATTTATCGTCTTTGAAACACTTATTATAAACGAAATTGATTAATATTCATCAACCCCCAATTTATTTTCCGTGGAAGGAATGGAGGATTGAGGTGGACGAGGGGCTCCCAAGGATTTTAATGGCTTCATTAAACATTGAGTTTTGCCGCCGCGGCGCTTTTCTAATTTTCAGCTTCAAAATAGGGTATTTTCATATCGGCCTTTTAGTCCGTTAATAGAAGTTTGAAAAGAGGAAAGAAAAGGCTGACTGACTTGACAGCTCCATTGAAGGGGGACCATGAGGGACTTGACAACAAGAGGCTTCTAATCTAGTTACAGTTTAGCCTAACAAGACCTATTTAGGAAAGTTCGACTTTTCTTTTACCTCCGGGCTTAAGTCAGTTTAGGGCCGAGGATCATCTTGGGAGTACAAAACAAAGTCAAGTGGGTTCCTGGAAGGACTCGTGAAGTGCTCTTTTTTTCAAGGTGGTCCCAAACTTTCAAAGGCACCTTTCCGAATTCTATAATAACGAAAACTAGGGCGACTGTTTGTAGGTATGCAAGTTTTTTTTGGACAAACGATCGAGAAATCAGGAAAAACCGATTTTTTAAATTTATTTGTTTTGCTGGAAAAACTGCCAAAACAAAGAGCTGCAAAAACTCAAGAAAAAGCGCCAAAATCTGCTAAAAAGAACGCTTTTTGGTCAAAGGTGGTCGAAATCCAGACTCAAAATCAATAGGAGCAGTATTCGCAATTATAGGAAGATTTATTCAATGATACCCTTTATTTACAGGACTTTCATTAATGTGTGGCAAAAAAGAGACGATGTTTCCGTTTTATAAAAACAAAAAAGTAATAAGATAGAAAAAAATCGTTTAGTCATCAAATCAATGAAGGGAGGGGACACTAAACTCCGTTTCTTTTACTCCTCCCGGGTGTTAGCCAACTGCGACCCAAGAGCTTTACGTCGCTACCTATTGCGTCCCGAGGTTTTTTCGACGGACTACGATCTGCGACCCGTTACTTTTCTGGCCAGCTACGAACTGCGACCCGTTATTTTTTTAGGCCTATACCAATTGCGACCGGTTCACTATCGTGGATCGACGTCCATTGAGGCACTGAAGGAGGTGCAGCAGGACTCCTACATTTTAATGAGGTCACATGTCCAGCGAAAAACGACGATGAGAGTGCACTGGGCGAAAAGATGGATTTTTATATGAGGCGCTCCGAATACGAAGGGCGAACTCGACAAAACGTAGTTTCGAGATATTCGCATTTTAAAGTTTTCTGTTAAGGGCGAACTCGACAGAAAAGTCACTCTCTGGAATTTTCGTGGCGAGATTTTAGAATCATCATAGAATCATAGAGAAAAAGGTTTTTTAAAAATCACCAAATCTCGAAAAGAAAGTTCCGGTTTGAAGAGCTTCCAACGATAACTTCCTCAAGGATACAGGAGGAGGAAGTATTAAGTAGGAGAACTAAATTTTTGTAAAAGTTGTGAAATAAATTTGGTGGGTATCGCAGTAAGTCTTGAGGAAGTTAGAAATTTTAGGTATTTTTGTTGTTCGTTTTCTGTTTTTTGAAAAAAAAAAATAAAAATTAAGTACCTAATAAATCGCCATTTTATTTTCCGTTAAAAAAATTCTTGAGGAAGTTAAAAAAAAAAAAAAAAAAAATTATTTTGAAAATTTATATCAAGGTAGAAATTCAGTACGGTTAGCCAAAGAGAGGCCGCCCTCGAGCCGGCGAAGTGACTCACATTTCTGCCTAGAAAAATTATTAAGTAAAAAAAATTTTGGAAAATTAAAATTTTAAAAACATGGAAAATTTTTAAATAATTCAAGGAATGTTTAGTGAAAATTTGGTGAAGATCGGACCAACAGTACGCCCACAGCGCTCATTTTAAATCTTTGAACAGTCATATCTCCGCCATTTTGAAAAATTTCGAAAAAAGCTCTCGTCATTTTCAAGATTTCTGTGAAAGGAAGCTTGTGTATAAATTTGGTGAAGATCGGATGAAAATTGCGGCCGTGAAGTGTTCCGGAAAAAGTGGCGACGGACGGCCGGACGGCCGGACGGCCGGCACCACAGACAAAGTCAGGATCGGCAAAGATCACTTATCAGATTTATCCTACGGGGTCTGGAAGACCCTTTTCTAGTAACAGGGGGTCGGAGGGTATCACAGTAACTTCTTGAGGAAGTTAAAAAAAATTAAATAAAAAAGGTTGAGAGTAGAGCTTTGCCGCATATCGGTTTTTACGTATTTTAAAGGGGAAAAAAGGGGAAACTCAATATAAAAATTACATGGGTGTATTCTTCAAAAGGTCTAGAATCTGAAAATGAAAAAAAAAATTTGTCCGATGTCGAGTTCGCCCTTCGTATTCGGAGCGCCTCATATGTATTACAAGATTTCTTTTTTTAACAGGTAACAGTTACCAGGTGAACTGTTACCGGTCGCAAATGGTAGCGCGACAGAAAATTGACGGGACGCAATTGGTTGACGGCCAGAAATTTGGAGGGTCGCAGTTGGTAGTAGGGCGAAAAGGGCTCCGGTCGCAGTTGGTATAAACGGGTCGCAGTTGGTCAACGCCGCTCCTCCCGGTATTTTCCGCCGAATCTTTGTAAAAGGATTACGCCGAAACTATTCATCGGATTTTCTTTATAATATATTTTTAGAAAGAGCTCGTCAAAGCCTACAAAATGGCTGACGGTTTTTTTGGAAAAAATGTTTTAGTCGGAAAATATAATTTCTATTTTCCAAAGGAAAACTTTTTCGGAAAAACTGCTCCCAAGGCCGTATAGGCATTTCCAAAATAACGAGAACTAGCTTTTGTAAAAAATTTTCCGACGATATTTAGTGCTCAAATATAGGAAAGTAATTTTAGGGGCGAAAGTGCTGCGATCTCCTGTTTTTGAAACAAAATGCTCGGGCGGTATGATGGCCCTTAAATCCAAAATGATTAAAAATTCAATTCACAACTATATTTGTGGGAGTAAATATAACATTCCTTTCCTTTCCTCAACACTTGCTTGGTTTAGGAGGACTAATAACCTCAAGATCGGTAGGTCACTGATCAAGTTTCCTCAATCTCTAACAGACCCTTTGCTAAAAAACCGTGAAATGGAGGGTATCACAATAACTTCCTTTTGAGGAAGTTTAAACTGTGGAAAAGATTCAATAACGTGTTTCTCGGCGAAATAAAGTGTTCAGGAAAGCTGGAGACGGCTGGCCCCACAGACAACCTCATTGTCTTCGATAATAACCGTAAAATGGAGGGTATCACAATAACTGGTTTTTTTTGCTGGGTCCAGTAGTTTTCGAGTTATCGCCAAAACACTGAAAAACGTCATTTTTGTTTAAAAAATTCGAATCTTAGCTATCAAAAACACTCCTTGTAAAAAACACCCCGCGTCGGAAAAACCCTTCTACAGCAGCCAGAAAAAGTTATATTAACTTCCCCGCCCTCTGATGTACACTATAGAGAAAGAGACGAAGAACCCGTGCTCCCGTTTTCAAAGCTCCCCTTGGCGGCGTCGCGAAATGCTTGTTTACAGGAATGTATATTATTAATCAGTGATTACTGATTAGTTAGATGCTATGTCATAGATTGGTCTAAAATCTCTGAAAAATGCTTCTTTACAGGCTCTTCGCAGGCCTTCCACCTTCATTATTCTGTTAATTTTCTAAAAACTGTGTTACTCTGATAAAAAGCATTTCGCGACGCCGCCAAGGGGAGCTTTGAAAACGGGAGCACGGGCACTTCGTCTCTCCTCTTTCTCTACAGTGTACATCAGAGGGCGGGGAAGTTGATATAACTTTTTCTGGCTGCTGTAGAAGGGTTTTTGCGAGGGGGTGTTTTTGATAGCGATATCACTTCTTTTGTAGTTCAAATTATTAACTGGAGTGCGAAACTTCAAGTTTAGTCTTGCAGGCTAAGACTCCCTAGTGCCGCGAAACGTAGGTAGGTACCCTAAAATTTCAGTTTTGTTCCTAACTTTTTTTTATTTTTTTTAATTTACCTAATTTAATTTAATTAATTAATTTTTTTTGGGGGGGGGGGGCTCAGATAATGGGTAAATCCTGGCTCAAATTGAAAGGAAGCTCTGGGCAAAATTTCAAGTCGATTGGTCCAGTCACACAGGCTGTCGACCCGTCAAAGTGGTAAAATTACCATAAAATTTCAGTTTTTATTTGTTCATAACTTTTTTTTGGGTTGAGATAATGGATTGAATCTTTTAAAAGTCACTGGCTCAAATTGAAAGGAAGCTCTGTGCAAAGTTTCAAGTCGATCGGAACAATAGGAGAGGCTGTAGCCCTGGCTAACTGAACGGGAAGAAGAAGAACTAAGGCGAAAAACCGGGCTTTCAAAGTTGTATATCTCGGCACCCTATATACCGATCGACTTGAAATTTTCAGAATTTACTCAATCGAATCAAAGAAGTTCTGTAAAAAATTTGAAGTCGATCGGTATACAGGGTGCTGAGATCCAGATACCCGAAAAAGTCGAGTAAACATACTCTCGTTTACTCACGAGATTGGTCTAAAATCTTTGAAAATGCCTCTTTACAGGCCCTCCTCGCAGGCCTTCCTCCTTCATTATTCTGTTAATCTTCTAAAAACTGTGTTACCCTGATAAATAGCATTTCGCGACGCCGCCAAAATTTCAAATCGTGAGTAAACATACACTTCGTACCGTCCGTACTTTTATCCGCTTTCAGTCGGGTTTTCTTGGCGGGGCGGAACGCTGCCGCGTTCCTGGATCATTCCGAAATGTCGTGGTTAAAAGTCTCGAATTGAAAATAATTCTATGGTTTTATGTGGTTAAAAAAACAAAAAAACTAAATGGGAGGAAGGAGAATGGTAATTTCTTATCTTGGAGTTTTAAGGGAATGTAATCGTCTCATATTTATGTACGCCCCACCTCATATTTATTTTAGAGTTACCCTTTAATTAAAAGAACGATGACAGCTCTGGTTAATTAAAGGTTTTTTTGATTCGAAATCGAGGGAGAACCGGATGAATAGGGCTAAAAGGGAGTGTGCGACTCCGCTTTTTCAAAAGACATAAATTGAGATAAATTATCGAAATACGCCTACTCCCAAGTTAAGATTGAGATAAAAAGTAAAGGAGTAAAGTTATTCCTTTAGGGTGTGGTTTGATGAAATCATATTTACAACTAATGAATAAACAAATAAAATTATAAACACATCCTCCTGGGTATTAAGCGTGTAGGTTGGTACTCATTATTTTTTAAGTTTTAAGACTTAATTTTCTGAGATTTTTGTACAAAAGTTGCAGTAGCACCCAAGGCACGCTTTACCTTTCAACTCAGACGACAATGGGGAGATAATTTTGTGTCGCCCCTCCTTTCCACATTATACACCTGGTTGTCAATTTAGGTAAAGAAAGGAAAAAAAAAGATAGAAAAAGGTCTCAGTGAACAAATCTCCGGCGTTTCGAATCGCTACACAAAAACGTTTTTCTTCCAAACGACAAAAGGACCCCATCAGAACTAAATTCTAATTTTCGACCTTTTCAATTTTCCACGAAACATTTCACACCTTTTCGGAACGCTTTTTAAAAATATAGACTTCAAGATGAAAACATGTAATTTTAAAGAAGTCTCGAGTAGGTATTGATTTTTCTTTGACCCAATAAAGACCGAGGAAAAATTTTTATTTCACGCTTTGACGTTTCAACTTTTGTCGATTCAGTTGGTAGAACTGACGATTATACTGTATAATGCCTTCTAAACCAGTTTTCCACCCCCTTGGATTAAGGGTCCGTTATACCACTTAATACGGCGTAGTTTTTCTTTCAAGTTTTGCTCAAATTAACGAAAAACTGTTGGTTTATCAATTTTTTGAATTTGCTCCCAATTTACAAAAATTGATTGCGGTTAGGAAAAACTTTCTTAGCTTTTAGTTTTATTAAACACTCATAAATCTAAATACAATCTCGTTTTATCGATTTTTTGAGTGCCAACATCTCGTCCGTAAGTATTCTCATCCTAAAGTATTCTCGTCCTAAAAATATGTGTAAAAAATACTACTTAAAATTATATGAAATGTATTCTCGTCCTACTGTCTTCTCGTCCTAAAACTAACGTACAAAAATTGCTGCGTCGGAGAAATGCGGCAGCGTTCCACGCCAGCAAATTTTAAACTCCTTTTTGCGCCTACCGAGCTCATCATCCATCCCAGGGCCGCCTAAAGGGTGAGCAAATCCTCGCGAGAGGAAAAAAATTAACCCCCTTTTGTCATAAAACGAGCACATCCTCGCGAGAGGAAAAAAATTAACCCGCTTGTATCACAAAACGAGCTGATCCTCGCAAAAATAAACAAACAAACCGACCGTGACTTGCTCGGGTAGAACGCTGCCGCATTTCTCCGAGGCAGCAATTTTTGTACGTTAGTTTTAGGACGAGAAGACAGTAGGACGAGAATACTTTCGGATGAGAATACATTACATTTAATTTTAAGTAATATTTTATTTTACACATATTTTTAGGACGAGATAACAGTAGGACGAGAATACGAGTACTTTCGGATGAGAATACATTTCATTTAATTTTAAGTAATATTTTATTTTACAGATATTTTTAGGACGAGAATACTTTAGGACGAGATGTAGGCACTCAACATACCCAGTTGTAAAATTTAATTCTTGAATGACAAGAATTGTGCAAAATATGAATCTCTCTGTTGTTTCCTGAAAGTGTGATGTTTTAAATTTTCATTTCTTTAATTTTAAGATAAATTAAAATTTTTATATTCATTCTTTGATTATCTTGATTTCATTTTTTCTTTTTCCCACGTCTCTTCTCATCCTATTTGCATTTCCTGTACTCCGTCCATTTTTTCTCTCCTCCCTTTTATATGGAATTCTCATTTTATTGTAAAGCAAGTTTTACATAATTTTTCAAAGGCGTTTATTTGAAAAGGAGTTCCATAAAAGGAACGTTTTTTAAAATCATAATTCAACCATGACATGAATAATTAGGTTTTAAAAAGGAATTATATTCGGACAAGGACAAAAATCTCTTTTGTGTTTACCAAAAAAAAGGCCTTAAGCCATGAATGGGGAAAAAGGTCAATATTCTTCAGTATTGAAGATTACGACAGTTATCGTGAAATATCATTTGGTACGTCGCTCTTTCTCGCGGGGCGATTACGTCAAAAAATTGCTTCAATCATCAAAGGATAATTGTTGAGTCGATTAAGGTTCAAAATGAAATTTTATTTCGACAAATTCACCTTTGATAAGTGCTAATAATTGGGGCATTATATAATTTGTCAAGGAGATTTTTTAAATTTTTTTTTGTGAGGAATTAAAAAAATGGATTTGAGGATGTAAATCTGGCATTTAGGCGAGTCGATTGCGTAATAAAGGTTCTTTTGACAATAGCGGGTATAAATTAATTTAATATAGGCGTCGGTACATGACAAGGGAAGTGATATGGACCAGTGATCGTTCTACGGACGATGATGCCTCTCGCACCGACGCCTGTCATGGCGGTGCCGTCAAAGCCCAAAATCGGATTCTCGATCGACTCGATAGTCGGTGGCTCCCCCGATAGAAGTGAAGAGAGCGAAGAGAGTCCGCAGTGTTCGCCGAAAAACGTTTCCGGTTCGAGTAGCCCGCTCGACCCAGGGAGATCACCGCCGCCGCTTATACGGCCGAGTGCGGTACCTTCGTTCCCGAAAGGACTTTACCTCCATGAGCCTGTCGTACAGAATCACCAGTTGGCCCTCGCGGCGGCGGCTGCTCAACAGTTCCACGCCGCAGGAATCGCCGCTGCGTTGGGCGGACCTCCAGGACCAGGAATGCCTCCACATCATCACCAACCTCCCAGAGACACTTACCCGCTCTACCCTTGGCTTCTTTCAAGACACGGAGGATTTTCCCTCACCGATTTCCCGGAGGTGAGCTCATGAAATTTATATTATTCTTGTGATACATAGAACCAATTCCCATTTTGTTAGATTCGCAAACAATTTACCGGCTGTTAAACACTTCAGCCAATATCCACTAGTCGTTTTCTTTTTCTATAAACCAAGGCTTAGTTTCAAATGCAGAGTAACCTTATCTGCTATAAACTGTGCAGCACTTATTGAGATGGTGTAGTACTCAGTTTTTAGTGATCTTTAATGATTTTCTTGAACCGCCGGCCGGTTTGTAGAACGGTCTATCTCATGTTAACTTCCAGAAAGAGAAGTTATAGTGACACCCTCCACGGAATGGTTTCTGGAAAACGGTTTTTACCCAGATTATGTTTTACTTCGCCTAATATTTTCTCTCTCTTGCGTAGGGATGCATGAACTATGAAGTCTTCTACAAAGTTTCCTATTTTCCCCAAAGTCTTCATTCTCCATTCTGTTCTGTATCCTCCCATCATAACTGCCAAATGGGACTCTCCGCAGTTGAAATATTGGCAAGAGAAAGCGTTTTGTAAACCAAGATCTAGCAGGATTGATTCTTTTGACCTCCTGACAATAGAGGCAGCACTAATCAGTTTTTTAGGGGATCCCTTTACCAGAGATTGTAGAGTCACAATAACTTTGAGGAAGTATCAATTCTAGTGAAGATCCCAGCTCTTCAGAAAACGCTTTTTTTTCACTAATAATCATCTATACAGACACCTTTTTAAACGAATACATGTTTTACTTGATTTAAAAAAAATTAGAATTTCAAATAGGGTGGGCCCGTATAGATTGACGGAAATTGGATTAAATTGACTTCATTATACATGGAGTTTTATATAGGAGTATAATTATCTGGAAATTATCGCCTTTTTAACTTTTATTAACTTTTTTTGTGTGGTTTTAAACGGTCAATTTGGATCAATTTGCGATCATGGTGTTAATTTGGGAAAGGAGGTTCAGAATAAAAATTGGCGAATGAGAGGGGCTCACTAGGTTTGAAGTCCCTTTTTTAACAAAAAAATCAAATTTTTTATAGAAGTGGAGAATTTTAAATCCTTATAAAGGTAAAAGGAAATTTTTTTAAACGATTGGTGACCTCTTTTTTATGCGAAAGTTAATAAAAAAAAACTTTTCACCTACAATGAATTCAAGCCTATAAAAACTGCTTTTTTATCGATCGTAAAATCGGTGCTTATTTTATTTTCAAAAACATAAAAATCGATTTTTTTATTGATTTTTCATGTGCTTTTTTTGGGATGTTTAGGTATTAATTTTATTTGAGTGAAAAGGTTATAAGAGGCGTGTTGTGCTCGCTGGACGCTAATCTGCCTCTGGAAAGGTCAGTCAAACACCTGTTAATTGTCGGGGCAGATGGTTTTTTCCATCTCTTTTTTTTTTTCTCCCGTTTTTTTTTTCCTTCGCTCTTTTAGTCTCGGCTATTTCGAGGCGTTTAGTATAGCGGTACCCCGCCTATGATTATCTATTTACCCGCCTGATTGCCTTATTCCTCTTCTCGACTTATACCTGACTCTAATTGGTCTCTCGAGGTCTCTTTTTTGTTCTTTCGTTCTTCGATGGAGAAACGAAATCGCTCTGACAAAAAAATGTAATAATAAAAAGACTTATCCAGTTAACACCTTTTTTTCTCTCCCATTTAGGCAGTCCTAAACAAACAAAATTAAAAAAATATTGTTATACTATTAGGTGTACAAAATGAAACTCAGCCGCAGGTAAATTTAAATTTTGTAGATTTTAGCCGAGTTTCATTTCGTACACCTATAGTTCATTTTTTCAAAATTTTGAACATTTTAGGCGTTAAAGTCCTCAAACGTTGACCTTCTCCGTGTAAGAAGGTTATTGAAGTATAACCATTAAGAAGCTTAATTTTTAAAGGCTTGTAAATCGTAAACCGTTACAGATATTGAAAAAATGCACTAAATAAAATCTGTTGAAAATTTAATTCTTATTAATTTTTATTCTATTCATTTTTTCTCTAGGACGCACTGTTTTCAAGATAAATTTATTTAAAAAAAAATTATTTTCCGAAAATGATGCATCCTAGAAAAATAATTAAGTACAAATTTATAGAGAATTAAATTTCCTACAATTTTTATTTATTAGGTGTACAAAATGAAACTCAGCCACAGTAAATTTGAATTTTGTAAATTTTAGCCGAGTTTCATTTCGTACACCTAGTAGTTCATTTTTTCAAAATTTTAAACATTTTAGGCATTAAAGTCCATCAAAAGTGACCTTCTCCGTGTAAGAAGGTTATTGAAGTATAACCATTAAGAAGGTTTATTTTTAAAGGCTTGTAATCGTAAACCGTTACAGATATCGAAAAAATGCACTAAGTAAAATCAGTTGGAAATTCAATTCTCTTTAATTTTTATTCTGTTCATTTTTCTCTAGGACGCACTGTTTTCAAGATAAATTTATTTAAAAAAAATTATTTTCCGAAAATGGTGCATCCTAGAAAAAAATAATTAAGTACATAGAAAATTAAATTTCCTACAATTTTATTTATTAGGTGTACAAATGAAAGTCAGCCACAGGGTAAATTTGAATTTTTTAAATTTAGCCGAGTTTCATTTTGTACCCTAATACATATCTTCTTATCTTTCTTATCATGTTAAAGCTATTTAAGCAGCTTTTATTAAGATTTTTGAAAGTTAGCTTTTGCAATTTTAAAGGTTATGAAAATACATGATTTTAACTAAATCCTTTATAACGTTATATTTGCCATTTCTGCGGGAAATAGCATTTTCCCGTGATAGCTTAAAGCTTCTTTTAAAAAAAAATCTCAATTTGTCAAAAATAAATATAGAAGTTGTTTTTAAAAAATGAACTAAGGTCCTAATATTAGGGTAGTAAACGATTAAATTAATAAAAATATCGAATTATTTTTTTGATATTTATCTTGACGCGTTATTATTCTAATTTTGAAGCCTCGGCCCCTTTAATATCAAAAATAAAAAACCAACCACGACATCAGGGGCACTTAATATCATTAAAAGCTGTCAAATGACTCCAGATATGAGAGGAAAAAAGGGTCCTATCTAAATGGAATAAAAATATATTTTAATGAAAAGAAAAGCATGAAAGGTTTAAAAAAAACATGGACGAGCAATGGCGGAAAGGGGTTTTCTTTTTTCTTCTTATTTTGTCTCTACTTTTTTAAAGTCTTCACCTCTTCAAACCATTTATAGCGGCTAACAAGGAGTGTCAAGCGACTTGTGAAAAAAATAACCGAAGGAGATTCGCCGGAATGCGGTTGCTCTACTAGACGAGGCCGCAATTTACTCGCCTTTTTTTTCTGTCTCTTTTTAACCTGAAAAACCAGTGGACAGAAAAACTCGAAAAAAAAACCCTAATCCCACTAGAGCCCTAGGTCTTCCATTTTTGACGGACAGTTTTTGGATTGAAAAGTACATGACGTGAGGAATAAAACTGTTTGTAAAATAATGGCTCACGTGCTTATTCGTAAGGGGGTGGGATTATCGCGTGTTTCCATCAGAAAATGGAGTGTTTCTCTGTATTTCGACCACATTCGGTCTTAAAAAATAATCTAAACACTCAGAAATCTATTGAAACGTCAAGTCTTTTTTTGAAAACTAGGCTGACATACCCCTTCACTCATGACATCGTTTCGTGCTCAAAAATTAAACTATATAATTTTTAGAACAAAGAACTTTGAATTCTCGAAGAAATAAAAATAGCGAACTAGGTTTAAGTACATATTTTGCTCTTTAGAATTTTATTAATTTTCAGTAACTTCAAGGAGGAAAATAAAGAAATTAATAGTTTTTAAAACTAGAACGAAGTAATTGTTTAGAGCCTTATAGATTTTATTGGCTGTTTTATTTATTTTTTATTCGAAGGTAAAGGACAGTCTTTCCGATAAAGATTTTTTTAACGAGAAGAAATTACTTTATTTAAAAAACTTTTATTAGTTTAATGGGATAGTTTAAAGAATTTTTTAGTTGCAATAATTAGCCTTTTTGTCTTTTCTGATGGCTGTAAATCGCGTCGGGGAGTCGCTAACGATGTCTACGTCCTCTCTTTTCTTGTACAATCAAACCGGTGAGAACTTCTGAAGTTTAACCATTTTTTCTCTTCTCGGGTCGACTTTATGGCACCATTACAAAGCACCTTCTTATCTCCAATGAACATAAGAAACAAGAAAAGTGCCTTTTTTATTTATAAATAAAATATGTTGTTTTTAACAGCGATGGTGCCGCATCTTGAAAACAACCATGTCATTCTAAGTAAACCCCCCTCAAAATTAGAAAAAACAACTTCCTCACAGTATAATTTTCTGACGAATCAAAATGTTAACGAGTTTAAGTATAATTTCGAACCAATTATTTCATGAAGAAGATTTACAGGTACTAAGGATAAGTAAAATTCGCATCACTTTATTTCAGTTTTTATTGAAAAAGTTCACCTAAGCAGAAATTTTAAATATTGAAATGAGTAAATAGGAAGAGAAAAGAGTTGCAAAAAGTTAGTGGGATTCGAAGAAAAGGGCACCTTATCGCCTCGGTCTCCATAGCTCAGTTGCTGAAGAGTTGGGCTAGTAACGCAAAGGTCGTAGGTTTCAATACCACTGGGGCCTTACTTTTTTGAACAATAAGTCAGGCGAAAATTAGTTGTGAGTAAATTAGGAAGTGATGAAAAGTACTTGTCTGGAGCTGGCCCCGACGGGAACTTCCTTAAAGAGAAGTATCTATATAGGAAGGGGAAGTATGGGAGAGAATATAACGGAGTGGGAAGTATGGGAGGGGAAGTTAACGGAGGGGGAAGTATAACGGAGTAGGAAGTATAATATGGGAGGGGAAGTATACGGAGGGGAAGTATAACGGAGGAAAGTATAAGGAAGGGTAAAGTATAACAGGGGGAAGTATAATGGAGGGGGAAGTATAAGGGAACGAAAGTATAAAGGAAGCGGATGTAGTAGGAGGGAAAGTATAAAGGAGAATTTTCCAAGTTAGTTTTTTCGAAAAATTTTTCGGGCTTTTTTTTGAAAAATTTTCCGGTTTTCCTTTTTTTTTTTTTTTTTTTTTTTTTTTTTTTTTTTTTTTTTTTTTTTTTTTTTTTTTTTTTTTCGAAAATTTCTAAGTTCTTTTTTTCGAAAATTTTCTAAGTTTTTTTTGTAAAAAAAAATTTTTTTTTTCGAAAAATTTTCCGGGTTTTCCTTTTTTTTTTTCCGAAAAATTTCTAAGTTTTTTTGTAAAAAAAAAATTTTTTTTTTCGAAAAATTTTCTAAGTGTCAAGGTAGAAATAATGGGCTCTTTGGCCTAGGGAGTGCCTCTCGTAAAGGGTAGAAGTACGAAATTTCTCCCTACTAATAAAAATAGTAATAAAAAAGTGGCAATTTTTTGCACCAAAAATTCTTAAAAATATAAGGAGTAATTGGTGAAAATTGGTGAAAATCGGATTAACGGTTCGGCCGCAGCGAATTTTTTAAAATTTCAAACAGACATATCTCCGCCATTTTTTCGAAATTCAAAATCACCCTCGTTACATTCTTCTTCACCGGCTAAAGAAATTTTTGTAAAAATTTGGTGAAAATCGGATGAAAACTGTGGCCGTAAAGTGTTCCGGAAAAAAATGCTACGGACGGCCGGCACCACAGACAAAGTTGAGATCGGTAAAGATCAATATTCGATTTGACCCTCCGGGGTCTGGAAGACCCTTCCCCAAAAACCCGACGTCGAGGGTATCGCAATAACTTCTTTAAGGAAGTTAAAATTTAGGCCCCCAGTGGGATTCGAACCTACGAGCTCTTGGTAAGTAGCCCAACACTTAACCACTAGGCTATGGAGACCTAGGTGATAGAGTGCCCCTTTTATTCGAATCACTTTGGGGCCTTAAGTTTTTCAACAATCTGAACAATTTAAGAGGAATAATTACAATAGTTCTGAGTAAATTAGGGAGAGAAAAGAGTTAAAAGAAGTTAGGCCCCCAGTGGGATTCGAACCTACGACCTTTGGTAAGTAGCCCAACAATCAACCAACTGAGCTATGAAGACCGAGGTGATGGAGTGTCCCTTTTATTCGAATCACTTTGGGGCCTTAAGTTTTTCAACTATCTGAACAATTAGTAAGAGGAATAATTATAGTTCTGAGTAAATTAGGGAGAGAAAAGAGTTGAAAGATGTTAGACCCCAGTGGGATTCGAACCTACGACCTTTGGGTATGTAGCCCAACACTCAATCCACTGAGCTATGAAGACCGAGGTGATGGAGTGTCCCTTTTATTCGAATCCCATTGGGGCCTTAGTTTTTTCAACAATCTGAACAATTAGTAAGAGGAATAATTAGTTCTGAGTAAATTAGGAAGAGAAAAGAGTTGAAAGATGTTAGACCCCCGGTGGGAATCGAACCTACGACCTTTGGGTAAGTAGCCCAACACTCAACCCACTGAGCTATGGAGACCGAGGTGATAGAGTGTCCCTTCTATTCGAATCCCATTGGGGCCTTAGTTTTTTCAACAATCTTTTCAATTAGTAAGAGGTACAATTGGTTCTGAGTAAATTAGAAAGTGCTGAAAAAAGTAAAGCCCCCAGCGGGATTCGAACCTACGACCTGTGAGTACCTAGCCGAACACTCAACTAACTGAGGTATGGAAACCGAAGTGCTAGGGTGTCCATTTTCTTCAAATCCCTCAGTGTGCTGTTGTTAAACTCTCTGCGTACTTGGCAGCGTGTTGCCTCTCCCAGGAGGTCCAGGGTTCGAATCTTCGGGTTTTGCTTAGGAATTTTTACTTGGAATAGTTTTCCTTCCGTGGATTATAATTTTTGAGATTTTTTGGTTGTTAGGTAAAAAAAAAAACTCCGTTTTTTCGGTGTTTCCGGTCAAAGAATCTAAAAATCCAACAAAATTTTTTTTCCCTGAATATACACTCCGTGGGAACAGTGCTGCCACTCGTTTTTTGTTGACCCCTCGCTACTGCAGGCAAAAGAGAAAACAAAAAAAAATGAGTTGAAAAAAGCTAAGAATTTTAACTTCTTACCAATTTATACAACTAAAGTTGACGAATTTAGTAAGAAGATAGGTAAGAAAAAAAATCAATTGTAAAAACGATTTTTTATAGGCTCTACGTGCCTGGACGTAATCAGGGAACGTAGCCTCATGATAGCCGGATACTAATTGCGCGATATGGTTCACCGCCCTCCCGTTGCACCTGCAATTTAGTCGACCCGGTAACGTGCAAACACTACGAAACACGAAAAAAAAGAGAAGAAAAAAAATCGCTGCACGCTTTTTTTTTATCCTCCTTGAAATTTATAAGATTCATATAAAAGGGCGGATTGAAATGTTGAAAGAGACTTTTTGAAATTGAGATCAAAAAGGTGTTTCCCTTATAAGGAACAAGCGATTCTTTTGCGAGGAGAAGAAAAAAAAGAACAAAAAAAAAAGGTAAAAAAACGACAAATCCTTGTTTCTTATCCTTGAAACGTTTCTATCAAAGCTCCCACTCTGACAAGGGTAATACGTTCAACTCGGATATTTTCTTTAATTGCCATTTTTCTTCCATTTACTCATGTTTTATTTAATCATTGACAAACTACTTTAAATCGTTGTATAAACACTTTTTCAAAATTAAATTCGCGTATTAAATCATAAATACATTTTAATTTTTTATCCACAATTATAATTCCTTCAATGAATAAAAAGGGAATGATTATAATGAGAGCTAGTTGTGGTATTTAGGCCCGTTTTAAAAGACAGGTCGTAATTAAAGGCTTGACACGTTGATATAAAATTATATATTGAATAACTACGAAAAGGTGGGCTGTATTTTTTAAACTCTTTTTCAAAATACTATTATTACCTACTGACTTTAAAAAGGAAAGAAAAAAATTAATAATTTTTATCATTAACAAGTTACCTAAATAAGCATAATACGACGAAAAAGAACAAAAGGACAACTAAAGGGTAAACGCGTTAAAAGCCAGCAAAACGCTTTAAAAAACACAGAAATACAATACCTCAAAATTGTTTTGCTTTTTCTGTGGAAAACCCTCTCAAAATCAGCCCCCAAAAAACCAGTTGCCGTCATTTTTTTTAAAACGGGTTCTTCGTCGTAGCAATCAAGGGAATACCCTAAAATCCAGCAAAACACAATAATAACGTAAGTATTTTTGTGTTTCGATATTTAAAATTGTCTTCATTTTTGAAGAAAAAACCTTTAAAACCAAGTATCTGCAATATCTGCAAAGAAGGGAAAACGCTGAAAATTCGAGTTTTTAAACGATATCGGATCTAATAGATCTCAAAAGCCTTTCTTTCCGCCCTTAGAAGTTCGTAAAATCCATAAAAAACGATTTTTAAGGCCTTTTTCAATTTTCTTTAAAAAGTCTTCTATTTACATTTTAATTTTTATTGCGTCTGTATTCCGCAAGGTTACTGATTTTACTATCAAACAATTAACCAATAATGGAGGAAGAAATGACTGTGATAACGGGTATCTCACGACGCGTTTCGGCTTAAAAAGCCTCGTCAGGTGAGCTATTCCCTCTATAAAAATCATTTCTATCTTTTAACTGTGAACCTATCTCCGAGAGATTTAGTGGATACAGCGGGAAGCTGGAAACAAACCGTCTCCCTAAAGCCGCCACCGTTCTCCAAGAGATAGAGCCACACATCATTATTGGTTTTTAATTCCAGCTTCCCGCTGTATCCACTAAATCTTTCGGAGATAGGTTCACAGTGAAAAGAAATTTTAGAAATGATTAGAGGGAATAGCTCACCTGGCGAGGCTTTTTAAGCCGAAACGCGTCGTGAGATACCCGTTATCACAGTCATTCTTCCTCTATTATTGGCTAATTTTTCTTCTAGAAATTGTTTTTGGACAGAAACCTGGGGCCTAGGTGACCACTTTTTTTCTAATTAATTTTCCTTCATCCAAATTTTTGAAGGAGGAAAACCCCACACTATAATTGCGATTCTTGACAGTGACGGTAAAAAAATGAGCATGAAAATGAGCAAAATTTTTTCCTCTATAAATACATTATATCAATTGATTACCTCTTTTTGATTCTAATTTTCCTTAAAATATCATTTAAAAAAAAAGAAAAATGATTTTTGGGTTAATTTCAAGTGAATAATTCTTGCTCAACAAGGTAATTTTCATGTTGCTTAATTTTAAGTATATTCATTTTACTGTGCGCGAAATTTCCGTCACTAAAAACGCCATTTTTCTTCGTAAACTTTCACCGTTTTAATGAAGCTGAAACGTGAAGGAAAGGAAGGGAAAAAAAAGGTTAAATTGGAAACGTAGGCTGAGCACTTCGTTCTCCCCCAATAAGGAAATTAGGTATCTTAACTTGTGATCAAAACCGGGAAGGTGTTACTCTAATAAGCCCATGGAAATTAACTCGTTTAACAGATGTCTTTTAATTTCTTAATTAATGCCTTCTCATGTGAAAATGATCGATTACGTTTTAAGTTATTTTGAAAGGCTCATCCTTGATCCGGAATTTTTTTGATTATTAGTCAACTTTAAAAATGGTGAAAACAAGGATTGTGTTATCTGCCCATGAGACTCAGAAAGCCTAATGATTGGTCAAGATCATCGATTTCCCTCTCCCAAAATACTGAGGGTATTAAAATATTAACTTCCTTGATACCCTCCACGTCGAGTTTTTGGGGAGGGTAAATTCGAATATGGATCTATACCGATCTCAACTTTGTCTGTGGTTCCGGCCGGCCGTCCGTAGCATTTTTCCGGAACACTTAACGGCCACAGTTTTCATCCGATTTCACCAAATTTTCACACAAATTTTTTAGCCGGTGAAGAAGAATGTAACGAGGGGGATTTTGAATTTCGAAAAAATGGCGGAGATATGTCTGTTTGAAATTTTAAAAAATTCGCTGCGGCCGAACCGTTAATCCGATTTTCACCAAATTTTCACCAATTACTCCACATTTTTAAAAGAATTTTTGGTGTAAAAAAATTGCCACTTTTTAATTATTATTTTTTTAGTAGGGAGAAATTTCATACTTCTACCCATTACGAGAGGCACATCTTTAGGCCAAAGAGCCCATTATTTCTACCTTGACACTTGGAAAAATTTTGGAAAAAAGAACTTAAAAATTTTTCGAAAAAAAAAAGGAAAACCCGTAAATTTTTGAAAAAAAAAACTTAGAAAATTTTTCACAAAAAAAAAACAAACAATTTTTTGACAAAAAAAAACTGAAAATTTTTCGAAAAAAAAAATAAAAACTTCCTCCTTTCTTATTCTTTCCCTCCTTTATACTTCCCCCTCTTTTATACTTTCCCTCCCTTCGTTATACTTTCGTTCCATTATACTTCCCCTCCCATATACTTCCCCCTCCGTTATACTTCCCCCTCCCTTTTACGTCCCCTCCGTTATACTTCCCCTTCCCAAATACTTCCCCTTCTCTTTAAGGAAGTTTTAGTTGGAAGCTCTTTAAACCAGTACTCTTTTCTTTGAGAAAGCTATTTTTCCCCCAAAATTGCACACTGTGAGATATCAAGGTCTTAACGATTTGGTTAAATTTGAAGTGTTTATCAGGGAGAACATTAAAAAAATACTAGATAATTTAGCTTTTTTTTAAAGGAAGTTTTGACCTAGAATAAGTAGTTTTCAATTACGAGTTTTTTTTCTCTCTATCGTTTACTTATAATTTATTTCACTATTGAGTTTAGACGTTTTACAAATTAGAATCGGACTCAAATGTCAGTAATGCGGCGGTCTAATTATGTTAATTTTGTCCTTGGACGGACGTATACAAATGTAATTGTAAGTAATATACCTAACGATCTACTTGATTAACATACGGCCATCAAAACGATTCAAAGAAAATAAAACTTTTTTTTTATATTTAACGCAAAGGTGTGAAAACCAATTAAGCCACGGTTTTATAAACGAAGGGAACAAATGAGTTTCGTGAAAAAGAAATGAATATAGAAAGGCTCAATAGATCAGAGGCATAATATAGACATCGAGAGGCCCATTTGTACCTTCAGAGCTCATTAGGAGCAGTGGGAAACCTCTTTATTTAATAAGGTCCATTTCTTTTCTTGAAGAATTACACAATTGAATTTCGGAATTGACCAAAATTTCGAGTTCGTGCGGCTGAATTAATTAAAAAAAACTAATTCCATGAAGGTTTTAGTTATCGATTTCGAATTATAAAAAAGCGATGTTGACTTTTGAAGTTGTTTCTCCCCCTATATTATCCCACGTCGCTACCTGGTTTCTGGGCCCTCTTGAAGTCTTCACGCCCTCCTGACTTTCTGATTGACATCCTTTCTCTCCTCACGCCCTGGACAATATTCTAATCCCCCCTCGGAGTCTATTATACGTGTCAATGTTAACAAGGGAAACGGCGATGATACGGGCAACACTGTTTATTCGCCTGGAAAAAATATTCAATAAAAAACTAGTAGTTGAGGGAATTTTTGAGGGAATCGTTGTCGGAAATCAATCTCCGTGTTTTAAGGTGGTAGATCAGAAATAGCGTGCCCGGGGCCAATCCGTCCCGGTATATCGCTTAGCCATTAGGCCGAAGGGCTCTTAATAATGGATGCTAAACGCTACCGAGGTATCTGATACAAAACGAGATAACCGCAAGGGGGAATTGAGCTGTCTTCAACGAGTCGGGGGATTGAAAAATTACCCGGCTATCTTTCGCCCTTAAAGGTAATTGAGAAACGTTGACCTTAAAGAGATTTTTTTTTTTTCTTTCGCAGGTCCCGACATTCCAGGATTTTTACTACAGCCGTTCCGCAAACCGAAAAGGATCCGGACGGCATTTTCGCCCTCGCAGTTACTCAAACTGGAACACGCGTTCGAAAAAAATCATTACGTCGTGGGAGCCGAACGGAAACAGCTCGCGCAGTCACTAAGCCTAACGGAAACCCAGGTGAGAACTTTTTTCTAACTAATCCACCAATCAAAAATTTAAAAAAATTGTTCGTCGTTCATACTGCAGATGTTAGAAAATCAAGAGCTCGAATTGTTACGATTTATTTGATTGGAACGAATAAAAGATGAATCTCGTTTATTGAGGGCCGTTCAATTTAATGGAGACATTCGGGTCGGCCATATGTAAACGTTCGCTCCTCATTCATTACCCCTCATCAGGGGCGTATTGTGCGTCGGTACTGGGCGCATCTGCCCTCTCCCTCGGGTGAGATCACATGTCGACCTCGTCTCATTAAAAATGTATGAGATTTCGTTCGAAAAAGGGGAGATGGAGCAAAATAAAAGTTAATAGAGTAAATTTAGAGTCCCCGAACTGGAAGCCTTCCAGGATTCACGGTCTAGGAAAAGGGTTTCGGGTTCCGCGCCCCTTCCTCTTCCGGCCATTCCGCGACTTGGAGACCCCCATCTTTACAATCGGATATAATAATTTTCATTTTGAGTTTTTACCCGAAACATTGAACAAAATTTTCAAAAACTTGATATTTTATGTTCTGAACGGAAGTGCTAAACAACATCCCGGACACCATGGCAATATGAAGAAAGCCCATGCGTTGTAGGTAGGGTTGATTCGATATGGCCTTTCTTCCGATATTTTATCCGATACGATATTTTTGAAAAATATCAGATGAATCGATATATCGGAAGGAAAATGTCGGATGAACCGATATATCGGAAGGAAATGTCGGATGAACCGATATATCGGAAGGAAAATGTCGGATGAACCGATATATCGGAAGGAAAATGTCGGATGAACCGATATATCGGAAGGAAAATGTCGGATGAACCGATATATCGGAAGGAAATGTCGGATGAACCGATATATCGGAAGGGAAATGTCGGATGAACCGATATATCGGAAGGAAAATATCGGATGAACCATATATAGGAAGGAAAATATCGGATGAAACGATATATCGGAAGGAAAATATCGGATGAACCGATATATGGAAGGAAAATATCGGATGAACCGATATATCGGAAGGAAAATATCGGATGAACCAATATATAGGAAGGAAAATATCGGATGAAACGATATATCGGAAGGAAAATATCGGATGAACCGATATATCGGAAGGAAAATATCGCAAATACCGGAAGGAGAATATCGCGATATATCGTGATATATCGCGATACATCGCATCGGATGTTAACAGTTACCTATCCGTTTGTTGCTCCATTTTTCTTTCGGATTCATATCGTAAAAATATCGCGATATATCGGTAAGGAATATCGTATCGGATAAAATATTGGAAGGAAAATATCGGATGAACCGATATATCGGAAGGAAAATATGGATATTCCGATATATCGGAAGTATCGCAACAACCCTAGTTGTAGGTGAAAAGTTTTTTTTCGTACACTCTTGTTGACATTTGAATTTTCCCTTCAAGACAAAAGAAAAAATTATTCAATGACCTTATAATAAATTTATAAGAGAAGTTGAGAAAAAAAAATACAAGAAGAACGTTGTAAATCATGAAGTCCCCTGAGGAATTTTCAGAGGTGTTTTACAATTTAATAAGTACATAAAAAGATGGGACTGGACCCGCTTTTATAAAATGTCGACTCGCTTTTCCGTCGACTGTAAATCAAAAGGGTTCCCGCAAGGCGTCGTTGACGTTTCTGAATCGTTAGGCCGTCGAAGGAGAAAAAAAAAGATGGGGGAAAAAATTCTCTAAGCGGCTCGTTTTTCCAAAAGGGATTCTTATGCGTCACCTCGCAGACACGTCTTAATTAGGGAAAAACTCACAACGGAAGGTTTTTGTGCGAGGTTTAAAGTTCCCATTGAGCCCCCACAAATGGAATTTGAAAAACAGTCGCCTTGACAGCTTTTTGTTTCCATTTTTCAAATACCTATTTCAATGACGAATTTATTAAGAAAGAAATTCTCAACTGTTACCCCATACCCTATTTTGGGATTGTAGGATGATAAAATTATGTAGTTATAATAAACCCGATGGGCAGATAGGGAAGCTTGTCGTTGAGACCCTTTTGAATGGTTTCCGTAGGGATCCATTGAAGTCCACCCTTCGTTCCACCCCTTGCGAAATCCCAAATAACGTTAGAAATCGTTTTGTTTACATTTCAAATGAGTTATCAAGGATAATTCGTTTCGTTTTAGCTCTTGATTGCATGCTAATGTCTTGTTTACAGTCGGGTCTAAAAAACGATGTTTTCAAGAGCGTTTTCGCCGTTTATTATCCTCCTGTCCTTCTTAAACGAGGCTCGACTTTAGTGAGGCCCTCACGTCTTGATTGCGCATTAAGGCCGGGCGTCGAAAAAAAACTATCTTTTTTTCTTTTTCGAAAATCCTAATTAAAACCTTATTTAGAATAACAATTTTAAAGCAAACTCATTAGATCATAATCTTCACCTTCTCACTATACGCCGTAATTAGCACTTCATTAATTAGGCTGAGAATGAGTTCTTTTATAAGTTTTTATCTTCCAGCAAAGCGATTTAGATAAAAGTAACGAGTTTTTTTCATGTACCACTGAATCTTTAGACATATAACCTAAACGATTTAAATAATTTTTTCCTTTATTATTTTTAACTTCCTGCCAATGCGTTCTATCCATAGTCCGCATGGTGGTTAGTAACACAATCCGAACTGTCAGAAAAAAAAAAAATTTTTTTTTGCCGACAAGATTATATGAACTTCTTTCTTTCTTGGCCATAGGTGTATAAGAGTGACTAAAGGCTATAAGATGGTTGGAAAAGCCAAAAAAATGTGAGTTTTCGGCTGAAAAATCAAGGAAAACTACCAAAAATCGCTTGTAGGTAGGGTTGATTCGATATGGCCTTTCTTCCGATATTTTAACCGATACGATATTTTTGAAAAATATCGGATGAACGGATATATCGGAAGGAAAATATCGGATGAACTGATTTATCGGAAGGGAAATATCGGATGAACCGATATATCGGAAGGAAAATATAGGATGAACGGATATGGGTAGGAAAACATAGGATGAACCGATATATCGGAAGGGAAATATCGGATGAACCGATATATAGGAAGGAAAATATGGGATGAACCGACATATCGGAAGGAAAATATCGGATGAACCGATATATCGGAAGGAAAATATCGGATGAACCGACATATCGGAAGGAAAATATCGGATGAACCGATATATCGGAAGGAAAATATCGGATGAACCGATATATCGGAAGGAAAATATCGGATGAACCGATATATCGGAAGGAAAATATCGGATGAACCGATATATCGGAAGGAAAATATCGCAAATATCGGAAGGAGAATATCGCGATAATTCCGAAATATCGTGATAAATCGCGATACATCGCATTGGATGTTAACAGTTATCCGTGTGTTGCCCCATTTTTCTTTCGGATTCATATCGTAAAAATATCGCGATATATCGGTAAGGAATATCGTATCGGATAAAATATCGGATGAACCGATATATCGGAAGGAAAATATCGGTAGAAATATCGCAAATATCGGAAGGAAAATATCGATATTCCGATATTTCGGAAGTATCGCAACAACCCTAATTGTAGGGCGATAGGCAATTTGAAAAAGTTAATCGGCTACTCTCGGCTAAGAGCTGTAAGTCTATAACTGCTTTAAATCGCTTAAAGAGAAGATATTGTGACTCCCTCCACTGACATCTAGCACAGGGTCTTCCAGACCCCGTAGTTTTATTTATTTGAACAGAACCCCGTGATAAGCATAGTTCATTAGCCTGAGCATAAAGGGCGTATTCCCGCATAATTTAAAAAAGAAAAGGGGATTTTTTTTGGAAGGGCTTTACCTACCGCTTTTGACCGAGAAAAACACTTATACTGGGGGTTCTCCTCTGTTTTTAAAAATCCATTTCAAAACCTGGCTTTATCCTCGTTTTTTGTGTTCCAAAATCAAGGATTTTCCGGAGTTTTTCTCGGTCCTTTGGCAAATAAAACCCTTTTTGGGGAGTTTTCTTCGGATAAACCCTCTTTTTGTCTGATCAAGAGATTTCCTCGTTTTTTCTGTCTATAAACTCTCCCTGATAATCAGGTTTTTGGGCCCTTTGTCCGAAGGAACCCTTATTTACCTTCATGATTTTTCTTCAATTTTTGGACCGATTTGAACCCTTGAACAACGTTTTTTGTGGGGTTTTCCTGCGTTTTTTAAACTTTTTTTTCTCGGTATTTTGGCCAAAAAAAACCTTTTTTAGCGAATTTTAAGGCGTTTCTCTAGGTATTACTTGCTATATGATTTTTGGGCGCTTTCAGCGTCTACTTCAAAAAATAAGATGCGGGGGCAAAGCCTCCTCTCAGTGTAAATTCAGCGTCCCCCTCCTCCAGGAATCTAAATTTACAGTTTTATAAATTGGCGGAAAAAAAGAGGTTCATAAAAATAACAATTAAAGAGTTAATTGAAGAGCTTTTACCGCAATCGAGTTTTTTCAAACTCAATTTGGTCTTTTGCTTGGGGGGGGGGACTTTAGTATTCAGAAGCTTCGGGTCTCATAACGATTCCATTAAAGGAGCAAACAAAAAAAAGGGGGTGGATAAGAAGAGAGTGGAAAACGGTCTTGTCTGCCGAAGGAGGGGGGAAGCCAGGAAGGGGAGAATGCCCCCGGGTGTATTTCGCAATTAAGAAATAGATTGCCTCCCTTGCGATTGGGCCTCGGAAATCGTGTGGAATTGTCTGGCGGAGAAGGGCTTTAGATGAAAAGGGAGGAGGAGGGGGGGCTTTGGCGGTTCTTCCCTCTCCCGCCGCCACCTCAATTGGTCGATACTCGGGTTCCCCTTGGCAACAGACCCCTCCTACTTCATTTGTTAATACTTCCCCACTTTGAAAGCCCTTCCGAGCTCCCCCCCCCTTTTTTTTTTCGTTAGTGCGTGCGCGAGTCTTCTTAACGAAAATCAGGGTTGTTTACTCAAAATTCACTTAAAATTTAATGAAGACCTAAAAATCCGTTTGTTGACCAAAGTAGTGTGGGAAAACATCCATAGCTCCCATTTCATCATTTTCATCGTCCGTAATCTGCAAATTAAGCCCCAAACTGTGGCATATTTACGTAGTTTTTCAAGAAGCAGGCTCGGTAAAATCGCCTCCGCGTCAAATTTTGAGTTTATCGGCATATGATATGCGGGAAACGTGCTAAAAAGGTTTTTTGGTGGCCCTAAAGCCGTTAAAAACTGTTTAAAGTACAAAGTTGAAGACTTCCAACGAAAACTTCCTTAAGAAAAGTAAAAATATAGGAGGGGGAGGAGGGGAAGTATAACGGAGGAGGAAATATAAAGGAGGATATAATGGAGGGGGAAGTATAACGGAGATAGATTTTTTTTTTCAATAAATGTTCTAATTTTTTTTCTTAGTTTTATTTTTTTCGAAAAATTTTCCAGTACATATCAAGGTAGAAATAATGGGATTTTTGCCCCAGGGAGGTCCCTCTCGTAGCGGGTGGAAGTGTGAAATTTCTCCCTACTAAAATGATAATAAATTACACCAAAAATTCGTCAAAAATATAAGCAGTAATCGGTGAAAATCGGACCAACTGCAACGGTTCGGCCGCAGCGAATTTTTTATTTCAAAAGACATATCTTCGCCAATTTTTCGAAATTCAAAAATCGCCCTGGTTAGTTTCTTGTTCACCGACTAAAGGAAATTTGGTGAAAATGGTGAAAACGGTTGAAAATTGTGGTCGTAAAATGTTCCGAAAAAAAAAAAATGCACGGACGGCCGGCCGGCACGACAGACAAAGTTAAGATCGGTAAAGATCAATATTCGATTTGACCTCCGGGGTCTGGAAGACCCTTCCCCAAAAACCCGACGTGAGGGTATCACAATAACTTCTTTAAGGAAGTTAAAAGGTTTTTTCGTTCTAAAAAAGCCTAAAACGCTGATAAACAGGGTGATTTTTTTGTGGAAAAGCGATGAAATCGCTTAAATCAGGAAAAAACCATGGCTTTTCTGACGAAAAATGTGGTAATTGGTGACCTTCACAATATCCAGAAAAAAGAGTTTCCTTGTCTAAAGACGATGAAAACCCGATTTTGAGGCCTTAAAAACGAGGTTAACTTGTTCCTATCTTGTATAGGGGGTTTCTCGCCCAAAAACTGGTATTTTTGAGTTAAGAATTTTTTTTGTTAATATATTTTTTTCGTCAATTAGAATGGGGAAAAAATGGCTTTGTATCAGGTGTGCGATTTGGGCTGTAGATCTGGCAAAGTGGAAAACTAGAAAGATAAATGATAAGCTAGTTTTTCTTAAATTTCCTTGAGGTAAAATATTTTCCCTCATTTTTTAAGGTATTAAAATGGCCTAGAAAGACTCTAGGGAGCCGGAGGACATCAGACTAAATTCGTTTCGATACAGACCTCATCTTTGAGGGAAAGGCTGACGAATAAAAAAAAGGAGGGTTCCAAAACACAGGAAGCGGATTGAAAAATAATATTGACAATATCGTCTCGAATAAACGGCTCTCGAAGGGTCGGGCGGGGAAGGTTCGAAGATTACGTTCGAACGGAAAAGAGCTCAGATTCCCCGCGCGAAGGTAAATATGGAGGGGACCGAAGATCCAATAAAAATTGGATATCTTCATGTAACCCTATATACGAAAATTCCCTTATTTTATACATCCCCCTTTTTTTATATTGCGTTGTTTTTACCGGATTTCATAAAAAAAATATAGAATTATTAAATTTTTTACACTTTTTATTATCAAAAACTCAACAAAAATCTTAAAAGGCACAAAAAATATTTAAAAATTCCAATATTCTTCTTTACTTTCCCGTTCAAGTCACTGAACTAGGCCCGTATTTGTATTCTTCAAACTTTCCTTCCCTTAACACGAAGGATACCTTGAAAATCCGTTCCTTAACTTAGGCAACGTTTTTTGAAAATTAAGGATTGGGTCATCATCAGCCAATGAGAGCCCTCCGTTCGAGTACTCCTTAAGGCACCTCAATAGCTACTTTGAAAAAAAAGAAGAAAATTATTTGAAGGAACATACTTAAGGAGGTTCATAAATACGAAATAAAGTCAAGGAAGGATTTTCAAGGAAACCTTGAGAAAAGGGTTCCTCAAGGAACGCTTATAAATTCATGCCTTAATCTTAAAGTGACATTTTAAACCTCTTTTTGTGTGATAATCGACATTTTGATTAATTTTTTAACCTTTTTTTATGCATTTTTGACTTTTTGAGTCTTTCTGAGCTGCTTATGAACTATTTCTCCGAAATGACTTTCGCCTGATTTTTTGACATATTTCTTCTGTACGATTTATAAAAAAATGATACCCTGAAGAGATTGTTGGAAGTACATTGTATTTTTTTCAATCATGGAAGATGAATGTTTACTATAATGAGCCGGAAGTATTGAGAATAAAATCGTGTTATTATAATACTAAATTGTTTAAGGGAAAAAATATTCTGAATAAAAATGCACCTCAATGCATTCATGAATAATGCATTTAAAAGTAGAGAATGATGGAGTCTTTTTTTCTCTGTTTCAGGTGAAAGTCTGGTTTCAAAACCGACGGACGAAACACAAACGGATGCAGCAAGAAGAAGAAGCGAAAGCGCAGCAACAGCAGGCGGCGGCGAGCAATAAAAATTCCCACCATGTAAACAAATGGAAGCAGGAAACCTCACAACCCGGGACGCCCCAGCAATATCACATACATAGACACGAAGAGAGCAGCGGAGACGAAGCTTAAGTTCCTTTTTTATATTACCCACAAGAAAAAAAACTTAAGAAAACCCAACGTTGTTAAGTCAAAAGGCGTATATCCCATTATCATAGCCGTTGAACAGGTGTCCCGGTCTAACAATGGGAGAAACTCTCTCATCAATCCACCTTTTTTTTTCTTCAGTTCGCGACACCTAACGGTCAATCACGGAACCATCAGACTTTTTAAAAGGGTCTTTTGTACAAAATAAAGTTCCGCCGAAATGGACATTAATTGTATATTTGTATAAACTTAGGATTTAAAACAAAAATGTACTAGTCGAAAAATAAATTAATGTAAGTAATTTTAATGCAGTTTATTTTATTGGGAATTTTTTATTATAAAGTTGGCAACAATGTTGTCCTTGGATCATTCGATACATCAAAGAATCGATACTTAAACTTTTATTCTTTTTACCCACGATATTATTATTTCAACGATTAAACTTTCACATTCATTTTAAGCGTATCGATTCTTCAAATTATTAAAACTGGAATAATTATGTCTTATAATTAAAAAAAACTTTCAAATTTTTTATAAGGAAAAAAACGTTTTTTTTTTCTTGTGGTGCCAAAACAATATAAGAAAATGATCTCATTTAACAAATCCCAAATAAATAAACCGCATTCTTTATATTAATAAAAAATATTTTTTATGTATTATATGTGTACCTTCCACCCCGGTGTATGTTGTAAATAGTAAAAACCTTGTACATTGCCAGAGTGTGATTTTTCCTTCTTTTATTTTTTTTGTATTTATTGTGATTGAAAAAATTTAGTTGATAAGAAAAAGCCATTTGTAAATTTCTTTTTGTAAATAAGGATTTTAAAAAAAGAGTGCCAAAAATTACATGTTTTTTTTTGTGCGTAAAAAAAAGATACTTAAAATATAAAAGTTTAGTGTTGAAACGTTTCCTTGGTATTTATAAAATATATATTGAAAAAAAATTATATTTAAGTGAATAAACAAAAGGATGAAAAAGTTATTCTTTTTAATTTTTCTCCTTCATTTCTGATACATCAGGAGAGGTTATGATGGGAAGGTTAGGACTTGGAACATTGAGAGTTTCTATTTTTAAAGAAAAGAAAAATTGACTCCCAAATACGCAAAATGGGGGGCATAATTTATTAAAAGAAAGAAATTTATCTTTAGATAAAGATTCTAAGCCTTTATCTCTTAGAAAATAGGACATTGAAGGGCTAGAATTGCCTTTATCTCTTAGAAATTAGGACAACGAAGGGCTAGAATTGCCTTTATCTCTTAAAATAGGACAAGAAGGGCTAGAATTGCCTTTATTCTTAGAAATTAGGACAACGAAGGGCTAGAATTGCCTTTATCTCTTAGAAATTAGGACAACGAAGGGCTAGAATTGCCTTTATCTCTTAAAAAGTAGGACAAGAAGGGCTAGAATTGCCTTTATTCTTAGAAATTAGGCAACGAAGGGCTAGAATTGCCTTTATCTCTTAAAAAGTAGGACAAGAAGGGCTAGAATGCCTTTATTTCTTAGAAATTAGGACAACGAAGGGCTAGAATTGCCTTTATCTCTTAAAATAGGACAAGAAGGGCTAGAATTGCCTTTATCTCTTAAAAAGTAGGACAAGAAGGGCTAAATTACCTTTATTCTTAGAAATTAGGACAACGAAGGGCTAGAATTGCCTTTATCTCTTAAAAAGTAGGACAAGAAGGGCTAGAATTGGCTTTATTTCTTACATAATAGGACTTTATAAAATTTGACATTCTTACTTGCAAATCGAAAATTTGACGGAAACATACCGGAACTTCCTGGCCGCAAATTGAGTTTTTGAATAGATGAAATTAATTGATTTTTAAAAATCTGAATAAGAAGCCGGGGAAGCAGAGTTTAATTGTTTTTGAAGTTAATTAATTTCCTGTCAGTCAAGTGCTTAATTACATTCTTCGAAATTATGCTTAGAGGAGATGAAAAGGAAGTCGTATTTCATAACTAAAAAAGGAGTTAACAAGATTATAATTTCTTAAGGTCGAAAAACAAATGGCCTTTTATGGCTCCTAAAAATTTGATAATTTTTGTATGATTATGTGTGCTTATAGTAGTTAAGAACTGAAAAACACAATCTAATCGTCGAATCGGGTTTATCTAACCTTTTGGGAAAATTGATTCGTGCTCGGGTACCCTATGGTTTTGAGAGGTAGCCAATCTAGGAGGCATGGCTTCGCCGATTTCGAATTTACATAAAGGCGTTATTACGTTCCCCAGGGGCCGAGGAGAGCGGTAACCGCCCGCTAATGGCTGCACAGAGGTCCTCCCCCTTCCGAGCTTCCAGATTTACATGTTTGTACGTTAAAAAAACTCACTTACCAAATTAGTTCCTGCATTCTTAAAGAATAAACAAAAATTAAAAGTAAAAATTGGAAAGGGAAGCGATGATGAAGCTTTTATAAATTATTTATGAGGGAATTTTTTTTATTTTGAGCGAGAGGATCGAGCGGGGCCGGTCCCTGAATGTAATTTGACACTTGAGTCACGTTCCTGTTCTACAACTGAATAAATGGTTTTGTAATAATGACGATTAGATCAATCCGTCATAATTCATACCCACTAACAAGGGCTTATTAAACCCATCAATACATCTTTAAATATTTTATAATACAATTTTTATCTCGTCTCGAAAAAAATTAAATAACGTCATTGATCTTTTGTTTTACCTAATGAACGTCTTGGAACGCATAATGAATAACTTATGACGCAGTTATTGAGAAGGCACTTTTTTCAGATTTAAAATGGAAAAAAGAATTCTAGCTAAAAAGGAACATATGAGGCGCTCTGGGTACGAAGGGCGAACTCAACAAAACGGAGTTTCGAGATATTCGCATTTTAAAGTTTTATGTTACGGGCGAACTCAACAGAAAAGTCATGCCCTAGAATGGGAAAAGGACGGGGGGTTGTGGACTAGGATGTGGAGTTCGCCCTTCGTGCTCGGATATCGCAGTTAGAGCTTTGCCGCATATCGGTTTTTACGTATTTAAAGGGGAAATAAGGGAGAACTCAACATAAAAATTATATGGGTGTATTCACCAAGAGGTCTAGAATCTGAAAATGAAAAAAAAAAAAAAATTGTCCGATGTTGGGTTCGCCCTTCGTACCCGGAGCGCCTCATATAAGCTATAATATTGTGTAAAAAATAAAATTTACAAGGATTATTTGGTATTTGGAGAGCAATATCTACACCATATCTACGTCATAGCGCCAAACGATCGTCGACTGAAGACACCCTCGCAGTCACTGGTTTTCGAGATCTTTTAATTTCTTCGAAGAGCCTAGTTTTTGTTCTAGCTTTTCCGATCTGGATCTTTAAAATTTCTTCACCAGCACACTTAATCTCCAAACTGATTATCAGCAAAAATCTTTATGGTCCATAATACCGTCTAATGAAAGTCTAGTAAAAAGTGTAGGAGAATGAAAAATAAGGAAATAGTCCACCTGAAGAGGCGTATTACACCGAAACCGGTCGTGGAATATCCGTTTTTTTCATTCTTTCTCCCTCTGTAACTTTCAATAGGAAAAAACTTTATTCCCATAGCAAAGGTTCCTCTGGGGGACTGTCATTTGCTCCATTCGCTTAGAAAAAAGTTGAAAGTTGCATTCAAAATTGTCAAAAGCGCCAGTCGACCGCAAGTATCAAAATATAGTATGTAATATCACCGGCAAAATTTACAGGTTTAAGGCAGATCCGACATCAAATTCGATCAAAGGAAGATGCTTAACATTACTTTCCTATATTTGAGCACTAAAAATCTTCAGAAAATGTTTTACAAAGCTAGTTTTCGTTATTTTGGGAGTGTTTAGGCGGTCTTGGGAGCAGTTTTTCCGAAAAAATTTTCTTTTGGAAAATGGAAAACTTGCTTTTCTACAAAAACTTTTTTTTCCAAAAATACCGCTAGCCATTTTGTAGATTTTAAGGAGCTCTTTCCAAAACATATTACATAAGAAAATCTGATGAATAGGTTCGTCGTAATCCTTTTACAAAGATTTGAATTAAACCTAAAATCTACCTAAAACGAAAATGCTTACCAGGGCCTACCTAGAAAGCGATTTTTTACAGATTAAGTCACCGGATGAGCTTTTTTAGTGGATGCTTCCGATTTACGTGCAGGTCTTCAGGGGCTCAATAGGGCAAAACGATGCGGATACACTTTCGATTTCAGAGGGCCCAATTTTGGACCGTCGCGTTGGTCCGATTTTCACCAAATTTTCACCAATTACTCCTTATATTTTGTAAGAATTTTGGTGCAAAAAATTGCAACTTTATTATTATTTTTTTTAGTAGGGAGAAATTTCATACTTCTACCCATTACAAGAGGCACATCCTTAGGCCAAAGAGCCCATTATTTCTACCTAGACACTTAGACAAATTTTCGAAAAAAAGAACTTAAAAATTTTTCAAAAAAAAAAGGAAAACCCGGAAAATTTTAGGGAAAAAAACTTCCCCTCCCTTATACTTCCCCCCCATATACTTCCCCCACCGTTTTACGTTCCCTCCGATATACTACCCCTCCTATACTTCCCCCTCCTATATACTTCCCCCTCCTATATTGTTACTTCTCTTTAAGGAAGTTTTCGTTGGAAGCTCTTCCAACCAGTAACTTTTACAAGGAGCCTTTTTAATTATCAAAAGGCTAATGATTAATATGCGTTAGTTTTTTAATAAATAGTTATAACAATGTCCAAAGCGTCAAAAGTCTAAATTAACGACTGCCGGATGCACGTGTAAATTCAATTAAGACTTCGGTGTTAAATTCACCCTTTTTTAATGCACATTAAAACGGCACAAATGCGGGGCGAAGAATGTGGGCATAAGAATCCGATTTACGACTCTTCACCTGCTTTTATGACAAAATATTTTACGATTCAATATCCAAGGTGCGTTTTTCCCCCGTCTTTAACCATATTTTACAAAACAGATGGTCGAAAATTGATAACGTTTAAAACGCGATGAAAACCCTCCGGTTTTTTTTCCTTTAACCCTTTTTATCGCGTTACCATGGGAACGAAAGGCTAATGATGAAGGGCATTTAAAGGCCCTTAAATGGATTATTCATCAAGTAAATAAGAGGTTGTTGAAGGGTTGTAACGTTACCTACTATGATCTACGCCCTAATAGACCTTAATCTCACAGAAGCATATTTCCGCTTTATGTTCACCTTTTTTATAACCTTTTTAATTATACCTTTGTGCTATACTTTATCGCCCCGATGAAAAAGAGAATTAGGAGTGAAAAAAAAATTTAGTTGAACCAGATTTTAACGTTTCTTGGATTTTCAGATGTTTTCTGTCCTTCTGCCGGAAAACGAGAGTTTTATCGGATTTTTGGGTGTTCTCCTCGATTTTTTGGCCAAAAGAGAAGGTCAAATAGCTTAAAATTTGACTTTTTTTTTGTATGGTAGAGAGATAAAATTTGGTGTGTTCGACGGTTCTTTAGATAAAATCAAAGGAGCAGCTGATTTAACCAATTCATTTTGTCATTGGTTCAGAAGGTAGAAAACCAATTTGATCCGCGTTGTAAAAAGTAGCTATAAATAAGACTGAAAAGGGGGGTTATTACCTCGAGTTAATTGAGGTAGAGAAACAAGGGTGCCTAGAGCAAATGATGCTTGTCAGTCCGAGAAATAATTAGGTATTGTCCGAGAAGTTATAGTCCGAGTGTCGTAGGTTAGGTAATTATAAACTCGAGAACGAGTGGGGCCTTCCATTTGTTAAGTGTTTAAAATATTGCTGTTTGCGTTGATGGTATCATCGTTAATTGCCGAGGCTGACCCCCGCCGTTCTCACTCGGAGATACACAGGATCCCACCCCTTCCTTCCCTACGACCAGAGATTTATGAGTTCTACAATTAAGACTCAGCCTCCGGCCTCGAAAATAGTGGTTATTCAAATACCACGCCCACACCTTCCTTAATTCTTAATGGATATCAGAAACCATGAAAAACTATTTTACACTTTAATCAATATCAAACCTATTTTCCGACGCCTTCTTTAAATTTATAATTACTTTTATTCAATAAAAACAATCAAATTAACTATTTAATTAAATTAAATTTATTTACATATTAATCTGTTTAATTACTTATTTAACTAAAATCAATAATTTATAGCTTTACGTAAAGACTTTTCATGAATATTGTTGAATAACCAAAAATATTTTTTTAAATTAATCTACCCACACTTTAGGTGTGTAAGAATTTGGCGTCTAAATATTAGGTGTACAAAATGAAACTCGGCTAAAATCTACAAATTTACCCTGTGGCTGAGTTTCATTTTGTACACCTAATAAATAAACTTGTAGGAAATTTAATTCTCTATAAATTTGCACATAATTATTTTTTTTCTAGGATGCACCATTTTCGGAAAATAATTTTTTTAAAAATAAATTTATCTTGAAAACAGTGCGTCCTAGAGAAAAAATGAATAGAATAAAAATTAAAGAGAATTAAATTCCAACAGATTTTATTTAGTGCATTTTTTCAATATCTGTAACGGTTTACGATTTACAAGCGTTTAAAAATTAACCTTCTTAATGGTTATACTTCAATAACCTTCTTACACGGAGAAGGTCAACTTTTGATGGACTTTAACGCCTAAAAGTTCAAAATTTTGAAAAAATGAACTACTAGGTGTACAAAATGAAACTCGGCTAAAATCTACAAAATTCAAATTTACCCTGGGGCTGAGTTTCATTTTGTACACCTAATAACATTTTTATGATGTAATTTTTGACGAGGTTGTTTCTTGAGGTGGATTATAATAAACTCCGTAGGGATCGATATGGGGAGCCGGGAGGATGATTTAGGCGTATGAATAAGGAAGGATAACACCCGGAGATAGTCGAATAGGAGCCTCAAAGTAATCAAACACATTACCATAAGTATATAGAATAAGGCCGGAGGGGTCACATCTAAAAGAAGTTGGGATTGATGCTAAGTAGTCGATAGCTATCGAATCACGAATTACGGCTCTTATCCAGAGGTCGAAATTGTACGTCCCTCGGGCGCTCACGATCCGAAAAAAAGAAGAAGAAAGAAACTCAGCCACCCCCTTCCCGTTTATGGTGCCCATCGTTTGTTTGCCCTCCGAGAACTCATCGACATCCAAATCTTGTGTTTGTTTCTTTCGGATAATTAATTACTTGAATTTAAACGTGTTACTCCCACCCACTAAATTACGCTTCTTTTTATCGTGTCCTGAACGTGAAGGATACGCAAAACTATTATTATGGACTTAATATCAGAACGATCAGAAAGTGGGGAAAAAAATCGTATTTCGTGAACGATAATTCACGACTTCCATGTTGATTCAAGCCTCTAAAATCTGGCCCATTTCAGTAATAATTATGTTAGAATCAGAATTGAAAAAAAAATTCAAATATTTTCGAGTGTCAGAAGGTTCCTCCGGAGAAAAACTAAGGAAATGTCCAAAAATAGAGTACAAAAGACAAAGACGATTTCTCGGCCAAAAATCACGAAAAATAAACAAAAAAATTACGGCTCATCGGTCTAAAGGAATGAAAAATGAGTTCTTCCTCTGAAAAACCATGCGAAACGACAGAATAAAAAGTATAAAAAGGCTTTTTCAAAAAGAATATGAGGCGCTCCGGGTACGAAGGGCGAACTCAACATCGGACAATTTTTTTTTTCATTTTCAGATTCTAGACCTCTTGGTGAATACACCCATATAATTTTTATGTTGAGTTCGCCCTTTTTCCCCTTTTAATACGTAAAAACCGATATGTCGCTAAGCTCTAACTGCGATATCCGAGCGGGTACGAAGGGCGAACTCCACATCCTAGTCCACAACCCCCCACTCCTTTTCCCATTCCTGGGCATGACTTTTCTGTTGAGTTCGCCCGTAACATAAAACTTTAAAATGCGAATATCTCGAAACTACGTTTTGTTGAGTTCGGTCCCTTCGTACCCGGAGCGCCTCATATTTTAACGCCCGAAAATGGGGTAAAAACGGAGTTTTTCGGATTCAGGATCGAGGAAAACGCCCGAAAAGTGGGTACAAAGGGGACCAAAAAGCAAAGTAATGCCTTAACCCTTTCGAGACCGCAGGCGACTATAGTTGCCATTCGCGCTTTTCCTTTGGAGACCGCAGGCGACTTTAGTTGCCCAGCGGTGCCAGCGGGAAGCCTCTCTAAAAAATTTAATACCTTCGCTTCCCGTGGCGCTAGCGACATGCAAAAAGTGGCAATCTGTTGGGAAGAAATGAACTACGTGATGATCGCATCACTCGTCGCTTTCTGTGCTTCTCTGGGAGCTGGGAGCGGTCGGGGAGAAGTGAGGAGAAAAGTTTTGGGAAAAGTGCTGCGCCAGTAGCGCTGAGAATCCGGCGTTAGACGCTGTCTCGAAAGGGTTAATCGGACCCTCAGGAAGTGGTGAGTGGACTATTCAAAGCGCCTGCTGGGTAGTAGCAATTTCCTCAGTTTCCGTGATCTGAGCACTGAGAGATAAGCCCATATTTCTCGATGAAAAAGCGGAGGGTTACTCGAAAAAAGGCGTTTCTTCTCCGGAAGTCTGAGGAAAAATCCTAAGAAGGTTTTTTGAGTGCCCGCAGTCTGCTAGGTAAAAGTTTCTGTTAGGAAATTACTGAGTGATAACTTGAAAAGCTTGGAAGAAGAATATCGTCGCGTTAATTCTAACACCGGACAAGTCATTTTTCCAAGGTTTTCAGGAGAGCCAAAATACGGATTAATTTCTCATTCGAATCAATGCATTACCTGTTGGCTAAATTGTGAACTACGCGTTTTCTGTTGATTATAGGGTTAATCTGCCAACGGAATTCGATCCACCTCAAAATTTACCATCAGAAAACAATGTGGCTAACTCAAAACTGACAAAAAATGACTTGTCCGGTGTTAGAATTAACGTGACGATATACTGGAAGGAGCGTTGCTGGTTGGGGGTGTAGTCGGGGGAGAAGCCAAACGTGAAAGCATTGAAACAGTAATGCAACCTTTTTACAAGGAGGTTTTGTGGCTTGTTTACCATAACCTTTTTAGATCAATCATGGAGGGAATAAACAGGTGGAAGCGTAGGGATAAAAAGGTTGCATTTCTGTTAAACTTTCTTCCACAGTTTGGCTTCTTTTTTTGCTGGCTATAGTTTACTAAGCCGTAGAAAGGCAGTTATGCAGAAAAATGAAAGTTTTTAAACCAAGATTGATGTGGATATCTTCTTCTGGATTATTAGTCAAATGATGGAGAAGAGGGATTTTCTTTTTGTAATGTATTCCACGTGGGGTTTTGACGTGGGCAGGTATCGCTGTCGCTACAAATTGTTAAACGTGTCCTTTGATTTGTACCCAAACGTTAATTGGCTCCAATTAAAGGGAGTAGGAGATCTCGTTACAAGGAAATCAACCTCCACATTTCTTCTTTTATTTTTCAAATGGGGTAAAAATCGTTCAAAACATTCTTAAACGACCAATAATTTATGCAAGCAGGTAAAGACCTTATCAAAACTTTGTATTTTATACCCGATGAAGACATTTTTTCCACCAAAGAGCTATAAAAAGACAGGAGAAAAAAAATCAGAGGAAGGGAGAAAAAAATCGGTATTTTATCTTTTCTTTTCGTCTTTTATCTTTTCTTGTGTAGCAGTATCTCATGAGGGGTTAGAGAATTTACACAAATACCCCGGGACATTTATATTAAAGGGAATTTACGGCCGGGGCCATTAGGGGAGCCTGATATATCTCCCGACACCTTCCGAACCCACCATCACAACCTATAACTGAATAAATGAATTAATTAGCCGATTTACGACTCGGATTAGACCGTATTAATTGATCGTAAAATAAAAAATCTGAGAGGAATATCGCCTTTTTTTATCGTCCCTATAAGTATATTGGATAATTACGAGTATATCGACCTTCGTTAAGAAATAAAAGATTTCTCAAGTTCAGAGGCACAGCAAGATGGCCTGATCCCCCATTTGGAGCCTTCGTTTATTATTCTAAAAATGAGCAATTGAGGCGCTCCGGGTACGAAGGGCGAACTCAACATCGTACAAATTTATTTTTTCATTTTCAGATTCTAGACCTCTTGGTGAATACACCAATATTTTTATGTTGATTTCGCCCTTTTTTTAACTTCCTTAAATTCTCCTTTAAATACGTAAAAACCGACAAACGGCAAAGCTCTAACTGTGATATCCGAGCGGGTACGAAGGGCGAACTCCACATCCTAGTCCACAACCCCCACTCCTTTTCCCATTCCAGGGCATGACTTTTCTGTTGAGTTCGCCCGTAACATAAAACTTTAAAATGCGAATATCTCGAAACTACGTTTTGTTGAGTTCGCCCTTCGTACCCGGAGCGCCTCAATTCGAGTAAGTAGGATGTTTAAGTTTCTACTGCCATGATGATTGCATCATTAAAAATAACAAATTAGTCATCCTGTACTGTTATTTTTCCAGTTTTTAATGAGGTTATAAAACGTTAAATGTAAATCGTGGAAAGAGGTAGATTTGTCCCCCCTCCTTTCTCTCAAGCATACTCTTTATTGGATAATTATGGTTTCTTGAGTCAACTCACGTAGCGCAACCGTCCTTTGTAATGTCAAGTAACATGCCTATCTTGAACCACATTATTTACTGCATTTTTTTTAAAAAGTCTCTTTTTTATAAATCTATTTTACCTTTTGGTACGCCATGAGTGTTGATTTCGATGGAGGAAAATGGTGGGGGAACGTCATTCCGATGTATTTTCGATCCGGAGATAAGACCGTATCGGAAAAATATTGATGAATGGCCGACAATTGGTATTCAATCGCGTCGCTCAGTTCCTTAGAAGTGATTCTGGCGCCACACGTCAGTCATGAGATAAATATTAAATTGTCACTCTGATTGAATAAGTGATCAACAATGACATTCGGCTACAATAAATAAATTATATAATATTCTCCAACCATTGAATTCACTTTCTTTTGTTTTTATACAAAACGGTTTTTTAAACCAATTTCATTATATTTGTGTGATGATCCATCACCACTAATTTAGAGTGAATGATTAAGATGTGTTTTATGATGTGATTTAATTAGATTCTCTTATTTAGAACATATGAGGAGCTCCGGGTACGGAGGGCGAACTCAACAAGACGTAGTTTCGAGATATTCGCATTTTAAAGTTTTATGTTACGGGCGAACTCAACAGAAAAGTCATGCCCTGGAACGGGAAAAGGAGTGGGGGTTGTGGACAAGGATGTGGAGTTCGCCCTTCGTACCCGCTCGGATATCGCAGTTTTTACGTATTCAAAGGGGAAAAAAGGGCGAAGTTAACATAAAAATTATATGGGTGTATTCATCAAGAGGTCGATGTTGAGTTCGCCCTTTGTAATGATTAAAATGGACCAAAATCTCCAATCTCCCCCTGTCTCTCCTCTTATTTGGGATTCTTCAAGGGAGGCTCTGGTGACCCGGTGAAATAGTTATAAAAACTATAAAGTCCATCAAATGCCGGGTCAGCAATCAGATGCCTTCCCGGAAAATAAAGAGTCCCTTGGAGTGGGGAGAGATCCCTCGTCGGATGGAAATTACTGAAAATCGGGGCCTGTTGACGGATCTCGGTCAAGCTACCATCATCGCTCAGCTCCCTCAGCGGTAAGTCCGATACAAAGATTAAAGTCCCCTTCCCCCCCAATTACATACCACCTACCTAAATATTCTTATAACTTTATAACTACAATTTATCTTATTATATAACATTTATCTTATTATATTTATAATCAGCTACCCCTCTTTTTATTTCATTACAAGTGGTGGAGGCGGCCGTCCTTCCTTACAGGAAGTGCAAGCAAGGTACGTTGCCGTTCCTCTTCGCTCTACCAAATTTTTTTTTCTTCTTTCAAAATTTAGTTTTCTCTCAACGCAAAAAAAAATTCCACTAACCAGTTAGGGAAACAACTATTTGTTGTTTCGGTGGAAGCGTTTGAGAGGATTTTCAATTTTTATTAATTTTTTTTTATTAATTTCTCCTCCCCCCCCCCCCCATTTTTTTTATTATTACACGTGAATACACCTTTATGAATATAGTTTATTGATTATTTAGGTAGTTTTTACCTTTAAATCAGTCTGTTTCTTCGAGAAAGTTCATCATCGTCGGGACCTGCATGACCACTAAGTTCTCTGTGGCCAAAGCAATGGTCAAGGCTGACGCGAATACCACAGCAAAGTTCCTTGAGGGCTAAGTAGGTTCTCCTAACATACCATCTAGTTATGCACGAGTTGGAGATGGAGATGTTTTGGCCAGCATCTCCAGATTCCAAGAAATACGTGCGGAGATACCAAAAACTTGTAAAGAATGGGAAATGGACAAATGAAGCGGTCAACTTACGAATTAAAAGGTATTACGCCTGTGGATGTCCTGGGGGCAGAGGCGCCCTGAGCCCCGAGCCCATTCTCCTCTAGGGTGCCAGGCTTTGCTTCGCGTCGGCATATTTGCAGAGAATTGCCTAGTTCCCCCAAAATTGTCGGGAACAGGTTTAACCCTTCCTGAAGAGGATATTTTTTTTATATATATTTGATTGTTGATTTATTTGTTTGTTTTATTACGGACCTTTGGTCCGGTCCTCGAGCGCGACTTAAGGTTTTCCTCCCTTAGGAATGAATTAAAACGGGAGAAGAAGTTCCTTCATGGAAAGAGGTTTGTAGGTTCCGTGAGGGTGCTTAAAGAGAGACGCCGCGAAGGATGAAATTTTCCTTTAACGAGAAACAACAGGAAAATTTTATTCTTTTCGAAGATGACAGTAAGTCGTATCCATCTTCTCTCTCTACGTTTGCGAGCTCAGAAGGGTTCGTAAACGAGTTTTTGGGGGACGCCAAAGATTTTCTTTGAAGGCGACAGTATGTCGTGACACCTTCTCCTCCAGGGGTTCCGTTTTGTGGGCCCCGAATCAACCAACTCCTGGGTGTTTGGTTTAAGGGGAAGCCAAATGCTTAGGGGGGTCGCGTCTTGTTCTAAGAAAGAACTTCAGGAAGGATACAAGTGGTTTCGAAAAATTGTTTTTTAAAAGGCCGGCTATGCCGCAGATATCAGTATGATATAATTTCGGACCCTGGAGACCACTTGGCACAGTGGGAAATAGTTTTTTTCTTTTTAATTATTTTATTGTGTTTTGTTTCAAAATTTTTATTATCATTTTGGCATATTTTAGAGTCATTTTATTTTTTTTTACCATACTTAGGGCTTGTTTGGGTCTCGACATGATTGAAGCAGACTGGATTGAAGGAATAGTTTTAGGATTTTTGTTAATATTAAGCCCTCGTGGAAAGAAAAAAGAAAAACGAAGAAAATAATTTTTTTTAAAACAGAATAAAAATTTTTAAACGGCAAGTATTGTCTAGCCGTAATTTGATATTAAGGAAGAAAAATGAAAGACGACACGAGGGCAGTTTCTCACGATTTTTTTGCGAATTGTAATTTTTTTATTTCCTTAAAGGATGAGGAAGGGAATTTGCTTTCATTGCACTATTAATATAAAACAAACAAAATGCAAAAAAAAATTTTCTCATGCCGCCCCTCTTTATTTAGCAAACTCTTTAATTTTCACCCCTACTTAAATTTTTGTAAATTTAGTTAGGATTTTCAAAATCGGTGTATTCACGGTTAATGACAACTCGGACTTATCAAAAAAAAATTATATATGAGGGAGCAGAGACGCCGAGATTTGTCGACAGGCCAACGTAATAATAAGGTAGGATTTAGAATAATTTATTGTACCAATTTAAATAAAATAGTAACATTGTTTTGGGTTTTTGTTAACAGAGAAAGACAAAATTTTAGTTAAATATGTAGTTTAGATTGTTTGACAGCTGAGTGTGGCATAGGACCCTGAAATTTTTTTTATAGTTGAATAAATATTTTGTATTGAATAAATTTTATATTGAAAATTTTATATTGAATAAATTTTTGTATGTAAGTTTATGTAAAACAATTTAATCCCCTTTTAAATTGTTATATACTTCATACTTTATATAATAGATCTTTTGTTTTGTTCACTTGAATTTCATTTTTATTCAACTTTTATTCTTCAGTCATCAAAAATAAATCATGTCATAATGTGAATATGTTAAAATTTTGGTTTGCGTTGTAATAATTCAGGATGGCCACACTCATGCTCAAGTCACTTTTAAGTTTTAAGTATTAAGATGAGGTAAAGGGATGTCGGTGGACCTAGATTGGTGGCACAGCTCAGGTAGGAGGGGGCTTCGTGGAAGGCGCCTCTTCTTTCTGCCCCAAGCTTAGTCGGTGTTGGTATCGGCTAAGCTATGCCAGAAGGTGAAGTTCTCTCATAAAAACACTGCCTGGGTTGGATAAATGTCATTGAGATGGGAAAGTTGGCATCCTTTTGTCCAAATTTTTTTGTTGTTTTTGACTTTTAGATGTAGTATTAAAAAAAAATATAAAAAAAAAATAAAAAAAAAAAAAAGTTCTTTTTATTTTATATGGGTTTTGTAAGGTTTTTTAAATTTATACTTTGTAAAGGTTTTAGGGGTCACAAAATAAAGGAATTTTCCAAAGTGAGTGGCTCCAGCCTATTATATTAATTTAATCATTTTAGAATAGACTTTTATTAATTTTATTTTTTTCTGAATTATTATGTATGTATTAAGTTAGGTACTATGTAGTTCTGTTCAAATTTCCTTCCCCCCTTTTTATTTTTTTTCAAAAGGTACGCTGGGGGATGTAAGAGAGGCCGGGAACTGTGAGCAGGCCCTCGGAGGTAAGTTTTCCGACGGGGACGTCGGGTTTTGCGACGTAGGGGGAGAATATGTAATGATTAAAATGGACCAAAATCTCCAATCTCCCCCTGTCTCTCCTCTTATTTGGGATTCTTCAAGGGAGGCTCTGGTGACCCGGTGAAATAGTTATAAAAACTATAAAGTCCATCAAATGCCGGGTCAGCAATCAGATGCCTTCCCGGAAAATAAAGAGTCCCTTGGAGTGGGGAGAGATCCCTCGTCGGATGGAAATGACTGAAAATCGGGGCCTGTTGACGGATCTCGGTCAAGCTACCATCATCTCTCAGCTCCCTCAGCGGTAAGTCCGACATTGAAGTATTAAAGTCTCTCCCCCCCCCCCCCCATTACATAATATCTACCAAATCATTCTTATTATATAAAATTCATATTAAATTATATTATATTATATAAAAGCTTTATTAATAATCAGCTACCCCCCTAACGACTACTCCTCTTTTTATTTCATTACACCTTCGTACGCGGAGCGCCTCATATGTTTTGGTTCCCACATCCCCCCCCCCCCCCCCCCCCCAGGAGAAAAAGAAGGGTGAAGGGTGATGTCTCGAAAATCCGTGTGCCGATGCTGGAAAGCGAACTGTCGAGCTGTGACGTGAATGTCGCAGATGTCTAGAAGTTCGTTCCGAGGCAGAAGTTCCATAGCAGGTTGAAGAGGTGCGGAACTGCTGATGAGTTTCAGGAGAATTGCTGGTGCCGGCGATGGGAGATCAAGAAGTGCCGGAAGCTGCATTTTCCAACAGGCTCACGATGTCCTCCATTATATGTACCATTATGTCTGTGTTTGTATGTTGAGAGAGTGCAAGTGTACCTTGTTGTGTTTGTTGTTTCATCGCTGTGTTCATGTTCGTCATGGGTCACCAATTGTGGGATGATCCATCACCACTAATTTAGAGTGAAAGATGAAGATATATTATCTGATGAGATGTTATTACATTCTCTTATTTAGAACATATTATTTGTGGTTCCTTCATCTTCTTTCAACAATTCTTCAGCTTCAAACAACTTCTTAAGCTGCACATGCATGCGCAGTTTATACCTGAGCAGAAAATACGAATTGAAGATCCAATGTACACAGGTGGCAGAGGTAAAGGCCTGCTGCAGGCATTGAGCAACAGCAAAAGGCACCGTGAAACCCGGAGAAAGGGTTGCAGTCGCTGCTAAATACTGCACTGCTGATTTGGCAGCGGGTAGAAGAGGTGCGGAACTGCTGACGAGTTTCAGGAGAATTGCTGGTGCCTTCGATGTAAGATGTATTGTAAGATGTGCCGGAAGCTGCGTTTTCCGTCAGGCTCACCATGTCCTCCTCCATTATACGTGCCGGAACCTATTCTCGTTCTATGTATGTTGAGAGAGTGTAAATATGTACCTTGTGGTGTTTTGTTGTTTCATCGCTATGTTCATGTTCGTCGTGGGTCACCAATTGTGGGATGATCCATCAACACTAATTTAGAGTGAAAGATGAAGATGTGTTGTGTGATGGATGTAATTTATTACATTCTCTTATTTAGAAGATATTATATTGTGGTTCCCTCATCTTCTATCAACAATTCTTCTGCTTCAAGCAACATCAGAAGATTATTAAGATTCTTAAGCTGCACATGCATGCGCAGTTTATGCCTGAGCAGAAGACGCGAATTGAAGATCCAATGTACACAAGATGCATAGGCCTGCTGCAGGCATTGGGCAACAGCAAAAGCTAAGGCACCGTGAAAGGGTTGCAGTCGCTGCCAAATACTGCTGATGATTTACTGCACTATTTGCTAGGAGACTTCGTGATTCAAATGTAAACAAAGAAAATGATTGCTTGGCAGTCCAACTGTGCCAAATGCTATTAAATGCCGATAACTTGCAGTTATCTAATAACAAAGAAAAGCAAGAACTTTAAGACATAAAAACCTTCGGTAACTGCGCAGTTTCCTCTTTTAATGGCTTAGAAATGACATCACGCTGCATGTAAACTTAAGGCTTAAATTAAATACTAAAATCACATTCCTTGGTTTATTTACATCAAAAGAAAATTAATTTGATTTTATCAAAGTGTACATTATAAACACGGAATTTCAAGTCACGATGACTCAAATGAGAAAAAAAAATTAACTTTTGTTCTCACTCGGATTAGGTTCGTGGTTTAAAGTGGTCCATAAAAAACCAGCGGGAGTAACCAAGTTTTCTTAAACTTTTTTCTTTTAAATCATGAGAGGTTTTAAGAACGCAGACACCTTCCTTTCATGTAATTACGACCAATTTAAAAGTCGGAAAATACTCGGGGCGATCCATCAGCGTCTAACAAGCCCCATTAATGGGCTATTAACCGAAAAACCCTTAAACAATTAGGAAACGAAGAAGAAAAAAAAGGTTATACCTGCCCTCGATAATTAATTTAAAGGTTAAGAATGGGAAATTAGTAGTTTTTTGTTGATTGAGAATGGTTCTGACATGGGGTTTCTTTAACAGGTAAAACCAGATGGTTTCTTACCCCGAGGAAACAAAAACATAACATATTAAATGAGCTGGCATGTTTCAAACGGTTTATCTGTGTTTGGTATCTAAGTGGGTTTCATCAGCGATCGGCAGCGTTCCGCCGAGAAAACTTTGTGTCAAATAATCTTTGATTAATATCCAAAATCCCACCCACAAAAATTTGTGGTTAAAAAAAAAGGTTATTAATAATGTTAGCGCTTTCTAAGAAGCTATTATTTTGACCCTCTGTCTATTTAGGTATTGTCCATTGTCCAACAAGAGAGATACGTCTTCCTTTAAAAAATCTCCCGCTGAGTTCCTTTAGTGTGTTTTTTTTCCCTTCCCACTGAGGGTTGATGTTAATAGGGGACCGTTTAGCACTTCAAAATAAGTGGAATGTAAAAAAAATCCTGGAGGGTATCGCAATAACTTCTTTAAGGAAAAAGAAGTACTAGTTCTTTTTAAACAAAGTAAATTATAAAGAGAAAAGGAGAAGAAAAAAGTTAGTCCCCCGGGTGGGATTCGATCCTACGACCTTCGGGTTACTTGCCCGGCACGCTTAAAAAGTACTAGTTTGAAGAGCTTCCAACGAAAACTTCATAGAATATCATTTTCTAATCCAATATTTTACGAATTTCACTTTTACAGCCACCGTTGGAAAGTTATTTCCGAATCCGAAAGCACGAAAATTAAGAAGAGAAGGAAAAAGGGGAAAACTGGTAGCGTGCCGGTAGTAACCCGAAGGTCGTAGGATCGAATCCCACCCGGGGACTAACTTTTTTCTAATCCATTCTCTTTTTAATTTACTTTGTTTAATATTTGAAAATCTACCTAAAAAATAAATAAATAAACAAGGAGGGTATAATTAATTTAAAAAATTAAAATACATAAACTATAATTGAGGCGCTCCGGATACGAAGGGCGAACTCAACATCGGACAAATTTTTTATTTTCATTTTCAGATTCTAGACCTCTTGGTGAATACACCCATATTTATGTTGAGTTCGCCCTTTTTTCCCCTTTAAATACGTAAAAACCGATATGCGGCAAAGCTCTAACTGTGATATCCGAGCGGGTACGAAGGGCGAACTCCACATCCTAGTCCACAACCCCCACTCCTTTTCCCATTCCAGGGCATGACTTTTCAAACTTTAAAATGCGAATATCTCGAAACTACGTTTTGTTGAGTTCGCCCTTCGTACCCGGAGGGCCTCAATTATTTAGATATCATCATTCATATTTTTGCTAGGTCAGAAGAGTGGCTTATCCTCGTGATATCGGTAGGTAAATCCTTTCGATGGGTGGCATGGCAATATGGCAAAAAGCCCCTTTATAATAAAATCTTGACCCTATTTTTAATTTATAACTTTTAAAATTCAATGTTCACAATGATGGAAATGAAATTTTCAAATCCATTTTAGGCTAAAAATGATGAGAAATTTTAATTATTCTGCCCACCTCTTCAGGGATGTATGGTGGCCACTGGGAGTAGGGCGACGGTAATATAGAAACTATATTTATAAAGTTCTTTTATAACCAGGACATTCCGAAATATTATGTTAATCTGTGTATAATATAAATTTCGATATAAATAAAACATTTTATAACACTTGGGCTCTCTTTTTCTCGTCCATTTATCGCAGGCGATAAATGTAAAACTGGATCTTTTACGATACCTGAGGGTAAAAAGACTATAAATTTATAACTCAATTAGAAGTCAAATGTATTACAAATGTTTAGAGAAACATGTTAAGGGCAATCAATTTCTCTCGCCTGTGAAAAAAAGGACGAAAAGAGAGAGGAAAAAAAAGCACCTGAAGAGTGGGTCCTTTACGGGCAGCCTTATAAAATTAATGCCGGATAAATCACCCCTCGGGTGTCATTTACATAAAAATTATAACTCTTCGGGATTCCATAAAAAAAAGGAAGAGAGAGAAGGTCTTGTTTAGAAACATAAAAGTTGTCATAAAAGCTTATTTATCTTTTCCCGTATCACCTTCTTCCACGCAGGGATTAATGGACCATTGAAGATGTTTTAGCCTGTTTTATTGTTTTTTTCCGGTTCCGATAGTCATCTTTACTGAAAGATATATGTTTTTTATTTACTTTTTTCATATATAAAAATAAACACTTTAAGAATCCAGAGCTACTTTCATAGTACAAATTTTTTTAAAACAGACCAAGTGATGAGGAAGCAAAGAAGCTCTGATGACGTCATGAGTTGTACCTCCTTTTTTACTTCCTTAAAGAAGTTATTGTGATACCCTTGACGTCGGGTTTTTGGGAAGGGTCTTCAAGACCTCAGAGGTTTATTCGAAAATTGATCTTTACCGATCTCAACTTCGTCTGTGGTGCCGGCCGTCCGTCCGTAGCATTTTAGCACGGCCACAGTTTTCAACCGATTTTCACCAAATTTTCTTTAGTTGGTGAACAAGAAAGTAAAGAGGGCGATTTTTGAATTTCCCAAAAATGGCTAAAATGTCTGTTTGAAATTTTAAAAAATTCGCTGCTGCTGAACAGTTGGTCCGATTTTCACCAGTTTCACCAATTAGTACGAATTTTGGTGTAAAAAAATTATCTTTTTTTTTTACATTAATTGTCATTTTAGTAGGGAGAAATTTCACACTTCCACCCGGGACGAGAGGGACCTCCCTTGGGCAAAAATCCCATTATTTCTACCTTGATGCTTAAAAAATTTTCGAAAAAAAAACTTAAAACATTTTTGAAAAAAAAAATCTCCCTCCGTTATGCCCCTCCCTAATACTTTTCCCTCCGTTATACTTCCCCCTCCATTATACTTCCCCTCCTTTATACTTCCTCTCCATTATATTTCCCTTCTTTATATTTCCTCCTCCGTTATACTTCCCCTCCCTTATACTTCCCCCACCTATATTTTACTTCTCTTTAAGCTTCTTTAATTACTGTGTAAAGTCGTATATCCTCGTTGACGTAATGTGTATTTTTTCCGTGTGTAATATATGTTTAATTACTAATTAAATTTAAGTGACATCAGCGATTTCAAAATAATTCCGTTACAGGGAAAAAGAGCACAATAATTTTAAATCAATTATTTTCAATCCTCATAAAATATAACAGGAATTTAAAAAATGCAAATAACACATCAGAACTCGTTAGCGTTTTAAAGGTGCTACATAAAATATTTTATGAAAATCGATGAGTATTAAAAAAAAGCCCCCTCGTCCTTTCTTCGCGAGGCTCTTAGTTGAGAGTCAATGAGGCTTCAACCTCGGGTTGATTTAGTAAAGCCCTCTGGGAAAAGGTGCCTCAATTATACCGGGATCAAATAGAGGCTGGCGTGAGGGTAATATGTTTTCATATCATTAGCTCTCCGGCGAACAGTTTATCACCGAGTTAAGGAGCGAGAGGAGGCCCAGGTGTCCGCCACCATGATGAACATGTTTTCTTTAACCCTTCTCCTTCTTCCCAGACCTGTCCCGATCGCTTTTTTAATACCTCAGGGGGTCAAAAACACCAATTTTTTTTCTTCCTTTTAACAGGTCCTAACTTTTTTTTTTTTAAATACTTTATAATTGACTATGATTTATTGTTATAAGCTGCCGTACACGCAGGCTTTAAGTAAATTAATCATAAATAAGCGTCATTTTTAAAACTTTTTTCTTTTTTTTTAATTCCCAAAAAACCTCTCTAAACAAATAATCACAGGAAGGTTTGGAGTTTCCTAGCCTCCAATGCTATATAAAATCGCAGGGAAAATTCGTTAATATCATTTTCGGTGTTTTAATACTTTTATGTGAGGTTAACCAATCTCATGATATGACGTCATTCGTTACGTAAGAGAACGAACGAGAGAATAATGGCGCAAAGACGAAGAGTAGAGAGATAGGTAGCGAGAAGGAAACTTCAGGGATGAAAGTAAAATGCTATGTTTGAGACAAAAACATGAAGAAATTAATTTGAGGCGCTCCGGGTACGAAGGGCGAACTCAACAAAACGTAGTTTCAAGATATTCGCATTTTAAAGTTTTATGTTACGGGCGAACTCAAACAGAAAAGTCATGCCCTGGAATGGGAAAAGGAGTGGGGGTCGTGGACTAGGATGTGGAGTTCGCCCTTCGTACCCGCTCGGATATCGCAGTTAGAGCTTTGCCGCATACCGTTTTTACGTATTTAAAGGGGAAAAAAGGGCAAACTCAATATAAAAATTATATGGACATCAAAAGGTCTAGAATCTGAAAATGAAAATAAAAAATTTGTCCGATGTTGAGTTCGCCCTTCTTACCCGGAGCGCCTCATTTGTAATCTGATATTTTTGTGTAAAATGATGGGTGTTAAAAACATCAAAGTATTACCCTAGCCTGCTTTTTATAACGTCTTCAGGCTGTGAGCATTTTTTTTGTCTTGTACTGCCACCAGTAAATCATATTTTATCAGTTCTAATGGTACATCGATATCTCACAGTGTTGCCCGTTGAAAAGTAAAATTTCTCATCAATATCGATTCTTCTATCGATAGAAGGTCGCATCGATGTCAGGAATGTTTCTTAAAACGCGGACTTAAGACCCAGCGTTACATTTCTTGGTTTAGGAGTTAGGTTTTTTAAGCCGCAAATTGGCTAAAAATCTCATTTTTCGAAGAATCTGAGTTTGGATTTTTTGAAATTTCTCATCAATATCGATTTTTCTATCGATAGAAGGTCCATCGATGTCAGGAATGTTTCATAAAACGCGGACTTGAGACCCAGCGTTAGATTTCTTGGTTTAAGAGTTAGATTTTTTAAGCCGCAAATTGGCTAAAAATCTCATTTTTCGAAGAATCTGAGTTTGGATTTTTTAAAGAAATATTATTAACAGAATTCTTTATAATTAAAAGTTACAGAGGGAGAAAGAATGAAAAAAACGGATATTCCACGACCGGTTTCGGCGTAATACGCCTCATCAGGTGGACTATTTCCTTATTTTTCATTCTCCTACACTTTTTTCAGAATTCATAATGTATTAGTAGCCTGAATGATGTGAAGAGAGGATGAAAAAGGTAAAAAGATAACATGAATGGGCACAAATTCCCATCTGAGATTATAGTCGATGGTTTGTATCGCGTTTTCTTGTCCGCGACTGTACTTTAATTCCGAGCGTGGAATCAGTCACGACACATGGGCGACTCGGACGTAAATTAGCATAATTCTCTCGCCGGGTTCACTCCGAAGCGCTAATGAAGGCATGTTGGAGATAAATCCGAGGGGGACTCGCACCGTTTGAATGGTGGGTACTCGGAGGGTAGACCATGAATGGCTCGCGGTGAGGGAGTGCACGGAGAAATTAGCATTCACCCCGCGGAGTCTTGTTAGCGAGCCGGCGGGCACCGAGCACCTGGGGACACCTTCCTAAGCGATTGTAAACAATGGAAGCAATTAGGGGACCTTTCCGCTGACGGAACCCTTGTTAAGGAGATCCTTTTCTTATTTCACATTCACAACAAATCAATACACCGAGAAAAAGACCTCAAAACAGCATTTTCCCCACCGCCATCACATTTTTACACCTACTCATCTTTTGAGAGGTGAAAACGTTATTAAATTAATTCACTCGGCGTCGTTTAGGGCTCATAATTATACGGTTCGATCGTCAAAGTAACCCATTCCGAACGGGTCAAATTGATGAACCCATGATAGTTATTAAGCCGCTAAATATTCCGTTTAGACAGGCAGGAAGGCATAACTCAACCTTTAATTTAAACAATAAAACTTGTTCACGCTGTAATTAATAATATTTCGTTACCTCGGGCTAAAGGGTCAAAATGAACCTTAATTAAAAAACCCCAATCTTCTATAATTTTATGTGTTATAATATGTTTATAATCATAATTTACAAGATATAAAAAATTATAATTATACAAGGCAAACATTAATTTATATAAAATCTCTTATCTAACCTTCCCAATGTTCAACAAAGTCGAAATATCGAAGTTAAAGAAGGAATAGTATGCTCAAGTACCTGCATTTGTTAAGGCGAAAGGGGAAACCTGACTTGGAGAGAGACAGGCTTATGAGAAGGAAAGAGATAGAAACTCAAAATTTGCGGCACCTCTCACTCCTCTAAATAAAAGGTGGCAATTTTTTACACCAAAAATTCTTAAAAAATATAAGGAGTAATTGGTGAAAATTTTGTGAAAATCGGACCAACTGCAACGGTTCGGCCGCAGCGAATTTTTTAAAATTTCAAACAAACATATGAGGCGCTCCGAAGACGAAGGGCGAACTCGACATCGGACAATTTTTTTTTTCATTTTCAGATTCTAGACCTTTTGAAGAATACACCCATGTAATTTTTATATTGAGTTTCCCCTTTTTTCCCCTTTAAAAATACGTAAAAACCGATATGCGGCTAAGCTCTACTCTCAACCTTTTTATTTAATTTTTTTTTCTTTTCGAGATTTGGTGATTTTTAAAAAACCCTTTTCTCTATGATTCTATGATGATTCTATGATGATTCTAAAATCTCGCCACGAAAATTCCAGAGAGTGACTTTTCTGTCGAGTTCGCCCTTAACAGAAAACTTTAAAATGCGATTATCTCGAAACTACGTTTTGTCGAGTTCGCCCTTCGTCTTCGGAGCGCCTCATATCTCCGCCATTTTTTCGAAATTCAAAAATCGCCCTCTTTATATTCTTGTTCACCGGCTAAGAAATTTGTGTGAAAATTTGGTGAAAATCGGATGAAAACTGTGGCCGTAAAGTGTTCCGGAAAAAAATGCTACGGTCGGACGGCCGGAGCCACAGACAAAGTTGAGATCGGTAAAGATCAATATTCGATTGGACTCTCCGGGGTCTGGAAGACCCTCCCCAAAAACCCGACGTGGAGGGTATCACAATAACTTCTTTAAGGAAGTTAAAATGGTCCGATTTTAATTCTGTAAAGTGGAGCGTACTCGTTCTTTCAGTAAAAAGTCTAAAATTTCTAAAAAACAAATATTTTCAACTCAAAATCTGGTGCTCAAAAAATTTTCTTGATAAAATTCCGACTTATGTACTGAAAGAACGAGTACGCTCCACTTCACAGAATTAAAATCGGACCATTTTTAGAGGGTGAGAGGTGCCGCAAATTTTGAGTTTCTATCTCTTTCCTTCTCATGTCTTCTGTCTGACGAAAAAACTCCACACTTGTCGTCCCCTTTCACCTTAAGTACCTCGGTTATATTTGTCCCCGCGACTCCTTCGCTCTTCTGTGCAGTAGAAACTCCTAAAAATTCATTCGGTTCAATTGTGAAAACCTCATTAATCAGCGTTCTTTCTCTTCTTCGTCAGTGGCTAGCCAAGCTCCTCCAAATCAATCGACCAGGTTAGTTGATTTTACGTAGTAGCAGTATGGTGTATACACTAAAAGGAGATAGCGGTGGAATAAACGTTCCAAAAATAGCAAATTTTGGAGAAGTTTAGGTAGTATAAGTGAGTACAGATAATCCGGTGCTGTTGAATGTTGGTAGTACTGATAAAAGGAAACGTCGGCATTATACAGGGTGTCCGGAAAACATGGCATACGACTGGGAGAGCGTTAAAAAATGGTTTTATGAAAAAAAGTTAAATGTAAACCCCCCTTAATTTAAATCAAAGAATTTGATGGTGTAGTTTTAAATGCGCCTGGATATACAGGGTGTCCCAGACACAACCTAACTTCGTTATTTCAAATGAGAACCCCTATTTTTTATTTCAGATTCGTAATCTACGCAAATTTTAAGTAGATTTGGCTATTTTTATGACAATTTTGAACAACTTTTAAAAAATGTCAAATTTTAGCGTTTTTTACGCTAAAATCCGTTAAAATTGACCTAGGAGACTCGTTTTTTTTAATTCCACTTATTTTTGTCCGAAGATTCTATTACCAATTCATGCTTCTTCGCGTTCTGCATCACGAGATGTCGTCGCTAACTTCCTTTTTCAAATTAAAACCCAATTTTTTATTTCAGAAAGCCTGAAGCTTGAGGCTCCTACAAATCAAACAGTCGACCAGAAAAGTAGATCTTACGTAGTAGAAAGAGCAATATGGTGTATACACTAAAAGGAGATAGCGGTGTAATAAAGTGCCAAAAATAGCAAAATTTGGAGAAGCTTAGGTAGGATTAGTGATCACAGATAATCCGGTGCTGTTGAATGTTGGTAGTACTGATAAAAGGAAACGTCGGCATTAGATAAAGATTTTCTGATGAAAAGAAAGAAAGAAAAGGAGAAAAATGAGATTATTCTACCAATTTTTTAAAAAGATGTGTGGTAGTCCGGTGCTGTTGAATGTTGGCAGTACTGATAATAGGAAACGTCGGCATTAGATAAAGATTTTCTGATGAAAAGAAAGAAAGGAGAAAAATGAGATTATTCTACCACTTTTTTAAAATGATGTGTGGTAGTCCGGTGCTGTTGAATGTTGGTAGTACTGATAAAAGGAAACGTTGGCATTAGATAAAGATTTTCTGATGAAAAGAAAAAAAAAAAAGGAGAAAAATGGATTATTCTACTACTTTTTTTTAAAAGAGTAGTCCGAGACTCTAATCCGAGGCCCTTGACAAATTACAAAAGAATTCCTTGAGGCGCTGATTCCTATGCAAACACGGGACTAACTCATTAACCCTTTCTCAACGTCAAAACATTCAGAAACAAGATTAAAACAACATCTCAACCTTTTCGACAACTTTTTTTATCGGATTCCGGACAGTTAGATTAAAAATTGAGTGTGATTAACGTTGAAAAAAATAAAAAGGGGAAAAAATATATTTCATTCACGATACATTTAACTCACTTAGCATTGCCAAGCTTCATTAGTCCTTCTCTTTCAGGAAAACTCTTGGAAAACTGTCTCGACTGTAATTTAGTTTCCCTTCTGGAAGCACTTGGCTCGGAACCAATGAAAAAACCTTCATAAATCCAAGAAGGAACGTTTTAAAGCCTACTTGGAAAGCATTATGAACATTATCTCAATTTTATCCTCGAAAATATATATCAGAAGGAAAAAAAAAAGGACAAGAAAACTTAATAGAAATGCCACATAAATGCCCGCATAAAAGGCTGGAACATGAGACTTGCTATTAACACCTGTCACGACATTGTTTCTAATTTTTTTCTTTTAACTTTTTGATCTCCAAGGCCTCAATTTCAGGCAGCATACACCTAGAGACTTGGCTTTTGAGCTATACAGTTGGCTATACTGGTAGGCTATACAGGGTGTCCGGAAACACATGGCATACGTCTGGGTGAGCGTTAAAAAGTGGTTTTATGAAAAAAAGTTAAATGTAACCCCCCCCCCCCCCTAATTTAAATCAAACTATTTGATGGTGTAGTTTAAAATGCGTTTGGATATACAGGGTGTCCCAAACAGAATCTAGCTTCGTTATTTTAAATGAGAACCCCTATTTTTTATTTCAGATTCGTAATCTACGCAAAATTTCAAGTAGATTTGACTATTCTTATGACCATTTTCGACAACTTTAAAAAATGTCAAATTTTTGCATTTTTTGCGCTAAAATCCGTTAAAATTGGCCTAAGAGACCCATTTTTTAATTCCACTTATTTTTTCCCGAAGATTCCAACTGTTATAAATTCGAGAATCTTCAGAATCTTCGCATCCTGCATCACCAGATTTTGTCACTGATGGCCTTTTTTCAAGCTACAACCCAAATTTTAGTTTAGAAATGAAAATTAGCGGTCGTTGAATGGAATTTTTCTTTCGGACCACAAATTTTGAAAGAGCTACAGCGTCTTTTGTGGTTGCGCATCAAAAATTAAAATTCTGTTAACAAATCGCAAATTTTCATTTCTGAAGTAAGAAATTTGGATTTTAACTTGAAAAAAGGCCGTCAGTGACGAAATCTCGTGATGCAGAATGCGAAGATGCTCGAATTTGTGACATTTGGAATCTTCGGAAAAAAAAATAGTGGAATTGAAAAAAATGGGTCTCTTGGGCCAATTTTAACGGATTTTAGCGCAAAAAACGCTAAAATTTGACATTTTTAAAGTTGTCAAAATGGTCATAAAAATAGTCAAATCTACTTGAAATTCTGCGTGGATTACGAATCTGAAATAAAAAATAGGGGTTCTCATTTGAAATAACGAAGTTAGGTTCTGTTTGCGACACCCTGTATATCCAAACGCATTTTAAACTACACCATTAAATTCTTGGATTTAAATAAAGGGGGGTTTACATTTAACTTTTTTTTTCATAAAACCACTTTTTAACGCTCTCCCAGACGTATGCCATGTATTTCCGGACACCCTGTATAGCAATATGGTTGGCTATACTGAAGAGAAGTTTCTGGGGTTTCTTAGGTCTTTCTTCCTAGAGCAGCCACTTTTTGTTCCAATGTCTTTTGTTCAAGAATTTCATCGAATTATCTTGCGCTTTTCTGACTCCTTCAGAGAAGAAATACTCAGAATGGTTTTTCAGGATAATCGGACGTATAAAAAGAGGTTTCATTAACTTTCTAGCATAAAAATTACGAAGAGTGTGGGTGCTATGAAATCGTTTGAAATTACAGCGGAAAGGAGCGCTCGATTCAAAATTTTGAAAATTGTGCAACGGGTACTAGCTTTCTAAATATAAAATAACATGATAATTATTGATAATAATATTTTAAAGCATTAAAATTTATAATGAACAAGTTTATTGCCAAAATAACAACTTTGTTAATTAATAAAGTTTTTGAGCCCATCTCTCAGGATTATAAAGCGGAGTCTAATCTCCCTTTTTCGGATTAAATTTGGTTAAGTAATTCGAGATCAATTTATAAAGTACACATACGACTAAAAAAAAGCAAAAAGGAAAGTTTTCTCATTAACCCCTTCATTTAAACTGAAAAGAGGGGGTGGAAAAAAAATGTAAAGGATCAGTTTAGTGCCTGTTCCGCGATTGAACCATTATCGGAACAGTTATTTCTTTTTAATGCTCCTCTGGAAGCCATTAAAGTGTTCCCCCTCTCCCCTTTTGTAATTGTGTAATTGGATGTGGTTTTTTTTTTCATCAATAATAACGACGTTGGATGAAAACGCTTGTATAAAAGCTGGAGCTAATTACGATAATTGCATCTTGTTTAATATACCATTAGAAAACTATTGATTTTTTACTCTTCTTTTTTACATCTTTTCCTATTTTTAATACTTTATTATAGCACGTTATTATACGAAATGGGCTTCTGTCTCGACGACTTGGTAAAATTCCTGGTATTATGAAAATTGAAAAAAATATTGAATTGAGAAAAATTACAGCTCAACAAGAATAGTCAATACAAATATTTAAAAACTGCGAAAATTGATGGCCTTTCTCCGAACAACCTCACCCCCATGTCTCAAAATAGGATCTTAAAAAAAATTACCGACAATTATATTGTGGGAAATCCAATGAAAAAGTTAATTTTGTTGTTGAACCTGAAAACCGGGTAGCTTGAACAAGTAGCTCTAGGAAAAGTAGAAAAATTGAATTTTTTTATCGAAGCTAAAAACTTTTTTTTGCTCCCAATTTAAAAAAAAATTACTGTGGTTAAGAAAAAACTTTTTAACTTTTAGCTTTATAAACACACATAAATATAAATACAAACTAGTTTTATAGAAATTTTTAAATTTAATCAAATTATGATTAAAAAATTTTAATTTTTTTCGGATTTTCTGCATTTTTATGCTTTTGACAAAAAAAATCTTTTGTATTAAAAAAACTTAAAAATTTTTCGAAAAAAAAAAAAAAAGCTTAAAAACTTAAATTTTTGAAAAAAAAAAAAAAAACTCGGACAATTTTTGGGGAAAAAACAAAACTCGGACAATTTTTCAAAAATGAACTTAGAAAATTTTTCGAAAAAAAAAACTTGGAAAATTCTCCTATACTTTCCCTCCCTTATACATCCCCTTCCGTTATACTTTCGTTCTTGTACTTCCCCCTCCGTTATACTTCACCCTCCTTTGTACTACCCCTCACTTATACTTCCCCTCCCATATACTTCCCCTCCATATACTTCCCCTCCCATATACTTCCCACTCCGTTATACTTCCCCCCATATACTTCCCACTCCGTTATACTTCCCCTCCGATATACTTCCCCTACGTTTTCCTTCCCCTCCGTTATACTTCCCCCTCCTATATAGACACTTCTCTTTAAGAAGTTTTCGTTGGAAGCTCTTCAAACCAGTACTTTTTTCTCTTTTTTCTTTAAAGTTGAGGAAGTTCCAGCATTTTTTAAAGAAAAGGGCTCACTAAGACATTCGATCCCAGCTACTCCACAAAACGTCAACTTGAAGTCTGGGTATTTTTTTCACCCAAAAACTGTCAAGCCAGAGATCACCCTAATTTAAATACCCTCATGAATTCCTCATTCTTAAAAATCGATTTTTTTAAAGAAAAAAAATCCTGACGTAAAACGTTGACACATGAAGGGTCAAAATTATGAATGAAAAATTTTTTTATGGTCAAAAACTCAGTTTTTATCGTCCGACGTGTTATTTAAATATTGTCGAACACGCCTACACGTCCATTTTTTGTATTAAAAGACATTTTAAAATATAAAAGGACGGAAAAGAACCCGGTTTTTTTGATTATGATATGAATATTAAGTAGAAAAAAGAATTTATGTCGAGTTTTAACTTTGAGCTTCCTGCCTTGAGGCTTCGGGATGCATTAGGACCCTATTCAGATTAAAACTTGATTAAAGAACAAACAACTCATGAATACTAATTTGAAAATAAGACCCCTCTTTTTTTTTTACGGATTTGAGACAATAAGGTGTAATGTTGTATATGGGCGAACAAATAAACCGGTCTCGAAGCGAGGTCGAGATAGGAAGAGTGGAGAGAAGAAAAAAAAGAAAGAAAAAGTGTACTCCAAGACAGGGGATCGGCGAGAATTAATTCTCGTTGTAGAGCACACCTGGGCTTCCCTACAGGCTAATGTCTTTATTACAAACACACTATCCGACAATAAACTCTTTGATACCCTCCTCTCTCTTTCAACAACAACAATTAAAAATTAAATTAAAAAATTAATTAATATGCTGCTCAAAAGCGATTTTTTTTTTCGTGTTCACTCAGCAAAAGAAATATGTTTCTATCGGTGCAACGATTACGCGAATAATGACAAGTGATTGATAGTAGATATGATAAGACTGATAGCGCCTTATCGTTATCACCCTCGTTCCCCTGAAGGCGCAGATAGCGAGTCAAAGAATACACTTATGTCCGCAAGACTGCAGCTCTGCTGTCTCAAGGATAGGGATGGGCGATATATAAAAAATATATCGATACATCGGAAGAAATATATCGATACATCGATATATTGGAGGAAAGTATAATTTAGCAACGCGGCAGCGTTCCGCCCAGCCAAGAATACCCCGACCTTCATTATTATTGGCCTTAAATACGCAACAAAAAGACAAAATATACAAATTTAAAGATACCTGAAATATACGCTAATAACTCCGACAATTTTCGCCCATAAACTAGAAAAAGTAGAAGTTCTCTGGAGCCTTGGTGAATATCTCGAGGAAAAATACCAAAAATCCGATGAAATAGGTGTTTTAGGTGAAAAATTCCATAAACAGTTATTCTTGACCAGAACACCGTAAAAAAACATCGAAAAATCCAGTCAAACGGTTGTTTCTTAGACAAAAACTTTGAAAAATGCCTTAAAAAAGGCGATTTATGGTCGAAAATGCCGCATGCGACTATCTAAAATTTGCGTTCATACATAATTTATGCACTAACGTTCAAAATATACATTTATATTCAAAATAAAGTAGTGTTTTTTGACCCAAATTGACGTAAAACGGACGGTCATAGGTATTTGGAAGAAAAAATATGTATATCCGAAGAAAACCGATATATCGGATTTGTGCCGATATATCGATGTATATCGCTCACCGATATATATCGCCTATCCCTACTCAAGGAGTTGGGGTTCCCTTTGCTTTGATTGCTGTGTGTCTTTTGACTAAACCCTTTTAGATTGTTTATTCTTATTCTAAATAAATCATTATACTGACTGCAACAATCAAAAGTTGCTTATCAAGCTGCAAGATAGCCAATAATGCGCGTTGTATATTGCTCTTTAGTTTGCCAGTATCCGGTTTTTTGGACAAAATTCACTCTCCTGTAACATTGACTTAGCTGCTTGGATGTTTTTTCAGCCAGCTATTCAATTATTGTGGGGAGTAAATTGAGCATTTTAAATCTGGACCAAATGCAAGAAATAATGAAGATCATTCTCCGACGATCATTTTCCGTTCTCCGATGTCTATGAAATGATGAGAAAAGTAAAAGAGGATGGAGGAATGGATAGCGGGGAAGCACCTTGCGATCATGAGCAATAAGAAAAATAAAAGATTTCAGTGATGTTCTTAGTCCCGTTTAGCAACAAGAACCTCGGTTGCGCTTGTATAATGTTCTCAATTTCGTCCGTTTATAAACAAATTATCGAAACGTGGATGTTTTATTCATATCGTGGTAAACGTGTACAATTCTCGGAACAAAAGGGTAAAGCCTCCTAAAAGGCTTGAGGCCATAAAAACAGATTGGCATTACTCGCGTCTTCGACCCTATGGAAAACAGAAAATAATGATTTGTAGCTCACTTTCCCCTCTTTATTTCCATCCCCAGTCAAATATTTGCCTCTCCGGGAGCGGGGTCATATTTAGAAAAAAAAGGAGGGGAAAAAAGAAAACTTTTACGAGCCCCAGACGCCCTCGGCCCCGGTGGCAATTTTCAATTCAACTTCTTTACGAGCGTCTTTTCAATACGGGAATCGCATGGGAGAAAACACGTTGACCACACCGGCGTTTACCTGCACTAAAACAATGTTCACCTTTTTTTTTCTCCCTTTTGAAACCCTTGTCAAACCTACACCTTTAAATAAGAAAATACCTAATGGGCCTAAATCATCGATTTGATTGATTGTTTGGATAACAATCACCACTTCCGAGTCAACATGTTATTGATGCTACACAAGAGTTTTCCACAATTTTTTATAAATTTTTTTGGTACATATTCCGAAACCAGTGCCTACGTCTCGTCCTAAAGTATTCTCGCCCTAAAAATAATAGAAAAGGGAAAATAAAAACTGTATTCTCGTCCGAAAGTATTCTCGTCCTAACAGGCTACGCCCTTTTTTAGGAAGAGAAGACATTCGGACAAGTGGATTTTAATTTTTAGACAATTTTTTAAATATTATACTTTAATACAATAGAAATCATCTCGTCCGAAAGTATTCTCGTCCTACTGTCTTCTCGTCCTAAACTAACGTACAAAAATTGCTGCGTCGGAGAAATGCGGCAGCGTTCCACCCAAGCAAGTTTTAAACTCCTTTTTGCGCCTACTGCGCTCATCATCCATCCCAGGGCCGCCTACAGAGTGAGCAAATCTTCGCGAGAGGAAAAAAATTTACCCCCTAGTGTCATAAAACGAGCTGATCCTCGCGATAAAAAAAATTAACCCCCTTGTGTCACTAAACGAGCTGAATACTTTCGGATGAGAATATATCATTTAATTTCAAGTAATATTTATTTTACACATATTTTTAGGACTAAAGTGACTACACAAAAGAAGACAGTAGGACGAGAATAGGACGAGATGATTTCTATCTTTTTAAAGTATAATATTTAAACAATTGTATAAAAATTGAAATCCACTTGTCCGAATGTCTTCTCGTTCTACTGTCATCTCGTCCTAAAAAGGGGCGTAGCCTGTTAGGACGAGAATACTTTCGGACGAGAAAACAGTTTATATTTTTTCTTTTTCTATTATTTTTAGGACGAGAATACTTTAGGACGAGATGTAGGCACCCTAAAAAAATGAATAAAAATTGAAATCCACTCGTCCGAATGTCTTCGTCCTACTGTCATCTCGTCCTAAAAAGGGGCGTTGCCTATTAGGACGAGAATACTTTCAGACGAGAAGACAGTTTATATTTTTGCTTTTTCTATTATTTTTAGGACGAGAATACTTTAGAATGAGAATACTTTCGGACGAGATGTGTCCCCCCTTTCGAAACCTCTTCCAAGGCAGTAACTTGAGGTTTTCCAACTGAGATTTTGACCAATTTGGCCTCTACATCACATTTGTTGATTTTTAATCAGTAAAATAGAATATTTCACCCAGATTTCTGCATTTTTAGACCAGAAAACTCAGTATTTTGTGGTTTTATTTGGCGCTTTTAACACAGTAAGTTTTAAATACGGTAAAATATTGACCTTTTCTGCCTTCCTTCCTCTAAAAAGCAGGGTCTATTAAAATAGACGCCAAAATGAAAATAAGTCCAACTGAAGAGGGCTTTTTGTCCGAAACCGGTCTTGAAATATCCGGTTTTTTCATGCTTTTTCCCTCAGTTTTCATTTTGTTTTCCGAGGGTGATTTTTTTTTGTCTAGATTTCAGCGTATCTGATCTGAAACTGTCATTTAACAGCTTTTTAAAAATTTCTCTACCTCTCTTTTCCTAGGAATTGAAAACGTGAAACACGTTTCATACTCCTAATTTCGAAAAAGGCTTTTTTTTATGGGCGAACCCTCAACGGCAACAAATTGTTAGGAAAGGAAGTCGAGATAAAAGATAAGAGAGCAACCACGGTTATGGGTAGATCATTGTCCCAGGAGAGACTGACTTGTTAGTCGAGGGTACTTGGTACTATAATGTGCCCGAGATAGTCATCTCCTTTTTCTTTCACTTCGAGGATTTATTCAGACGGGCTCCTTTTTAAAAAAGACTCTTTCTCTCATAATATACTAATTAAGAAGGAAAACAAACGTCTATAACCTGTCAATATGTTTATTTTGTCTCCAATTAAATATTTTATACGTAAGAAATTTCTAATTCGGCTTGATTAAGTACCTGGAGTCGTTTTCCTACAATTATATTGTCACCTCGGATTACAAAATAGCGTTCCTAATAGTAGGGGAACCACTTGAAACCCGATTCATGTAATTAGAAAGGATTTTTATCCTCCTTTTCTAAATCTAATGAATAAGACACCTTCAATCATAGCTTAAAAAATGAAAAAAAAAAAGTTAAAAAATAAAAGTTTCCGATTTTTTTAATGCTGAAAAGTGTCTGAATACATCAATTTTCTCCTCCCAAAACGCAAAAATTAAGACAGGCTAATCTTCACCAATTTTACGAATTTCGAAAAAAATTCTCGAGGTTTTAATGACATTTAGGACAGATTTCTTTTCTTCGAAAACTACCTGTAATAGGGGCAGTAGTTGCAGATTTATCACACATCTCGTCCGAAAGTATTCTCATCCTAATATATTCTCGTCCTAAAAATAATAGAAAAAGAAAAAAGAAAGTATTCTCGTCCTAGCAGGCTACGCCCCTTTTTACGACGAGATGACAGTAGGACGAGAAGACATTCGGACAAGTATGTTACGAGATTTCGTCACAAACGTCCTTTTTGAAGTTAGAACCCAAATTTCTTACTTCAGAAATGAAAAGCGATTTGTTAACAGAATTTTAATTTTTGAAACACAACCACAAAAGACGCTGTAGCTCTTTCAAAATATGTGGTCGGAAAGAAAATTCCTTTCAACAACCGCTAATTTAAAAAAAATGAGTCTCTTAGGCCAATTTTAAAGGATTTTAGCTCAAAAAACGCTAAAATTTGACATTTTTTAAAGTTATCGAAAATGGTCATAAAAATAGTCAAATCTACTTGAAATTTTGGGTAGATTACGAATCAGAAATTAAAAAAAAAGCGGTCCTAATTTGAAATAACGAAGTTAGGTTCTGTTTGGGACACCCTGTATATACAGGCGCATTTTTAACTACACCGTCAAATTCTTTGATTTAAATTAGGGGGGTTTACATATAACTTTTTTTTCATAAAACCACTTTTTAACGCTCTCCCAGACGTATGCCATATGTTTCCGGACACCCTGTATATAAGCACAATAGCAGCCGCAATTAACGAAATTTGGTATATAGTGCTTTTGCCTCAATACCTAGGATGTGTTCGTTAATGGCTGAAATCGGACGATGGGTTCTGGTACTTTACTTAGGGCCTAAAGTACGAAATCCTAAATATCTTGTACTTTGAGGTTCCAATCATGATTCAATCATTCAACTTCAATATTTGTGATGCGCGGAAAGCAAAAAAGGGTTGAGAGTGGATTGGAAACAGCTGGATGCAATAGATTTGATTAGCTTGTGACGTCACATGTTTGAATTTGACTGGGAATAGTTAACACACGGAATCAGAAACGTTCTTTTTGTTGTATTTTCGGAGCTAAATGCCATCCTCATAGTACCACACCCTAAAGTCCTCAAATATGAGTTCCATTGAGTTTTTTGAATGCTATTCAGTCAATGTATAGAAATCAAAGTTTACATCGGTTCATGATTTTTTTACTGTGAGTTTCTAAAGCAGGCGATCTGCGCATTTTCGTATGACGAAAGAAAAGAAATCTACCTAAAAGTCCCTGTTAGTTGGGTTCATAGTTTCGCTACGAGAGGAGAGTAAAACAATGACTTTTCTTACACAGAAAGGTGATACATACCTTAAAAAAAATTTCAAATCCTCTATAATTTTTATTTATTATCATTTGATTGAACAAAATTTTTTAGTATTATTAGAGTCGTTTAGAACGTATTTTGTATAAAATCCATTTACGTAATTCCCCTGTAATTATCTACACGTAAGGCCCTCTATGGAATGAAAGCAAAAAAGAAGACCAAACCAATGTAAATTACCTGTCTCGGTATAAAAAAGCAATTTAAGAACGTAGATTACCATGTTTAACCTTATGGAATAGAGGCGAAGTTTTAAATGTCACATTTAATTCTAGAGTTACAAATCGTTAATAATTTAACTCCGGGCGATTCATGTGGGGACCCTGGGCGGCCGATGAAAGGTTCTTTTAAGTAATTCTTCCTCTAATTTATTACTCTCTGTGTTTAAATGTTTGGATTGCTAAATACGTTTTGAATAAGTTATCAATTTTCGCTGAGGCGAAAAAAAAGTCTCTTGAATACAAATTACGATAATGAATGTTCCAAGAAACTTGACGCATTTCCTGAATAATAGATTTTTTTATGACTTATTCACTCTTTGTTTTTTTAACTTTCTCAAAGATAGTATTACCATGTAGAGGGACCCTGAGGGAAAAAGTACTGGTTTGAAGAGCTTCCAACGAAAACTTCCTTAAAGAGAAGTAACAATATAGGAGGGGGAAGTATAACGGAGGGGACGTACAACGGAGGGGGAAGTATGTGGGAGGGGAAGTATAAAGGAGGGGGAAGTGTATATAAGGGAGGGAAAGTTTAACGGAGGGGGAAGTTTTTTTTTGAAAAAATTTTCCAAGTGTTCTTTATTTTTTCGAAAATTTTTTAAATTTTTTTCAAGAAATTATCTAAGTTTTTTTTTTGAAAAATTTTCCGGGTTTCTTTCTTAAATTTGCGCTTTTTTTCTGAAAAATTTTGCAAGTTCTTTTTTTTTTCGAAAATTATTTTAAGTGTCGAGGTAGAAATAATGGGCTCTTTGGCCTAGGGATGTGCCTCTTGTAAAGGGTAGAAGTACGAAATTTCTCCGTACTAAAAAAATTAATAATTAATAAAAACTGTGTTCCGGAAAAAATGCTACGGCCGGCCGGAACGACAGACAAAGTTGAGATCGGTAATGATCAATATTCGATTGACCCTCCGGGGTCTGGAAGACCCTTCCCCAAAAACCCGACGTTGAGGGTATCACAATAACTTCTTTAAGGAAGTTAAAAAGACATTATTTCAATAATAATAAATAGAAAGCCAGAAAAATTTCTTCACAAAAATTGGCCCCTAGTCCATAAATACAGTGATTTGTGTACCTTCACCATCAGGAAATTTATTTTTATTTAAGTTGTTGAGGCGTGAAATATTTTTTATATTACGAGCTCATTTTCTAGACCGTTGAACTCACATAAATGGACAATTTCAGAAAGTACAAAAATCCCTTTTTATCTTAATTTTCTCTTGTATTTATTACGGTTTACAGCGCTATTAAAATAACGTTTTCCACACGCATAAATAATACGAAATGATACTCAAGATATGAGACACCCCGGAGCAGTCTTGCCTCCGATTTCTATCTCGTTTCATGTTTCTGCCATTGAACTTGGACGTTATTTTATTCCACACCTGTCCTTTTATATGGACAATTAAAATTTTTCCTATCTCCAATTTTATATTCATAATTCATATTCAAGGATGCCATATATGGGGAATGCTAAATTAGACTACGATTGGATATTTCATATTCAGAGGACTTAAAATGGAAGAATTTTTATTTGTTTTAAATAAATTAATTTTTTCTTCACAAAAAATTTTTTTTTGCACATTTTTATGATGAGAAATTTGTTTAAAAATTCTGTGGGGATGATTTTCTCGAGACATTTTATAAATTTTTTTGTCGTGATGAATCACTCGCACATCTCTAAGTACTGGACGATTATGACTCCGAACGAGTTGTGCGGGTCTCCACCCTCTAACGTTTTGACAGTCGTTATATCGGAAGTTCAGGGGGCACACAACTCATCGGAAAGTATTCTCGTCCGAATGTCGACTCATCCGAAAAATAATAGAAATAGAAAAATATAAACAAACAACTCATCCGAACTCATCCGAAAGGGCTACGCCCCTTTTTCGGATGAGTTGACAGTCGGACGAAAATACTTTCGGACCAGTGGATTTCAATTTTTATACAAATTTTTAAATATTATACTTTAATAAAATAGAAAAGAGTGAATACAACTCACCCGAAAGTATTCTCGTCCGAATGTCTACTCATCCGAAAAATAATAGAAATAGAAAAAATTTAAACAGACAACTCATCCGAAAGTATTCTCATCCGAAACGGCCACGCCCCTTTTTCGGATGAGTAGACATTCGGACGAGAATACTTTCGGATGAGTTGTAGGCACCAATTTTTTTCAAATATTATACTTTAAGAAAATAGAAAAGAGTGAATACAACTCATCCGAATGTCTACTCGTCCGAAAACTAACGTACAAAAATTGCTGCGTCGTAGAAATGCGGCAGCGTTCGACCCCCGCAAGTCACGGCCGGTTTGTTTGTTTATTTTTGCAAGGATCACTCGTTTTGTGACACAAGGGGGTTTATTTTTTTCCTCTTGCGAGGATGTGCTCGTTTTATGCCAAAGGGGGGTTAATTTTTTTTTCTCGCGAGGATCAGCTCGTTTTATGACGCGAGGATTTGCTCACCCTGTAGGCTGCACTGGGATGGATAATGAGCTCGGTAAGCCCAAAAATGAGTTTAAAACTTGCTGGGGTGGAACGCTGCCGCATTTCTACGACGCAGCAATTTTTGTACGTTAGTTTTCGGACGAGTAGACATTCGGATGAGAATGCTTTCGGATGAGTTGTATTCGCTCTTTTCTATTTTATTAAAGTAGAATATTTAAAAATTTGTATAAAAATTGAAATCCACTGGTCCGAAAGTATTCTCGTCCGATTGTCAACTCATCCGAAAAAGGGGCGTAGCCCTTTCGCATGAGAATACTTTCGGATGAGTTGTTTGTTTATATTTTTTCTATTTCTATTATTTTTCGGATGAGTCGACATTCGGATGAGAATACTTTCGGATGAGTTGTAGGCACTCGGAAGTTCATTTCACATAATTAATTTTCTCTCACAAATAATTTACGTTTTTTCTATTTAATCTTGAAATCTCTCAAAACTGGTCGTCATCCTAACCTAATTAATTATGAATATCAAATATAGTACGTCATTAATCATGTAGCCAATTAGTCATTTGACTTTCTCTCCGAAGAAATCAGGGGAGTGGTTTTTCGGATTTAAAAAAACGAAAAAAAAGGACATTTCCAAAAAAGGAGATACCGATGCATCGGTGAATCCAGCAAAAAAGTGTGGGACGATTTTAAAAGGAAGGCTTTTGGTATTATTAAGTCCTTCGCGAGGAGTTTTAACACCTCGTGTCACCCATTTGAATAAACGGGAACAAGCTCTCTGACCTTTAAAACGGCCAGCCGGAATAATATAAAACACCAATAAACGATTTCTTTTATAAAAGAATCTCTGAGAATTTCGCAGCTAAGATGTTTCATTTTTCACTAACGTGTTAAACTCCGTTTAAAGAGAGTAACTCAATTACTGAGAGTGGGGACGGCGATAGAGACGTTGTTTTAATGTTTACATAATAGGCATCCCTATTCAAGGTGCAATTAAAGCTCAGGGGCCCATCAATGGTCGAGCTCCCCCCGCGGGGCGCCTCGTTAACGGCCTCGGCTAAGCGGAGGAGCGAGACCCGAGAATAAGGATTAATATCCTCATAACTCCAAAACGCTTTAACTGCCCATTTTGCCAAACAGGTTCTCAAAAATATTTTTTTTCTTCTTCAGTTCTGTTTTTTTAATAGTTTCCCGTTAATGGACGTAATTTATTCGATGTTTAGGATGTTTAAAGTTAAGGAATGTTAAAAAGAAAAAACCGGGCATTTGTGAAAGGCAAATAAAAAAGATTTTTTTTTATCCTAACTACCACTAATAACTTCAAGATTGGCCCCTGAAGGGGGAGGATGATATGACCGTCTTTGTAAGATACAAAAAACGCCAGTAATGGGCTTCGATTAACGTTTATAGTGTAGTTATATGCAAAGCAAACACTAATTAGGGATGTAGAGGCTTGCCCAAATTGTTTGAAATGACGTCTTCTGAAGAGGATCACGCGAGGGGCTAATTGGTCCGTGGCTCTAAGGACTATTAATTATGCTAAATGGTTGCGTGTCGGGGCGAAAGCTCTTAGAGGGCCCAGAGGTACGGACGTGATCCGATCATCATCTCCACTTTTTCCTTACTTCCATTTTCAAGCACAATCTAAACCCAACCCTAGTTTATCACGAGTGCCTACATCTCGTCCGAAAGTATTCTCGTCCTAAAAATAATAGAAAAAGGAAAAATATACACTGTATTCTCGTCCGAAAGTATTCTCGTCCTAAAGTATTCTCGTCCCAAAAATAATAGAAAAAGGAAAAATAAAAACTGTATTCTCGTCCGAAAGTATTCACGTCCTAACAGGCAACGCCCCTTTTAGGACGAGATGACAGTAGGACGAGAAGACATTCGGACGAGTGGATTTCAATTTTTATTCAGTTTTTAGGGTGCCTACATCTCGTCCGAAAGTATTCTCGTCCCAAAAATAATAGAAAAAGGAAAAATAAAAACTGTATTCTCGTCCAAAAGTATTCTCGTTCTAACAGGCAACGCCCCTTTTTAGGACGAGATGACAGTAGGGACATTCGGACGAGTGGATTTCAATTTTATTGAATTTTTTAGGGTGCCTACATCTCGTCCGAAAGTATTCTCGTCCTAAAAGTAACAGAAAAAGAAAAATATTAACTGTCATCTCGTCCGAAAGTGTTCTCGTCCTAAAAATAATAGAAAAAGGAAAAATATAAACTCTCTTCTCGTCCGAAAGTATTCTCGTTCCTCGAATAAAACTTGAGAAAAGTACTGGTTTAAAGGAAAAAGGAAAAATATAAACTGTATTCTCGTCCTAACAGGCAACGCCCCTTTTTAGGCCGAGATGACAGTAGGACGAGAAGAATTTCTTACGAGTGGATTTCAATTTTTATTCAATTTTTTAGGGTGCCTACATCTCGTCCCAAAGTATTCTCGTCTTAAAGTATTCTCGTCCTAAAAATAATAGAAAAAGGAAAAATAAAAACTGTATACTCGTCCGAAAGTATTCTCGTCCTAACAGGCAACGCCCCTTTTTAGGACGAGAGGACATTCGGACGAGTGGATTTCAATTTTTATTCAATTTTTTAGGGTCCGAAAGTATTCTCGTCCTAAAAATAATAGAAAAAGGAAAAATATAAACTGTATTCTCGTCCTAAAGCATTCTCGTCCTAACAGGCAACGCCACTTTTTAGGACGAGATGACAGTAGGAGATGAAGAGAATACTTTAGGAAGAGAATACATTCGGACGAGATGTTGGCACCCTAAAAAATTGAATAAAAATTGATATCCACTCGTCCGAATGTCTTCTCGTCTTACTGTCATCTCGTCCTAAAAAGGGGCGTTGCCTGTTAGGACGAGAATACTTTCGGACCAGAATACAGTTTATATTTTTCCTTTTTCCTTTACACCAGTACTTTTCTCAAGTTTTATTCGAGGATTATTATGTCTTTTCAGCGGGCGTTGCGTCATAAACTTCGCGTGAACGTTTTGAGACATTTTTGTGATTAATTGATCTCGTAAGCGGCTAACGAGGCCGTCATCATCATCAAAAGGTCTTCATTAGCGTCGAGAGGGGGGCGATCTGTGAAAGTCTTAAAGCGCCTTGGGATTACATAAAAGTAGTGGTTGATGGATACGTCCCATCATGGGATAAGCAAACGACTCGAGGAGGAAAAAAAAAAGTCTTAAACCAAAGTGTGGTTACACATTCAATCAAACTAATCGATCCCATCCAAACTAATCGCTCTCTACCGCTTATTTACATGAATTTAGTTTTAATGACTTCACCATTTGTAATCCGTTCTTTTGATCCCTACCCGAAAAAACTTTTATTAATCGCTTAATTAACATAAGTGACCCGTTTCTTAGTGAAGTTCGAGAGGCCTCCATCACTTCCTGCTTTCAAATTGTAATAGGTTAAATGAACGGAAGTCATTTGTAATGGGACGATAACTAATCAATTATCCGCCTCGATAATTGTTTAATTAACACCAAAACTAGGCTTACATCTGCACCAAAAAATCGTAAAATTTTATATCTTTTTAGGTTCCATCGCGCTCCGAGCGGAATTAAACGAACCTGAGAACAGTCAGGGTTGGTTAGTGTAACCTTCCTGTGAAAGGTTTCTTTTCATTTTCTTTAAACGGACCCCACATTGCCAAAAAATCGTAAATTTTTATATCTTTTAGGTTCCATCGCGCTCCAAGCGGAATTAAACGAACCTGAGAACAGTCAGGTTTGGTTAGTGTAACCTTCCTTTGAAAGGTTTTTTTTCATTTTCTTTAAACGGACCCCACATTGCCAAAAAATCGTAAATTTTTATATCTTTTTAGGTTCCATCGCGCTCCAAGCGGAATTAAACGAACCTGAGAACAGTCAGGTTTGGTTAGTGTAACCTTCCTTTGAAAGGTTTTTTTTCATTTTCTTTATACGGACCCCACATTGCCAAAAAATCGTAAAATTTTATATCTTTTTAGGTTCCATCGCGCTCCAAGCGGAATTAAACGAACCTGAAAAGAGTCAGGTTTGGTTAGTGTAACCTAGTGTGAGTTTTTACGGTTTCTTTTCATTTTCTTTATTATACGGACCCCACATTGTGGTCATCTTTTCCTATTTAATCCTTTTTTCCGAGGGTATAATTTGTACAAAGGTGGCTCATTTGAATAGAATCGTAAAATTTTATATCTTTTTAGGTTCCATAGCATTCCAAGCGCTCCAAGCGGTATTAAACGAACCTGTGGACAGTCAGGTTTGGTTAGTGTAACCTTCCTGTGAAAGGTTTCTTTTCATTTTCTTTATACGGACCCTACATTGTGGTCATCTTTTCCTATTTAATCCTTTTTTCCGAGAGTATAATTTGTACAAATTAAACCTCCCCTGATTCCAAGGTGGCTCATTTGAATAGAATCGTAAAATTTTATATCTTTTCAGGTTCCATCGCATTCCAAGCGCTCCAAGCGGAATTAAACGAACCTGAGAACAGTCAGGTTTGGTTAGTGTAACCTTCCTGTGAAAGGTTTCTTTTCATTTTCTTTATACGGACCCCACATTGCCAAAAAATCGTAAAATTTTATATCTTTTTAGGTTCCATCGCTCTCCAAGCGGAATTAAACGAACCTGAAAAGAGTCAGGTTTGGTTAGTGTAACCTAGTGTGAGTTTTTACGGTTTCTTTTCATTTTCTTTATTATACGGACCCCACATTGTGGTCATCTTTTCCTATTTAATCCTTTTTTCCGAGGGTATAATTTGTACAAAGGTGGCTCATTTGAATAGAATCGTAAAATTTTATATCTTTTTAGGTTCCATAGCATTCCAAGCGCTCCAAGCGGTATTAAACGAACCTGTGGACAGTCAGGTTTGGTTAGTGTAACCTTCCTGTGAAAGGTTTCTTTCATTTTCTTTATACGGACCCTACATTGTGGTCATCTTTTCCTATTTAATCCTTTTTTCCGAGGGTATAATTTGTACAAATTAAACCTCCCCTGATTCCAAGGTGGCTCATTTGAATAGAATCGTAAAATTTTATATCTTTTCAGGTTCCATCGCATTCCAAGCGCTCCAAGCGGAATTAAACGAACCTGAGAACAGTCAGGTTTGGTTAGTGTAACCTTCCTGTGAAAGGTTTCTTTTCATTTTCTTTATACGGACCCCACATTGCCAAAAAATCGTAAAATTTTATATCTTTTTAGGTTCCATCGCTCTCCAAGCGGAATTAAACGAACCTGAAAAGAGTCAGGTTTGGTTAGTGTAACCTAGTGTGAGTTTTACGGTTTCTTTTCATTTTCTTTATTATACGGACCCCACATTGTGGTCATCTTTTCCTATTTAATCCTTTTTTCCGAGGGTATAATTTGTACAAAGGTGGCTCATTTGAATAGAATCGTAAAATTTTATATCTTTTTAGGTTCCATAGCATTCCAAGCGCTCCAAGCGGTATTAAACGAACCTGTGGACAGTCGGTTTGGTTAGTGTAACCTTCCTGTGAAAGGTTTCTTTTCATTTTCTTTATACGGACCCTACATTGTGGTCATCTTTTCCTATTTAATCCTTTTTCCGAGGGTATAATTTGTACAAATTAAACCTCCCCTGATTCCAAGGTGGCTCATTTGAATAGAATCGTAAAATTTTATATCTTTTCAGGTTCCATCGCATTCCAAGCGCTCCAAGCGGAATTAAACGAACCTGAGAACAGTCAGGTTTGGTTAGTGTAACCTTCCTGTGAAAGGTTTCTTTTCATTTTCTTTATACGGACCCCACATTGCCAAAAAATCGTAAAATTTTATATCTTTTTAGGTTCCATCGCTCTCCAAGCGGAATTAAACGAACCTGAGAAGAGTCAGGTTTGGTTAGTGTAACCTTCCTGTGAGTATTTAAGGGTTCTTTTCATTTTCATTATACGGACCCCACATTGTGGTCATCTTTTCCTATTTAATCCTTTTTTCCGAGGGTATAATTTGTACAAAGGTGGCTCATTTGAATAGAATCGTAAAATTTATATCTTTTCAGGTTCCATCGCATTCCAAGCGCTCCAAGCGGAATTAAACGAACCTGAGAACAGTCAGGTTTGGTTAGTGTAACCTTCCTGTGAAAGGTTTCTTTTCATTTTCTTTATACGGACCCACATTGCCAAAAAATCGTAAAATTTTATATCTTTTTAGGTTCCATCGCTCTCCAAGCGGAATTAAACGAACCTGAGAAGAGTCAGGTTTGGTTAGTGTAACCTTCCTGTGAGTATTTAAGGGTTCTTTTCATTTTCATTATACGGACCCCACATTGTGGTCATCTTTTCCTATTTAATCCTTTTTCCGAGGGTATAATTTGTACAAAGGTGGCTCATTTGAATAGAATCGTAAAATTTTATATCTTTTCAGGTTCCATCGCATTCCAAGCGCTCCAAGCGGAATTAAACGAACTGAGAACAGTCAGGTTTGGTTAGTGTAACCTTCCTGTGAAAGGTTTCTTTTCATTTTCTTTATACGGACCCCACATTGCCAAAAAATCGTAAAATTTTATATCTTTTAGGTTCCATCGCTCTCCAAGCGGAATTAAACGAACCTGAGAAGAGTCAGGTTTGGTTAGTGTAACCTTCCTGTGAGTATTTAAGGGTTCTTTTCATTTCATTATACGGACCCCACATTGTGGTCATCTTTTCCTATTTAATCCTTTTTTCCGAGGGTATAATTTGTACAAAGGTGGCTCATTTGAATAGAATCGTAAAATTTTATATCTTTTCAGGTTCCATCGCATTCCAAGCGCTCCAAGCGGAATTAAACGAACCTGAGAACAGTCAGGTTTGGTTAGTGTAACCTTACTGTGAAAGGTTTCTTTTCATTTCTTTACACGGACCCCACATTGTGGTCATCTTTTCCTATTTAATCCTTTTTCCGAGGGTATAATTTGTACAAATTAAACCTCCCTGATTCCAAGGTGGCTCATTGAATAGAATCGTGTACTCGTAATTGTCCGTCTGGTATTCAATAAACGGTAATTGCCGAGGGTTCCCAAGATGGCGTCCCCCTCCTTTTCCGACAAATCCACCACTAGACTCGCAAAAGGCGTGTATTATCTCACATTCTTACTTTAAATATACCAAAAAGATCGCGTGCACTCTGAATTATTTTATATTCGCTCCTAAGCGCTCCGACCCCAAATTTGAATTTCAAAGGCGTACCCAACAATTCTTAACATTTTTTACATCCTGTTAAGTCATCGGTATAAATTTTTAACATTTGGGGATTTTATACAATATTATCCTTTTAACACCGGTTTTGATAGAGTCCTAATTGGGTATCGGGCGAGAATCAGTGAAAGGAACGTCGGAGGTGATGTTTTGATATACGTCTCCTCTTCTTGTCTCATTAGCCAAGACTTATCTTAATCTCAACGCGGAATAAGTAATGTCAAAATAAACAAACCTGATTTTTTTCCACCATAAATAACATTATCCTTCGTGGTCTTTATACGCCATGAGGCATTCCACAAGGATGGATGTCGGCTGAGTTCTTCAATAATCGAGCTTCTTCCAACTGCAGTTACAAACTGGCATCGAACTGGAGCATGCGCAGAACGATTTGTCCATCAAATCTGAAAACATCACACTTCATTTGACGGCCGAATCATGCGCAGAACGATTGGTCCAGCAAATCTGAAGACATCAGACTTCGTTTGACGGCCGAATCATGCGAAGAACGATTTGTCCATCAAATCTGAAGACATCAGACTTCATTTGAAGGCCGAATCTTGCGCAGAACGATTTGTCCATCAAATCTGAAGACATCACACTTCATTTGACGGCCGAATCTTGCGCAGAACGATTTGTCCATCAAATCTGAAGACATCAGACTTCATTTGACGGCCGAATCTTGCGCAGAACGATTTGTCCATCAAATCTGAAGAGATCAGACTTCATTCGACGGCCGAATCTTGCGCAGAACGATTTGTCCATCAAATCTGAAGACATCAGACTTCATTTGACGGCCGAATCATGCGCAGAACGATTTGTCCATCAAATATGAAGACATCAGACTTCATTTGACGGCCGAATCTTGCGCAGAACGATTTGTCCATCAAATCTGAAGACATCCGACTTCATTTGACGGCCGAATCTTGCGCAGAACGATTTGTCCATCAAATCTGAAGACATCACACTTCATTTGACGGCCGAATCATGCGCAGAACGATTTCTCCATCAAATCTGAAGACATCACACTTCATTTGACGGCCGAATCATGCGCAGAACGATTTGTCCATCAAATATGAAGACATCAGACTTCATTTGACGGCCGAATCATGCGCAGAACGATTTGTCCATCAAATATGAAGACATCAGACTTCATTTGACGGCCGAATCATGCGCAGAACGATTTGTCCATCAAATCTGAAGACATTACACTTCATTTGACGGCCGAATCTTGCGCAGAACGATTTGTCCATCAAATCTGAAGTCATCACACTTCATTTGACGGCCGAATCATGCGCAGAACGATTTGTCCATCAAATCTGAAGACATCAGACTTCATTTGGCGGCAGAATTTTGCGCAGAACGATTTGTCCATCAAATCTGAAGACATCACACTTCATTTGACGGCCGAATCTTCTGCGCATGCATCAGGGTTTGTAACCTGCAGTAACACATCTATTATTAGCCTTTTATAGCAAGAATTAACCATTTGATGCTAAAAAGCGATTTGCGGCCGAATCTTGCGCAGAACGATTTCTCCATCAAATCTGAAGACATCACACTTCATTTGACGGCCGAATCTTTCTGCGCATGCTTCAGGAGTTTGTATCCTGCAGTGACACATCTATTATTAGCCTTTTACAGCAAGAATAAACCATTTTGATGCGAAAATGCGATTATGTATTGCCCTCCAACCAAGAATGTGAAAAATTTTACCTTGACAAAATAATTTAACTTGATTTTGAACCTTTTTTCTTCAAATTAAAGGATTTTTATTTCTAATAAAGATTTTAGAAGTAACCGATTTGAGTGGGTGAGAAACGTGATAGGCTAATAAGCAGAATTAACCCATTTCTTTGTATCCCGACACCAATTAGGAACCGAGCCTGAGAACCAGAGAAAAAGAAGGGACGAAAATAAAGACAACTGGTGGGACTACAAATGTAAAGAGCGTCGTTTAAGATAAGGCGGACACGGCCCGGGATGAAAGCCCGACATTCCACTCTCGGCCTCGTAATTGACGACATATATTCTAACGAATGTGCGATATCTCCCCCGTTTACATCCTTCACTTTGAATATCCGGAACGAGGAGAATTCCCGGGGACATTTAGAAAACGAGTTTTTATTCAATGGGAAAAATCGGAGTTTTATTGGAATTTTAATTTTATTTACATCGGAATTTCTGTACAAATTGTTTTATCTTAGGATTACCTATTTTGCATAAGCACCATGTCTCTTTTTATTCCATTATCAACATGTTTGAATACTGCTTGCTAAACTAGCAATTGAGAGGTCCTGGGTTCAAAGTTCAACTCCGGAAATTTTTTTCCTCCTGAATAATTCTTGAATTGAGGCGCTCCGGGTACGAAGGGCGAACTCAACAAAAGGTAGTTTCGAGATGTTCGCATTTTAAAGTTTATGTTACGGGCGAACTCAACAGAAAAGTCATGCCCTGGAATGGGAAAAGGAGTGAGGGTTGTGGACTAGGATGTGGAGTTCGCCCTTCGTACCCCTCGGATATGGCAGTAAGAGCTTTGCCGCATATCGGTTTTTACGTATTTAAAGGGGAAAAAGGGCGAACTCAACATAAAACTTATATGGGTGTAATCACCAAGAGGTCTAGAATCTGAAAATGAAAAAAAAAATTTTGTCCGATGTTGAGTTCGCCCTTCGTACCCGGAGAACCTCAATTTTTTCTAAAATGATCTTCTAAGGATATAGAATAATTCATATTTCTTGACCTTTAGAAATAACGAAAAAAATTATTTTAAGGGCTTTGGTGGTTTTTATTTGCCTGTAAGTACTTCAAAATAGTCGAACTAGAAAAGACGGAATGTTCTAAAGAGCTATTGTGCGCTCGGTTTCCTTTGAAAATCACCCATTTTGCAAAAACGAAAGGATCGGTAAATACAGCTCGGAGGTGTAAAGAAACTGCCTCATAACAAATAATGGACGAAGCCGTGCACGAGAAGCAAATTGATCATAAAGAATGAAAGAAAAAAGACTAAAAAAACGCAAAGAAAACAAGGAAAAGTTCGAAAAACCGAGAGAAAAACAATAAAAGAAAATTGGTGTAATGATCGCTTTTGAAGACAATAGCCCGGGGAATGAACAATGAAGTGGGCGTCGACTCTGCGAGGTGGGGTTGAAAGAAGATCATTACTTCACACCTTCGCCTTCATTGTTTCATAAAGATGGGACGGGATAACACTACTGGTCATTACGAATTCAAAAACATCACATCTGATTTATGATACGAAATGACCCGTGTTGAAAGATTTTAAGATCTATGTTTGCTTATATTTGCAAACGTTTCATTACTCCATATCTATTGTTTTCCCGTCTAGCTTCTCACTTTTTATATCTAAAACAACGAAATAGCAGAATATTTTACCTTCTAGCATGTCTAGTGCTTCTGGGCAAGTCTTGGGATTATAAAATTGGTTAACACTCGGTTAACACGCTCAAGTTAAAAGTTTTCAAAGATTTTTACCTCAAAACGCTTGGTTTTCAAAAAATGACTGAAAATTGGCGTTTTTCAGATTGGGATTTGATAGAAACTATCAAGTTTTCAAAGTTTTTTACCTAAAAACGCTTGGTTTTCATAAAAATGACTGAAAATTGGCGTTTTTCAGATTGGGATTTGATAGAAACTATCAAGTTTTCAAAGTTTTTTACCTAAAAACGCTTGGTTTTCATAAAAATGACTGAAAATTGGCGTTTTTCAGATTGGGATTTTGATAGAAACTATCAAGTTTTCAAAGTTTTTTACCTAAAAACGCTTGGTTTTCATAAAATGACTGAAAATTGGGTTTTTTCCCCGTCAGATTGGGATTTCGATAGAAATTATCAAGTTAGAAGTTCAAATTTTTTACCTAAAAACGCTTGGTTTTCATAAAAATGACTGAAAATTGGCGTTTTTTTCCCGTCAGATAGGGATTTCGATAGAAACTATCACGTTAGAAGTTTTCAAAGTTTTTTTACCTAAAAACGCTTGGTTTTCATAAAAATGACTGAAAATTGGCGTTTTTTCCCGTCAGATTGGGATTTCGAGAAACTATCAAGTTAGAAGTTTTCAAAGTTTTTTACCTAAAAACGCTTGGTTTTCATAAAAATGACTGAAAATTGGCGTTTTTTCCCGTCAGATGGGATTTCGATAGAAACTATCACGTTAGAAGTTTTCAAAGTTTTTTACCTAAAAACGCTTGGTTTTCATAAAAATGACTGAAAATTGGCGTTTTTTCCCGTCAGATTGGGATTTCGAGAGAAACTATCAAGTTAGAAGTTTTCAAAGTTTTTACCTAAAACGCTTGGTTTTCATAAAAATGTCTGAAAATTGGCTTTTTTTCCCGTCAGATTGGGATTTCGATAGAAGCTATCAAGTTAGAAGTTTTCAAAGTTTTTTACTAAAAACGCTTGTTTTCATAAGATTGAAAATTGGCGTTTTTTCCCGTCAGATTGGGATTTCGATAGAAGCTATCAAGTTAGAAGTTTTCAAAGTTTTTTACCTAAAAACGCTTGGTTTCATAAAAATGACTGAAAATTGGCGTTTTTTCCCGTCAGATTGGGATTTCGACAGAAACCATCAAGTTCGAAGTTGTCAAAATTTTTACCATGCCATTTTCCTTGCTTTTGCGGGCCATTTGGCTTGCACTAACCTGTCAAGAAAGAGCGTGTAAGCCGACGTTGAAGAGCTTCAAAGACTGCACTCTGCTGTCAATAGCCTGGAACATAACAGAGGTTCTGCCGATTTCCTGTGCTTCCGTCGCTCCTATCCTACTGGTATGTTTTTGAAGCTTATACCCAATAAGCAGTGAGCATATTTCTGTATTCTTCTGGTAGGCCCGCCGTAATCGCTTAGGTCCTTTGATGAAATTCTTGTCTCAAAAACACTATAATCTGGATAAAAAAAATTGCTTTTGAAACTGATTGGGCACAAATAAAAAGGTTTCTTTTTTTCTTTAGACGAAAGTTTCGTGTTAAAAAACCACAAATTAGTGGTTTTGATGGTCCCATTTCACCTTCGAGACAATGGGGCCACTTTAAAGATTTTTTTTTCTTCTCCACCTTCTCGTTCTGTTTTCTTTTCCTCAAACCTGTGGTTAATCCCTCAGACCCTTTGTAATACTGTCGTCGTTTGTTAATTGGACGGTAAACGTGGAGAGCACGCGAGGGGAAGAAAAGAAGAATCGCCCAAAGGTTTCTTTTGGGAACTTCAATGGCACCTAATAAAAAGTATTGATTCTAATTTTTTTTTTTTTTTTTTTCATGTCAAGATGGATGGGACCCTTTGCCTGAGGCCACTTGCCATTTCGCCCGGGCGTCCGTTCCGAGAGTTTAAGGAACTTTCCCGGAAATTGTGAAAATCTTTATTAATTGAGGCGCTCCGGGTACGAAGGGCGAACTCAACATCGGACAAATTTTTTTTTCATTTTCAGATTCTAGACCTCTTGTGAATACACCCATATAATTTTTATGTTGAGTTCGCCCTTTTTTCCCCTTTAAATACGTAAAAACCGATATGCGGCAAAGCTTTAACTGCGATATCCGAGCGGGTACGAAGGGCGAACTCCACATCCTAGTCCACAGCCCCCACTCCTTTCCCATTCCAGGCATGACTTTTCTGTTGAGTTCGCCCGTAACATAAAACTTTAAAATGTGAATAGAAACTACGTTTTGTTGAGTTCGCCCTTCGTACCCGGAGCGCCTAAATTTTCCTTTTAAAAAAGTGATGATGATGAGGGTAGCTGCAATATTGTGTTATTGAAATCCCAGATGGCTTCTTTTCCCTTGGGGCCATTTGAAAATTTCTTTCGTAAAGTATTCTTAATTCGGCGTTATTATTTAACAGGTGGTTAAATTTGTTACGTCCGACACCCTCCTTAAAAGGAGTTAACCTGCTAATAATATCCTTCAGTAGGTTTCAGCCTTCTGACAACGAGATATTAGAAAAGGAGTTTTCGAACTCGAAAAAATAGAGGAGCTTTAATGGCTCTCATTACCGTGCCTCGAGCCTTCGCCTCTTTCTTTCAGCTCGTCCTAAACGTTTGAAATACAACAAAGACATTTTCAGAAGGCATTCTGAGAGGGAAGAAAGAAAAAAACAGTGTTGTCTTTCACACTTGGGCTTTTGTTTTTTGCCCGATTCTAAACGCGAGTTATGACAGTTTGAACGGTGTCTTCTCGAAAACGGCATCCGGGCCTCGGGGTTGATTACACGGCTGGTTTTTTTTTCAACCACTCGGAAATTCTTACCATTTCGGAGATCCTAAGGAGAAAAAACAGACACCGTCTCAAATAAAAAAAATTACGACTTTTTTTTCACACTTTAAATACGTGTTTTACAACCCAGTTTTAGTACTTATTAAATTAAGATATTTCTGTCTGTTTTTTATTGTTTAAAACAAATACCGAGAAGAACAACAAAACCGCCGTTAGGAGAGAAAAGTACCTACTGGTTTGAAGAGCTTCCAACGAAAACTTCCTTAAAGAGAAGTAACATGTACAATATAGGAGGGGGAAGTATAACGGAGGGGGAAGTATAAGGGAACGAAAGTATAACGAACGGAGGGAAAGTATAAAGGAGGGGGAAGTATAAGGGAGGAGGGGACTTTTTTTTTTCAAAAATTTTCCGAGTTTTTTTTTCGGAAAATTTTCCGGGTTTTCCTCTTTTTTTTTTTTTTTTCGAAAAATTTTCTAAGTTTTTTTTTCGAAAAATTTTTTAAGTTTTTTTTCTGAAAAATTTTCTAACATCTTTTGTTTTCAAAAATCAGGTGTAAAGGTAGAAATAATGAGCTCTTTGGCCTAGGGATGTGCCTCTCTTATTGGGTAGAAGTATGAAATTTCTCCCTACTAAAAAAAAATAATAATGAAAAGTGGCAATTTTTTTACACCAAAAATTCTTAAAAAATATAAGAGTAATTGGTAAAAATCGGATTAATGGTTCGGCCGCAGCGAATTTTTTAAATTTCAAACAGACATATCTCCGCCATTTTTTCGAAATTCAAAAATCCCCCTCGTTACATTCTTCTTCACCGGCTAAAGAAATTTGTCTAAAAATTTGGTGAAAATCGGTTGAAAACTATGGCCGTCAAGAGTTCCGGAAAAAATGCTACGGCCGGCCGGAACTACAGACAAAGATGAGATCGGTAAAGATCAATTTTCGATTTGACCCTCCGGGGTCTGGAAGACCCTTCCCCAAAAACCCGACGTGGAGGGTATCACAATAACTTCTTTAAGGAAGTTAATAAAAGAATTCTTGGTGAGAAACTCCGTTTTATAACATACATGTTTCCGGTGACAAATTGATTTTTAAAGGTTTGATTGCGGTACGTGTTTTTAAAATTTAATTGAAGGCTTCTTTTTTTTATTGGTGTCCCTCCATAAAAACGTAGGCGTTTTGTATTCATGGTTTAAGCTCGGTTAAATGAGGCCTTTACTCGGTCAGCGTCCGAAGGATCGCATTCGGAATGGCAATCGTTACGAATAATGCATAAAATAAAGGATTTTCCGACGGTTTATAAAGGTCAAGAATTAAGACATTCGGGGGAGACAAAAAAAATCGATTTCTGAACGCCTACGTTTGGGCATAAAAGTTGGCGATTTAGGATCAAAATCCTAATGAGTCACGAATCTCCGTGAGAAAAAAAATCTCAGAAGACATCAAACGTTTTGTGAAAAGGAATTCTAATAAACTGACAGGCTCAACGCTTTAAAACCACCTAGTGACTCCCACATCTTTTTTGTCTCAAATTACGGCCTAAAGGGGCCTTTCTGAGCAAAAATACTGCAGGAGAAACACCCACAAAAATAGATTTTTGCCCAACTTTCATTGTACCAGATTTATGAGGGTTTTTGGGGACCAAACTTTTGGGAATCCTCTTTTGTTTTGACGAATCCCTTCACAATTTACAGAATTTTCAAACTAAAAGGCTTTAAATATTCAATGTTATCGATTAGTTGTCGAAAATAGCAGGCTCGAATTTCTTATCCAATAATTCAATAAATGGTTTCAAAATTAGGCCTTTTAGATTTTCGAGTCAGGATTAACAATACCCGCAAGGTTGTTAAAAAGATGGGGCCACGTTGTAAATTCTTATGAGCTTTTATAAACAGAAAGGAGCACAGACAACAAGCGAGAATCGGGTTTTTCAAACTCTCAAGGATAATGAAGTGGCTATTTAGCCATAATGATAGAGCTTCAGCTCCACTTTTCTTGACTAAAGTTTAAAAAACCGAACGACCAGCGACGCCTCCTTTTTTTTTCTCCGCTTTCTCAGTTTGTAAATACCTATTTACATCTTCTGAAGGGAAAATTAAGTACTAATTTAATATGAAAAGAGCATTTTTAGATTGATTTTGGACACTTTTTAAGTCTCGAAAAAATAAAGAAGGAGAAAAAATTTTTTTCTCCCTGTAGGTTTCGAACCTATGACCTATCGCACACCTGGCCAGTGCTCCCAAATACGATCCCACACCTTTTAGTGCTCCCAAATAAGATCCCACACTTTTTAACTTCTTTTATAGTAGGGAGTTTCATACTTCTACCCATTACGAGAGGCACATCCTTCAAAAATAAAACTTCCCCCTCACTTATTCTTTCCCTCCTTTATACTTCCCCCTCCTTTATACATTCCCTACCTTCGTTATACTTCCCCTCCGTTATACTTCCCCCTCTGTTATACTTCCCCTCCCATATACTTTCCCCTCCTATTGTTACTTCTCTTAAGTTTTCTTTGGAAGCTCTTCAAACCAGTACTTTTTTTCCCTTTCAAGGCGTTTTTTTAAACGCTTCCATGCAGACTCATTAGGATCTTATCGATGAGTTCGTGATCTTCTCTCCTCCAAGAAAAGAGATCTGACGGCCAGATTTCACGGACATGCTCCCGAAACCGTTAAATCTTCAAGATATATTTTGATTAGAACAGTTTAGGCCTCTTTAATAAAGACATATTTCCTTAATCACCCCATCAACGCATGTTATCTCACAAACTTTAATTTTCTAACATATAAAAAAATTAAATTCTACCTACAATATTTTTTGAAGAGTTATTCTTATAATTAGAAAGAATAAAACTGAAAAAGGGCTATTTAAAAAATAATATTTAATAATAAATATAAAAAAGGGAGACTTGTAAAACAAGTACTAAATCCTTGAGAAGTTCAATTAGAGAAACGTTATAAATCAAAATAAATTAAACGCGCGATGGCTTCTTGAAAAGCAATCTAAAGTAGCCTTCCCAATCGGAATATATAAGTTCAATTAAGACTGGGAGTTTAACAAATATCTTATAATTAATGGGATCCGAATGGCTGTAGGAGGACCCGAAGTAAATACTTTTGGTGTGATGGTGAAACGTTCGATGGGCGTACGGGGGGGGGGGGGGTTTATTGCCCGGAGCGGCGGGAAGAAAGCACTAAATCAGACGGGAGACCGTAATGATTTGTCCTCGTGTCAATTATAAGCGAAAATACTTCTTTTTTTCTCTCTTCCTCAATTTCTTTCTGGTTTCATAAGTCAAATTAAGGATCGATTGGATCAGAAGTGTTTATAAGCTGAGTCTGACGTCACTGACAGCAATTTGTGTTGGATTGGGATAAATTTGGGACAGTGAGGTTGGGGCAACTGCTTATAATGATCTTATGGAGTCATTTTGACCCCAAAAGAATCTTCAAGATCCAAAATCATGGTAGATAATGAAGGGGAAAACACCGTTCAACATAACGCATTTCACCCTGAAGCAGTTGAAAATTTCGACATAAAAAATCTGTAGTTCACCATAATGCGTTTCGGCATAATGCAATTGAACATAAAGCTCTCAAAAGTTCAAAATATTGAGTATAATGCACTTCAACATAAAGCGTTTCGCCATAAACGACTTCTTTAAGATCCAAAATCATAGTAGAAAATGGAGGGGAAAACACCGTTCAACATAACGCATTTCACCCTAAAGGTTGAACATTCCGAAATAAAAAATCTGTAGTTCACCATAATGCGTTTCGGCATAACGCAAATGAACATAAAGCTCTCAAAAGTTCAAAAATATTGAGTATAATGCACTTCGACATAAAGCGTTTCGCCATAAACGACATTTTCAATATATGCAAGTCGACATAAAAAAAAAGTGCAAGTCACCATAATGCTTCTCACCATAAAAGCCTCTCTTAAAACATGTTTCGCCATAAAGCTGCTTCTGTCGTTTGGGCATAATAAATCTCACCATAAACAGCGAAAGAGCAAGCCTACCTACGCCGTTCAAAACGCGATTATGGCGTAAGGGCAAAAACCTTAAAACTTGACAGTTCTCAGTTCTCCATAATGCAATTCAAAATAAGCATCTCACCATAAACTAGGAAAAGCAAGCTGGCAGCCAATGGGATCAGCTCGTTTTATGACACAAGGGGGCTAATTTTTTTTCCTCTCACGAGGATGTGCGAATAGCATTATGACGAACTGTCAAGTTTTAAGGATTTTGTCGTTGCGCCATAATCGCGTTTTAAACGGCGAAAATAGGCTTGCTCTTTCGATGTCCCTAGTTTATGGTAAGATGTTTTATGCCCAAACGACAGAAACCGTTTTATGGCAAAACGACAAGTTCCTTAAAATGAAAGTTTCCTTTATGTTCAACTGCGTTATGTTGAAACGAAAAATTTTATGTCGAAACGACAAATGTTTAAAAATCTTCTTTATGGTGAGATACTTTGTTCAAATGCATTATGGTGAACGTTTTCGACTATTGTCTTTATGCTGAGAAGCAGATTTTTATGTTGAACGGTAACTCGCGATTTCTGCTACTTTATGGCGCTACTTAATTGCATTATGGCGAACCGCATTATGTCGACACGTATACTCTCCAAATGAAGGTTTTTTTAGCCACAAATCGAAAAAATACCCAACATTAAGACCTTCTCCGCCGAACGAGCTAGGAACGCCCAATCATAGGGGTGAAAAAAGGTTGAATCGTAAAGGATTCGTTAGGATTATTCGTTTTTACAGTGACCAAAAGGCTGAATGAGTGCAAACTTGTCGACAAAATGCAGTTCGCCATAATGCATTTGACCATAAAATAGCAGAAATCGTAAGTTACCGTTCACCATAAAAAATTTGCAACTCAACATAAAGAATTAGTCGAAAACGTTCGCCATAATGCAAACGGTTTATGGCGATATGCATTATAGTGAATCGCAGATTATGTCGAAATGCACATTTTTTGTGTTCAACTGCTTTCGGGTGAAATGCCGGGTGTATTGATCATAAAATAGCAAAAATCGTAAGTTACCGTTCACCATAAATAATATGCATCTCAACATAAAGATTAGTCGAAAACCTTTGCCATAATGCAAACGGTTTATGACGAAATGCATTATAGTGAATCGCAGATTTTTATGACGAAATGCACATTTTTTTTTGTGTTGAACTGCTTTCGGGTGAAATGCCGGGTGTATTTCCGGGGGTATTCTTGGGTGTAGACGTATAAAGCATTAAAATTATTTAACTATTGTGTATTCAGAGAAATTCTTTTACAAATTTTTTTCTTTTCAGTGTGGAGGTCGTTGTTTCCCATATTTCGCCTTTCGGGTGGGTGATGTCCCCTGTTAACGCCCACTTCTGTTGTTACTTCGTGCTAGAATATAATAAGAAAACATAAATAGTCTACATAACATTTTAAAAGGTTTAGAAAACATGTAAAAAAAAATTAGAATTCGAAGAAATATTTCACAGAATCACGACGTTGTTGAAATAAAGGGAAAAAAACGGAAGTCGAATTATCGCTTCTGATTAATATCAATTTGGTAAATTGGTGAGTGGGTGTCGCGAGTCATGATAAGTCGTGATAAGAGGTTTCAGATGATGAGGTGTCCATGTCTGTGCTCCACGAACTGTCATTTGCATGATAACCGCCTTTAAAAACGTCCCTCATTGGGAAACGACCCAATTTCCAAAGCAAACAATTTCTTTCTTTTTCTCCCTCTAACAACAGTAGAAAATGGCATATCACGTCGGATGATGCCATTACGGCCAGTAAACCTCCGCCGTTCATGACTCCGTCGAACGATAACGCAAACGGCGAAATCGTTACGTTAATTGCCAATTATAAAATGCCAAAAAGACAATAAATAAAATCACTCTTTTTTTTATCAGGTTCTTTATGATGGTATAATTTAATTTTTTTCTCTCTCTATTTATTATCAAAAGGAAAGATGCGCAAATAATAGTGACATCCTGACAATAAGTGATGATAAACAACGGAAATTCTATCTTTTTGTAAAGATAGCAGCTATTTCGATTCATTCCATTAAAAATATTGAGCAAGGCTAAAGGAAACGATATTTAAAGTTTTAACAAATGAATGAACTGATAAAAATGATTTGCCGAAAATACATGGCAGGACGGCCGGCCGGCACAACGTTCATCCTCATGATTGGTAAACCAATTAATAACCAGTTTTCCTCAGTGGTCCCGGAAGACCCTTTCTGTACAAATCGGGTGAAAATTGTGGCCGTAAAGTGTGCGGGAAAATTAAAACTTTAAATATCTCCGCCATTTTTTCGAAATTCAAAAATCGCCCTTGTTACATTCTTGCTCTCCGAATAATGAAGATTTTTTGAAAATTTGGTGAAAATCGGTTCAAAACTGTGCCCGCAAGTGTTCTGGGAAAAAGTACTGGTTTGAAGAGCTTCCAACGAAAACTTCCTTAAAGAGAAGTAACAATTTAGGAGGAGGAAGTTAATAGGGGGAAGTATAACGGAGGGGGAAGAATATGGGAGGGGAAGTATAACAGATGGGGAAGTATAAGGGAACGAAAGTATAAGGAAGGGAGGGAAAGTATAAAGGAGGGGGAAGTATATGGAAGGTGAATTTTAAGGAAGGGGAAATGTTTTTTTTCGAACTCTTTTTTTCCAACTTATTTTTAATTTTCCGAGTTTTTTTTAATTTTCCGAGTTTTTTTTTCGAAAAATTTATGGGTTTTCTTTTTTTTTTGCGCTTTTTTATTTGAAAAATTTTTTAAGTTCTTTTTTTCGAAATTTTTTTTAAGTGTCAAGGTAGAAATAATGGGCTCTTTGGCCTAGGGGAAGTATAACGGAGGGGGAAGTATATAGGAGGGGAAGTATACGGAGGGGGAAGTATAACGAAGGGAGATAATGTATAAAGGAGGGGGAAGTATAACGAAGGGAGAGAATGTATAAAGGAGGGGGAAGTACAACGAAGGGAGAGAATGTATAAAGGAGGGGGATGTATAAAGGAAGGAAAGAATAAAGGAGGGGGAAGTTTTATTTATTTTTTTTCGAAAAATTTTCCTCTTTTTTTTCCTCTTTTTTTCCGAAAATTTCTAATTTTTTTTTTTTTTTGAAAAATTTTTTAACTTCTTTTGTTTTCGAAAATCAAGTGTCAAGGTAGAATTTCTTAAAAAATATAAGGAGTAATTGGTGAAAATTTGATGAAAATCGGACCAACGCGACGGTTCGACCGCAGCGAATTTTTTAAAATTTCAAGCATACATATCTCCGCCATTTTTCAAAAATCCTGTGAAAATTTGGTGAAAGTCGGATGAAAACTGTGGCCATAAAGTGTTCCGGAAAAAAATGCTACTGCCGGCCGGAACCACAGACAAAGTTGAGATCGGTGTAGATCCATATTCGAATTTACCCTACGGGGTCTGGAAGACCCTTCCTCAAAAACCCGACGTGGTGGGTATCACAATAACACTTTTTGCACAAAAAGCTAGTACCACCATCCTACTTTTCTAGTCATCGAAAAGCGATAGTAAGAATGAGAAAAAAATCTTATTTCCACCCAAGTAATTTCTTGTATTGCGATTTTCGAGTTTACTTTTAAAAGTCATGAAGATATTACGGGCGAATGAATTTTAACTTTTGCCTTCAGGTACTTAAAATACTTTCTCTATAATGAATGAAAATGATCCCCCTATTCAATTTCGTTTCGGACGCATTAAAGCATAAAAACAAACTTTTTTTTTTCTCTCCCTTTTTCTTCTAGGAACTTATATTCGTGTGTGGTTTGTATACAAGTGACATGTTTGTATTTTACGGTTGAGTGGATCTCCGAGTATAAAAATGGTGGGGGAGGGGTTGTTTTACAGTCGAGTTGGGCTCAAGTGATAAATCGTTAGGAGGCACTCAGAAAGGGAAAAAAAGATGGGGGAAAAAAAAGAAGAGCTTATCTTGGGATTTAACAAATAAGCGTGAACTGATTGACTTCCCTGAAGAGCCAGGTGCCTTGAAAATTTCTTTTCTGATTTTTACCTCAAATTTTGAGTATTTCTTGATTTCTGGCACGCGTTGAATCCGTGTCATCGAAAAAAAAAATTTTGTATTCTAAACCGTTTGGGAGTCCTAATATCTGCTCCTTTTGCCATTACTCCGGCCCACGGAGGTGAATATCAATCGGATCTATTTGAAGAATAATAATCTGACCGTGTTCTGAATATTTGTCGAAGGGTTCGAGCCCGACTCCGAATTAGGTGTAATGAACGGCAAACCGTATCCAGGAAGCCATTTCAATATTCTACACATGCGCGTCTCTACGTACAGAAACTCGTGTTTCTCGGCTCTGAATATACGCTTTCGATATTCAAGTGTCAAGACTTTAAAGAGGGATAAATTTTAAAAAGCCGACGTTTTTTTGAAAAGGGTCACCTACCGCAGACGCCATTAACGACGACCATTAACTTTTGTGAGATAATCCCTTCAAGAGGATTAGAGAAATACCGAAAAACAGAGTCAAAAATGAGCTGACTACCATTGTCCTCCAATTAAGCCAGCATAAAATGGGCCTCTGATAAATCGGCCGAAGCGATTTGTTAAACGGACGTGGGAGAGATATGAGAGGAGGGGAAACCGGAGACATTGTGTTTATGCTAATGCTTTATCCGTTAAAACCTTGTTTGACTAATTCATTCGAACCTACAGTAGAAACCTAAACCCAATTATCCTTTTGGATATACGAAATCGATTGTTCTTTTGAAAATCTTTGTGAGTTAGAAATAATTGTTGATTTCGCGGGCGTTTTTGTCGATGTCAACGAGTGTGTCTATGCCATCATTCAGAGCAAAGTTCTTGTTTGAAGAGCTTCCTACGAAAACTTCCTTAAAGAGAAGTAAAAAAAAGGAAGGGGAAGTATAAGGGAGGGGAGGTATAACGGAGGGGAAGTATGAGGAAGGGGAAAATAACGGTGGGGGAAGTTTTTTTTTTTTTCGAAAGATTTTTTAAGTTTTAACTTCCTTCAAGAAGTTATTGTGATACCCTCCACGTCGGGTTTTTAGACCCGGAGGGTAAATCGAATATGGATCTACACCGATCTCAACTTTGTCTGTGGTGCCGGCCGGCCGTATCATTTTTTTTTCACTTTACGGCCACAGTTTTCATCCGATTTTCCGATTTTCACCAAATTTTACACAAATTTCTTTAGCCGGTGGCGATTTTTGAATTTCGAAAAAATGGCGGAGATATGTCTGTTTGAAATTTTAAAAAATTCGCTGAGGCCGAATTGCATTGGTCCGATTTTCACCAAATTTTCACCAATTACTCCTTATATTTTTTAAGAATTTTGGTGTAAAAAATTGCCACTTTTTAATTATTATTTTTTTTAGTAGGGAGAAATTTCGTACTTCTACCCATTAGAGAGGCACATCAGTAGGCCAAAGAGCCCATTATTTCTACCTTGACACTTAAAAAATTTTCAAAAATAGAACTTAAAAATTTTTCAAAAAAAAAACTTTAAAAAGAAAACCCGGAAAATTTTCAAAAAAAAATCGGAAAAAAAAAAAATCGGAAAATTTTTCAAAAAAAACTTGTAAAATTTCTTGAAAAAACTTAGAAAATTTTTCCAAAAACACACTTGGAAAATTTTTCGAAAAAAAAACATGGAAAATGTTTCGAAAAAAAAAAAAAAAACTTCCCCCTCCTTATACTTTTCCTCCCTTATACTTCCCCTCCTTTATACTTTCTTCCCTTATACCTCCTTATACTTCCCCCCTCCTGTATACTTCCCCTTCCTCTCCGTACCCCTCCTATACTTCCCCCTCCTATATACTTCTCTTTAAGGAAGTTTTCGTTGGAAGCTCTTCAAACAAGTACTTTAATGAGCCTTACAGCCATGGGTAAAAACGACCGAAAATAAAATCGTTTTAAACCGTACGTCATTTATAAGCAGATTTGGGTCTTTTTCAAGATTTCCGCCCGAGATATAATTTATAAATGGTTTTTTTTTTCGTAACAAACTACAAACAAATGGCCTGAAACTCCTTATTTGAAATCACACGTTTATCCTTGTGGTAGCCAGTTTTCGAAAATCGGCCTGAACGTTTTTATAACAGTGATTAAAAACAACTGGGCCCATAATAAAAGGTCATAACGAGATCCCATCGATTCCGTGCTCGGGCCATTTCTAACTGTACGAAATCTCGTTTTTCCTCTATTATCAATTCTAAATTCCGAAGGAGGAAGAATTTCTTTGCTTTTTTTAGCGTTTTAGTGGCTTTTACGACTCTTTCCTCCACTGAATTAGGCTTATAGGTATTTATTGCTTCCCAAATCAATTTTTTTTAGCGTTTTTGATAAAATCTTTCATTTATAAAAGGCCGACAAAGAACCGAAAAAGCTCCTCATTAGAAAATTTGATTTAAAAAAATGGTTTCTCTTCATTTTTTTTTTCTTTTCCTTCTTCGAATGACGGGAAATGCCGAAAAAATATATAAACTTTTTTTTTAAGCCGGAAGAGCGATTATACGTAAATATGATTTTATGTCTTTTTTTTTTAATTTACCGATTTTATTTTAAACAGCTGGTGTAAAAAGTAGGAAAATGAGCATGAAATTACCACCGTTTGTTGAAGTTCTATTGAATATCGCAGTGGAAGTCCTTATGGAATATTTTCGTCTTCGCTTATCGAAGGAATGGCGAGATTGAACAGAAGAAGTTTAAGTCGTTATTTGTGCTCATATTTTCCTTTTCCAAAAGATCTCCGAGTTCAGATGAGTTTGGCGACTTGGAGTCGAAGTTACGACAGAAAGGAGATCGAAGATCTACAAAATGAGTTAAAAAGCTAAGGAATCAAGTTGAGTTTCTTTTACGAAAAGAGGCGATGCCGCCTCCACCTCCGATGCCGCCGCCTCCTGAACCGCTCAAACGTAAGAAAATCTCAACGGTCGAAATCGAGAGAAAATCAAGGTTGAAACCCGTTTTACAAGCCAAACGCCCTAAAACGGACAGCTTTCTGGAGGAAGTTTTGAAAAAACGCTTTTCCGCCCATTGTATGTCTGACTCCGAGGAAGAAGAGATTTTCAGTTTTAATTAAACTTTTTGTCTTATTTTTTTTACTCTTGAAAATCTATATTTTGTTTTTTAAATCGATTTTCAAATTTTATGGGTCAGTAGTCAAGGTCTTTGACTCATGGCAATAAGGCGGAAGCCCCCAACTTCGTTTCCTCCACCGCCGGAGTAGTTGCTGTAAAAATATATTTTTTGAACGTGACTGACATAATAAAAATGTGACTTTCTCCTTTTATATTTTCTTAAAACAATATTGTTTTTGAAATACGTATTCAAGTTTTCTCACCCCTAAACGAGCCGACTTGACTCTTTAGCCTCTCCTGTGTAAAAACGGGCGCGGCATCTCGTCAAAGGCCTGTCAGGTGTCAATCGGTCTCCGTACAAACAAGGCGGAATAAGTAGCGAACCGAAAGCCCTTTTACATCCGTTTTATATTCCGACTGAATTACAGAAAAACAATTTCTTCAAAGAACGCCCATTCTTCAACCCATTCGCTATTTTCTTTTAAACTTCCCACCGTCTTTGATTTAGAGAGCGGTAAAAATTTCCCTTTTCAATATTTACTCGAGCAATTTCGACTCTCGTTTATAGAAAACGCCCGATGGTCCGAAATCGTCCCTAATTTGCTGCCGTGAGACGTGAGAGATTCGTGGCCTTACACGTTTTCAAATTTTCTCTACGATCCGATTGGTTAAAAAATATCTACTTAATAGAACCACCTACATAAAGCGTTTGAAAATTTAAATTGCCTATCAAAACTTACACACCGGTTGATAGGGGAGCATTTTAACTTCCTTAAAGAAGTTATTGTGATACCCTCACGTGGGATTTTTGGGGAAGGGTCTTGGGTTGATCTTTCAAGCATTTTCAGTTTTCCGATTTTCACCAAATTTTCACAAAATCTTCCGCAGTCGGAGAACAAGAATGTAACGAGGGCGATTTTTGAATTTCGAAAAAATGTCGGAGATATGTCTGTTGGAAATTTCAAAAAATTCGCTGCGGCCGAACCGTTAATCCGATTTTCACCAAATTTTCACCAATTACTCCTTATTTTTTAAGAATTTTTGGTGTAAAAAAATTGCCACTTTTTAATTATTAATTTTTTTTTAGTAGGGAGAAATTTCATACTTCTACCCATTACGAGAAACATCCCTAAGCCAAAAAGCCCATTATTTCTACATTGACACTTAAAAAATTTCGAAAAAAAGAACTTAGAAAATTTTTCAAAAAAAAAGTTAAAAAAGCCCAATTTAAAAAAGAAAACCCGGAAAATTTTTGAAAAAAAAAAAAAAAAAAAAACTCCCTCTCCCTTATACTTCCCCTCCCTTATACTCCCCCTTCCTTATACTTCCCCTCCCATATACTTCCCTCTCCGTAGTACGTCCCCTCCGTTATACTTCCCCCTCCTATATTGTTACTTCTCTTTAAGGAAGTTTTCGTTGGAACTCTTCAAACCAGTACTTTCACAAGAAATAGCCTTTTATCGGCTTTTCTGAAGATTTAATATCCATTTTTGGCGTTTTCCACCCTTTTAAGCCAAATTTAGGTGTTTTTTTCTGATATTCTCTGTTTTTGTCCGGTTTTTATCCCAAAAAATCGAACGGAGGGAAAGCAGTCTAAAATATTGAAAACGGTTTTTAATTTTCCCTTTTCGAATTTGCGATTGACCCCGTTTTAAGCGAACCTCGAGGCTGTTTAAAAGATTCCCATAACGCCCTCGACTCTTTACCTATAAGTGAGATGTAGCGGGCGCACACATTAGTCTCTCGAATTTATTGCTCTTCGCGTCCACTTTGCTCTTGAGCTTGTTAGCGGGTTTTTTTTTCTCTCTCTCATCTCTAATGTTCTGGTCGTGCACACGATCAACCCTTTTTCCTCCCCGCGGGTGCTCTACGCCTCTAATCATCCACCGGCATTAATATTTACTTTAGAAACTCCTGGGAAGAGAAGGCTAAACAAATAGACGGCGAAAAGGCAAAAAGACCTACCACAAAATGTTTTCCTTTGTGCATCCTTTTTAAAAAGTCAAGGATTAACTCTTACCGTGGGAAAGCCCGTGAAAACTATTCAGAATCAACCAAGTGTATTTTTCTTTTCAAAAAATCATTTATGAATATTTTGGGGTTTAATTAAATAAGGTGTGGGTTTGAAAATTAAAACGTATTTTAATTCAAACAGGCGATAAATTAGGTACTCGTTTTTTAAGCTAACAGCTTCTGATTACCACGGCCATTATAATATTAAACGGGTTACAAAACAACAAGATTAGAACTGGTTAGAGAAAAAAAATATATCGCTGATCAAAAAAAAAGTTAATTTGTTTTCTATTCTAGTTTGTTTAAGTTTTTAAAATGTTATTGAACGATTTTATTTTAATTAGGTTGGTAATCTTGAAAATTCTAAATCATGGGCTTTGAACGGGAAGGTCATTTTATAAATTTTATGTGACTGAATAATGCGTTTATCCAAATCGGGCGTTGTGCGACACTTGAGAAATCACATGGGTGCGTTTTGAACCTGAGATCATAAATTGTCCGAGGAATAATGATGTGATTAATCGCCCTCCCTTTTTCGCGTTTGGAGGTAATGATCTTCAAATCATATTTCGAAATCAGCAGCGAGATTTACGAGACGTTTTTTCCGCGATTTTCGGACCTCCCGATGATGAAAATAATGTTTTATGAATTATGAACATTTATTATACAAAATTTAAAATTATTCGTTTCAAGGCAATAAAAGTCTTAAAAAGAAGTTAATGCAAGGCCTTCTCAATCGCATAAGGGCGATTTACTGGATTTTAGGCGTTTTCTTTTGTTTTCAGTCGAGAAATCCCTCTTTTTATGAATTTTTTTCCCCCAAATTCGAGGCTTCCTTGCCAACAGAGATCCCCTTTTCAAGCAATTTTGGGCGTTTTCCTTAGGTTTTTGATCAAGGAGCCCTTTTTTTCACTTTGGCCTTTTATTTTTTATTCGAGATTTTGGGCCCTTTTTAAAATTTGTTTCCTTTTTCCCCCAGAGTCTGAATTTTCACCTGATTTTGGGGGGTTTCCACTGTTTTTAACTTCCTTAAAGAAGTTATTGTGATGCCCTCGACGTCGGGTTTTTGGGGAGGGTCTTCCAGACCCCGGAGGGTAAATCGAATCTTTACCAATCTCAACTTTGTCTGTGGTTCCGGCCGGCCGTCCGTTGCATTTTTTTCCGGAACACTTTATGGCCACAGTTTCCAACCGATTTTCACCAAATTTTAACACAAATTTGGTAAAAACTGTGGCCGTAAAGTGTTCCGGAAAAAAATGCTACGGCCGGCCGGCACCACAGACAAAGTTGAGATCGGTAAAGATCGATATTCGATTTGAACCTCTGAGGTCTGGAAGACCCTCCCCAAAAACCCGACCTGGAGGGTATCACAATAACTTCTTTAAGGAAGTTAAAAAAACTTGCTTTCGAGAGTATTGCAGTAGCTTTCATTTAAAAAAACTTCATATAAATGGGAAAATTTCTGTGATTTCGATAAAAACTTGAAGAAAAAGAATAAAAAGTTGCCTTGGCTGTTGGCTAATATTCTAGACCCAATTTTAGTATGATTTATTTTCAAAAATTAATTGATAAATTCGTAAAAAAAATTAGGTGGGTGAAGCTAACGAACCGTAACGGTAAAGAAGCTTTAAAAAGAAACGCCTTGGGCTTTAAGCTTCTAATAGGGCGCCTTCGGAAGAGAAAAAGGTCAAAAGATGGATGCCGTTTTTGAGAAGCGGACACCCGTAATTTAAACGCGGAAAAGATTCTTCGGTGTTTACTCTAAAGTGATAGATTGGTCTCGAAAAATCCTCCCTCGGAACTTCACCTCACAAATTAGCGCATGCCAAAAGCTAAATACACTCTGTATAAACATAGGTTAAGCAGGAAAAAAAGCTCCGTTAAAACGTAAAAGAAAAAACTATTGAACTCTCAGGGGTGAAATGCCTCTAAAGTAAAAATAATCAAAGGGGTTTTAAATTGCTTTTGAAATTACCTCGTTGAGGTTAAATTAGCAGGTTTTCTCTATAATTCTGAAGATCGTCTTGTCGAATCTAAAGTGGTAAACCGTAGCGGAACAAATCGATTTTTGAAAAAGGAAATTTTTTCTCCCGCAAAAATATCTTCAGAAGCAAAAATAAAATTTTTAAATCCATTAATTAAAAAGAAGACATCAAGACTTGAGTTATTCCGACTTTTTGACGTGTATTAATGTTCACAAGCTTCTCACAATCAGTACTACTCGAATAATTCAGTGTCTAAAAATTGATTCCTTAATTAACTGACACAATATCATTTAGAGAAAAAAAATTGTGAAGCCATTTAAAATTAAGTTATCACGTCATAAATAAATTAGATTTTACATTCTTTGTTCTCTCCAATCTCGATTCTTTACAGTTCTGCCAACTATAAAGTGACAAGGCTTTTTTCTCATTGGGTCGTTTTGGCCCCACTGGATCTCTGGCCCACAGTTATTTCAAAAAAGTCTTCTTTTAAGAGTGTAAAAACACAAATCATTTCACAAAAAAATTGTGAAGCCATTTAAAATTAAGTATTAGGTGTACAAAATGAAACTCGGCTAAAATCTACAAAATTCAAATTTACCCTGTGGCTGAGTTTCATTTTGTACACCTAATAAATAAAAATTGTAGGAAAAATTTTCTATAAATTTGCACTTAATTATTTTTTTCTAGGATGCACCATTTTCGGAAAATAATTTTTTTTAAATAAATTTATCTTGAAAACAGTGCGTCCTAGAGAAAAAATGATATAATAAAAATTAAAGAAATCAATTTCCAACAGATTTTATTTAGTGCATTTTTTCAATATCTGTAACGGTTTACGATTTACAAGCCTTTAAAAATTAACTTCTTAATGGTTATACTTCAATAACCTTCTTACACGGAGAAGGTCAACTTATGATGGACTTTAACGCCTAAAATGTTTAAAATTTTGAAAAAAATGAACTACTAGGTGTACAAAATGAAACTCGGCTAAAATCTACAAAATTCAAATTTACCCTGTGGCTGAGTTTCATTTTATACACCTAATAAATTAAGTTATCACGTCTTAAATAAATTAGATAAATTTACATTCTTTGTTCTCTCCAATCTCGATTCTTTACAGTTCTGCCAACTATGAAGTGACACAGCTTTTTTCTCATTGGGTCGTTTTGGCCCCACTGGATCTCTGGCCCACAGTAATTTCAAAAAAGTCTTCTTTTAAGAGTGTAAAAAATGTTGGAATTCTAAGAATTTTCTTGCGTTTGTATAGGTAGAATTATTAGGTGTTGAAACTCTGACGTTAGATAGGGCGATTAGTAATCCTCTTTTAGATTGGAGGCAGGAAAATTAATTTCGATCTTTCCGAACTGAGATATGGGTGGAATTCTGACATCGAGATCCGTATATTTATCCCGGGGAACTGTCATTCCGTCCTCATAAAGAACGTTTAAACAATAATTACATATAATTAGGGTAGGAATGACGGACGAGGGGTAAGGAGAGGAGAAGAGCTCAAAAGGAAGCGAAATTAATAACGAGGGCTCCTCAGGGTCTGAAACGTTCTAATAGGTACCTGTCGTCTATACACCCACAAAACAAACCCCGAGGGGCATTTCTTATTTCCCCCCTTTTTGTCTCGAATTTAGCTTCTGACTTTACCTGGCACACCTTAAATAGATGCAGAAGGTCAACAACGACGCTTTTAACAATAGATTTTAAAAAAATCTTGCGTCACGCAGGGTCACTTTCGACTTTTTTTTGGAAACAGTCTCTGATTTTTAAACAGAGGGAGAACACCGTTTAACATTAAGCATTTCACCCTAAAGCAGTTGAACATAAATCTGCATTTCGACATAAAATCTTTAGTTCACCATAACGCGTTTAGGCATAATACAATTGTACATAAAGCTCTCAAAAGTTCAAAAATTTTGAGCATAATGCATTCCAACATAAAGCGTTTCGCCATAACGACTCTTTCAATAAATGCAAGACGACAGAAAAAAGTGCAACGCTTCTCACCATAAAAGCCTCTCTAAACTTGTTGTTTCGCCATAAAACTGTGTCTGTCGTTTGGGCATACGACTCACCATAAACTAGGGACAGCGAAAGAGCAAGCCTACTTTCGCCGTTTAAAACGCGATTATGGCGAAACGACAAAAACATTAAAACTTGACAGTTCACCATAATGCAATTCAACATAAAGCGGGTTACCGTTCACCATATAAAATCTGTAACTCAACATAAAGAAAATGGTCGAAAACGTTCACCATAATGCATTTGAACATAATGCATCTCACCATAAAGAAGAGATTTAACACTTGTCATTCCGACATAAAACTCGTTTCAACATAACGCAGTTGAACATATAGGATTCTTTCATTTTATAGAACTTGTCGCCATATAACTTTTTCTGTCGTTTGGACATAATACAGCTTGCCATAAACAAGGGACAGCGAAAGAGCAAGCATACTTTCGCCGTTTAAAACGCGATTATGGCGAAACGACAAAAACATTAAAACTTGAGAGTTCATCATAATGCAGATTTTTTATGGTGAACGGTGCAATTGTGGTGAACGTTTTCGACTATATCTTTATGTTGAGTCGCAGATTTTTTCTGGTGAACGGTGCATTGTGGTGAACGTTTTCGACTATATTCTTTATGTTGAGTCGCAGATTTTTTATGGTGAACGGTGCGTTGTGGTGAACGTTTTCGACTATTTTCTTTATGTTGACATAAAGCATCTCACCATAAACTAGGAAAAGCAAGCAGGCAGCCAATGGGATATACTCGTTTTATGACACAAAGGGATAATTTTTTTCCTCTCGAGATTATGTGCGAATTGCATTATGGTGAAATGTCAAGTTTTAAGGTTTTTGTCTTTTTGCCATAAACGAGTTTTAAACGGCCGGAGTTTTAAAAGACAAGTTCTTTAAAATGAAAGGTTCCTTTATGTTCAACTGTGTTATGTTAAAACGACAAATTTTATATCGAAACGACAAGTGTTAAATCTCTTCTTTATGGTGAGATGTATTATGTTCATAGCATTGTGGTGAACGTTTTCGACTATTTTTTTTTTTATGTTGAGTCGCAGATTTTTTATGGTGAACGGGGCATTGTGGTGAACACTTTCGACTATTTTCTATATGTTGAGTCGCAGATTTTGTATGGTGAACGGTGCATTGTGGTGAACACTTTCGACTATTTTCTTTATGTTGAGTCTCAGATTTTTTATGGTGAACGGTGCATTGTGGTGAACGTATCCGACTATTTTCTCTATGTTGAGTCGCCGACTTTTTATGGTGAACGGTGCATTGTGGTGAACATTTTCGTCTATTTTCTTTATGTTGAGTCGCAGATTTTTTATGGTGAACGGTGCATTGTGGTGAACGCTTTCGACTATTTTTTTTATGTTGAGTCGCAAATTATTTATGGTGAACGGTGCATTGCGGTGAACGCTTTCGACTATTTTCTTTATGTTGAGTCGCTGATTTTTTTATGGTTGAACGGTGCATTGTGGTGAACGCTTTCGACTATTTTCCTTATGTTGAGTCGCAGACTTTTTATGGCGATTTCTGCTATTTTATGCTCAAATGCATTATGGTGAACCTCATTATGTCGACACGTTACACTCCCCAAGAGTGGGTATTGAAAGATTTTTTCGGATATTTTTTTTTCTTTTGAAGGCAAAGTTGTTAACATTTTGCGTGTGTTTACGGTTTACATCGGTTGTAATTGTATTTTTCCCGACCTCACGCGAAGGTTTTTTTTTTCTCTTGCCTCTCCGTTTACTTTCCTTCTCCTCGCCTTTCCGTGTTTTTAACAGTTTACTAAAGGATAAAATTTGTGCATTTACCGAACACGCCTCGAGGTACACCCGTGACGCGGCCTCGGCTCTTTCGGCACACAAGACCCCCAAATTATCCACGTTAAAACCATCAAGAAAATACGGGGAAAAGAAATTTAAGACACCTAAAAATCTCAGGATTTTAGAAACTAAATAGATGTTTAAATCGTTTTAAAACAAATTTTCGTTAATTAGGTATGTGGTTGGTTATAATTAATGTGTTGGGAAAGGGGTTGTTGGTCAAACAACTTGTCGTATACCCTCGTGTGTTGTAAACATAATTGGTTTGGAACTTTTTTTTTAGTGTCCCTCCCGCTTGTCTCTTTCTAACCCTCATTAGCTCTGAAAGAGTGAGGTGGATCAGATAAACTCACACAAGTTGTACACCCCTCTCCTCGCCCCTTTCTCATGCTCATGATGTTCCGGGTCGAATAGGATAGCACACCCGACACCAGCTAACTAAATGCCTTCATTATTTAAATGTCTAAACTTGAAGAAAGCCGGAAAAAAACGTCCATCGGAATGCTCAATTAGTTGAAATAAGCCAACTTCATTTTTAAATTTTCAGGTGAAAAAACATTATGAAAGACAAAGCGAAGTGATTTGGCAAAGCGGAAAAAAATGGAAGTGTTAAAAAAGATTTACACAAAATTAAAAATACTAACCGCTCCTCCCAGACTGGGAAGTTACAATTAATGCATAATTACGAAGAGGCTGTAGTCTTGTTAAGCTGGTGAAGGAGGAAAAAGGAGGAGACGGTACTGGCGAAAACCGAGTTTTCAGATTCTAATATCTCGGCTTCCTATTGACCGATCGACTTGAAATTTTTCGTATTTATTTATACCATATCAGAGTGGATCTGTACCAAATTTCAAGTCCATAAGTCAAAAGGGAGCTGAGATCTAGACATTTGAAAAATGAAAGACCGTCCAGTAAACAAACACTTGTCTCTAATTTCCCGCCAAAAATTTTGACAGCAATTTGGAAACACCAATATGGCCTTCATAAAATGAAAAAACTGTGGGGGCCCATATCTCGTCCGAAAGTATTCTCATCCTAAAGTATTCTCGTCCTAAAAATAATAGAAAAAGAAAAAATATAAGCTGTATTCTCGTCCGAAAGTATTCTCGTCCTACAGGCTATGCAACTTTTAGGACGAGAAGACATTCGGACAAGTGGATTTCAATTTTTTAAATATTATACTTTAACAAAATAGAAATCATCTCGTCCGAAAGTATTCTCGTCCTGCGGTCTTCTCGTCCTAAAAATATGTGTAAATAAAATATTACTTAAAATTAAATGAAATGTATTCTCATCCGAATGTATTCTCGTCCTACTGTCTTCTCGTCCTAAAACTAACGTACAAAAATCGCTGCGTCTAAGAAATGCGGCAGCGTTCTACCCCAGGAAGTCACGGTCGGTTTGTTTGTTTATTTTTGCGAGGATCAGCTCGTTTTGCGACAGAAGGTTGTTAATTTTTTTCCTCTCGCGAGGATTTGCTCACCCTGTAGGCGGCCCTGGGATGAGCTCGGTAGGCGCAAAAAGGAGTTTGAAAATTGCTTGGGTGGAACGCATTTCTCCGACGCAGCAATTTTGTACGTTAGATTTTAGGACGAGAAGACAGTAGGACGAGAATATTTCATTTAATTTTATGTAATATTTTATTTTACACATATTTTTAGGACGAAGACAGTAGGACGAGAATACTTTCGGACGAGAATACTTTCGGACGAGATGATTTCTATTTTATTAAAATATAATATGTAAAAAATTAAAATCCACTTGTCGGAATGTCTTCTCGTCCTACTGTCATCTCGTCCTAAAAAGGGGCGTTGCCTATTAGGACGAGAATACAGTTTATATTTGTCCTTTTTCTATTATTTTTAGGACGAGAACACTTTCGGACGAGATGATTTCTATTTTATTAAAGTATAATATTTAAAAAATTGAAATCCACACGTCCGAATGTCTTCTCGTCCTACTGTCATCTCGTCCTAAAAAGGGGCGTTGCCTGTTAGGACGAGAATACTTTCGGACGAGAATACAGTTTATATTTTTCCTTTTTCTATTATTTTTAGGACGAGAATACTTTCGGACGAGAATACAGTTTATATTTTTCCTTTTTCTATTATTTTTAGGACGAGAATACTTTCGGACGAGATGTAGGAACCCTAAAAAATTGAAAAAAATTGAAATCCACTCGTCCGAATGTCTTCTCGTCCTACTGTCATCTCGTCCTAAAAAGGGCGTTGCCTGTTAGGACGAGAATACTTTCGGACGAGAATACAGTTTATATTTTTCCTTTTTCTATTATTTTTAGGACGAGAATACTTTTGGACGAGATGTAGGCACCCTAAAAAATTGAATAAAATTGAAATCCACTCGTCCGAGTGTCTTCTCGTCCTAAAAAGGGCGTTGCCTATTAGGACGAGAATACTTTCGAACAAGAGGCACTCAAAACTGTGGCGTTATTCCTCATTTTACAAATCTTCAGTGCAGACTATCTTCCCACCAAAGGACTCCTAGCCTCTCACACCAAAAGCAACCAGACTATAAAATAAGAAGAAACTTCACGTAATTTTTTTTTTGTCACCTCAAAAGTCGTGTATTATTTCAGGTAGGACATCCAGGTGCGAAAGGTTCGTCACGTTGTCCCCATAATATAATAAATAAAAGGTTTATTGTCAAATTTCTACCTTTTAAGATGGGATGATCTTCCAGCCTTTTTTTTATTTACCTGTCTATCATTTTATGCACCAAGGGTGGTCTAAAATACAAAAGGTGTTTTTCCAAGAGGGGTGAGCTGTTAAAGATATCATTTTAACCTTCCAAAAACACGATTTTACTAACTTGGGAACAAAAAAAAATTTAAACAGCCGGTTTTAAATTAAATGAAGCCTTTTTAATTTATTTAAAGGATCTTAAATATGTTTTTTAAGGCTCTAAATTTTATGTGTGTAAAATAAACGACTTGTGGTGTCATCATAATGAAATTAGGGTTCTGAAATGGTTCTGAAGAGTAGGCGTGAACCGGGGTATAAATATAAGGGAGCTACAGTTAAATACGACTTCTTCGCCTTATACGTCCGAGTATTATACTTCCAGAGGCGGGGACAGATAATAAATTAAGGCAATATTAGCTCTGATTACCCGTGTGAATCCCCTCTTAGCCCCTCGACTGGAAGGCAAAAAAAGGAGATCTACATAATTGCCCCGTTGGAAGGCCTGAGGTTTTTTTTTTTTTCAAGGCGCCTTCGTAATTTGTCCCGGTTTGCTTTAAAAAATTCCCGTTAATTTCGCTTGAGATGAGCTTCTGGAGCAAACCTCAACGGAACTTCCACCGACGACCGGTCGGCACCACGATTGGACTTAAGAGGTTTATTAACTTCCTTAAAGGCCGGCCGTCCGTCTCACCAAATTTTCACACAAACTTCTTTAGCCGGTGAAGAAGAATGTAACGAGGGCGATTTTGAATTTCGAAAAAATAGCGGAGATATGTCTGTTTGAAATTTTAAAAAATTCGCTGAGGCCAAACCGTTGGTCCGATTTTCACCAAATTTTCACCAATTACTCCTTATATTTTATGAATTTTTGGTGTAAAAAATGGCCACTTTTTAATTATTAATTTTTTCTAGGTAGTAGGTAGGGAGAAATTTCGTACTTCTACCCATTACGAAAGGCACATGCCTAGGCCAATGTGCCCATATTTCTACCTTCACACTTGGAAAATTTTCGAAAAAAAGAACTTAAAAAATTTTTCAAAAAAAAAAAAGAAATGCCCGGAAAATTTTTCGAAAAAAAATTTTTTTTGAAAAAAAAAAAAACTTAGAAAATTTTTCGAAAAAAAAAAAAAAAAAAAAAAAAAAAAAAAAAAAAAAAAAACTTAGAAAATTTAAAAAAAAAAAAGAACTTCGAAAATTTTTCGAAAAAAAAACCGGAAAGTTTTTCCAAAAACAAACTTGGAAATTCTCCTTTATACTATCCCTCCCTTATACATCCCCTTCCGTTATACTTTCGTTCCCTTATACTTTTCCCTCCGTTATACTTCCCCCTCCTATACAGATACTTCTCTTTAAGGAAGTTTCGTTGGAAGCTCTTCAAACCAGTACTTTTTTATTTATAAGAATTTAAGTAAGTAAAGGAATTCCTTTAAAAACGAACATTCCGTGACTAAAGCCATCACCTTTTGTCCGAAGGTGTTGACTAGGTGAAAGTCCAGTTCTAAAAGTCAAGTTAAAATTTAAATTAGGGTCCTTTTTTTTTCAACTTTCAAAAAAAAAAACTTTTTGTCCGATTTCCATTTGCACCTTATAATCAACAATGGTCGAAATAGAGCTACGATAAAAATCTTAAAAATATAAAAGTTCAATCACCTCCCCATCTTGTTTAATATAATATATCATTTCCAAGTTATCGTTATACACATTTAAAACCGGTAATCAGAAAAGAGAATACAGAATCAGGCTTTCATCTATTCAGAGAAGTTAGATTAGCATTAATTTGTTGGGTCAATTAAATGGAAATGTGGGTTGAGGAGAAAAAAAAATCATTTAATTTTTTCTTTTTCATTTACATAAGGATAATCCGTTAATAATTAATGTGTCCAATTTAGATGTTGAGATATTTGGTTGTTTTTTTCTTCCTCCTCTCACAAAAACGGCCCCCGGGTTAAATCTAAGAATGCGGTGGAATTTCTTAGGCTCGTATGTATAAACGTTCCTTAAAGAACCCTTTTTTCAAGGTTTCCTTCACTTATTCGTTCAAATAAAGGAATCCCCGACAAAACCCTGTAAAAAGATGTTTAAACTCCCGAACATCCTACAAAACGGATGAAAATCTTTAACGTAATAACGTTAATAACGTAATAACGTAGAAAATGTTTAACGCCCGGATACCTGATTGAACGGGTGTTTCTACACCAGAAAATGAACAAAAACGGCCCCAAATCCTAAAAGAATATGTTAAACGCCTAAACGCCGAACAAAACGGGTTTTTCTAGACCAGAAAACCGAAGAAAATAACCGAAAAGTGTGGTCAAAAGATGTTAGACGTCGCATCCCATTTTACCTGAACACCAGGTAAAATGGGTGAATCTAGACATGAAAACGCCTAAATGCCTAACAAAACGCCTAAACGCCTAACAAAAACGCCTAAACGACTAACAAAACGGGTTTCTAGACCAGAAAACCGAAGAAAATAACCAAAAAGTGTGGTGAAAAGATATTAGACGCCTGAACACCAGGTAAAATGGGTGTTTCTAGACATGAAAACGCCTAAACGCCTAACACAAAAACCGCCTAAACGCCTAACAAAACGGGGTTTCTAGACCAGAAAACCGAAGAAAATAACCAAAAATGTGGTGAAAAGATGTTAGACGCCTGAACACCTGGTAAAATGGGTGTTTCTAGACATGAAAACCGAAAAAAATGACAAAACTACTTAAAACCTGTAAAAAAGATGGTGAAACGCTAGGAAAATTTTTCAAAAAACAAAATTTATCCAATTTTTTGAAAAAAAAAAAAAAATACCAACTAAACTTAAAAAAAAAAAAATAAAAAAAAAAATTTTTTTGAAAAAAACCTAAACAATTTCTTGATAGACCTAGACCTAGAAAATTTATTGAAATTTTAAAAAAAAAATAGAAAACTTAAAATGATAAGGAAATTGAAAAAAAAAAACTTGGAAAATTTGTCGAAAAAAAACTGCATCCTCCGTTATACTCCCTTTTCCGTCACATTCCCCACTCCGTTATACTTCCCCTACCTTATACTTCAAAATCAAAATGAAATTGAAAAAAAAACTTGGATTTGTCGAAAAAAAACTGCACCCTCCGTTATACTATCCCCTCCGTCATACTTCCCCCCTTATATTTCACCTCCGTTATACTTCCCCTCCCTTATACTTCAAAATCAAAATGAAATTGAAAAAAAATTTGGAAAATTTTTCGAAACAAAACAAACTGCACCCTCCGTTATACTTTTCCCTCCGTCATACTTCCCCCTTATATTTTCCCCTCCGTCATACTTCCCCCCTTATATTTTCCCCTCCGTTATACTTCCCCTTCCTTATACTTCCCCCTCCATTATACTCCCCACTCCGTTATACTCCCCCACTGCGTTATACTTCCCCTCCGTTATACTTCCGCCTCCCTTATACTTCAAAATCCAAATGAAATTGAAAAAAAAACTTGAAAATTTTTCGAAAAAAAAACTGCACCCTCCGTTATACTTTCCCCTCCGTCATACTTCCCCTCCGTTATACTTCCTCCTCCGTTATACTTCCCCTTCCTTATACTTCCCCCTCCGATATACTTCCCCTTCCTTATACTTCCCCCTCTCTTATACTTCCTCCTCCGTTATACTTCCCCTCCCTTATACTTCAAAATCAAAATGATGGGTCTGAGATTCAGACGTAAAAATTCTCATTTTATTTCCCCGCGAGCGATCTAGATCCATCGGAGAGCCTTCCGTTTGAGGTCTCCTTAAGGTACCTCAATAGCTGCCTTGTAAAACTAGGGAAACCGTTCGCTAAAAAAATCACTTTTTTGACCTTTTTTTTTATCGCTAAAATTACTAATTTTGTAATAAAATAATAATAACAGGGTGGGGAGTTTACACGAAATCGTTTTCACGCCTTATTAATTTCACACGTTCGTTTCACGGTTACGCGGGAGTCGAAGAGGGGCAAAATTGAAAAGGCTTTTAATTAATGTTACGAACCCGGAGTTGATAACTTTCCGAACCGTTCCCCTTATTAAGTAAAACGTGATTTTTTTTATATGTTCCTTTTTTTTAATTAACTATTTAAATGGCCTTTTGTGTCCCTTTAATTAGACGGAGTCCGTGTAGATTTAATTGAACGACATTTTAATAGAAAACGGCGCCGTGGGTCAGTGATTAAACCCACCGACTCACACCACGAGCATTAATTGATAATTTAAGAAAATGTGCGATCAGAATGGAGGTCGGATTTGCATATGGCAAAAGTCTCTCGTGACTGTAAAACACACATGAGGTTACAAACCGGACAATTAGATACAAATCCTCCCTTCAATGGTGAATAGTGATATACGGCCTTATGAATAATCAACCTCGAAACCTCATAAAGAGTCATACTGTGAAGGGATCGTAAAAAATGGTCCCTAACAATGTTATTGCCACCTTCTTTTTTATAATTCTTATTAAGTGTGAAATTGTTTAGAGTGTCTTTATTTATTTTAGTGAAGGGTTTTAGGCGATGGCGAGGCGAGCGTGGAGTCCCCTTTAACAACCAATTCGGTGTAAATCATGGACTAAACTAGCCTGTCCGCTCGAGACAAGATGATTGTGTGTTCAGACTCCCTCCACGCTACGCTCCTTTCAGCTAACAAATGGGTACCTTTTTTTTCTTTTTCTCCAAGCGTACGCCCACCGAGGAAAAAAAATCGATTAATTATTTTTTAGAAGGCGTTAAATTCGATTAAAATCGACTTTTATGCCCTTCTGTCTGCACACAAAGGAAATTGAGATTCCTACTTTAAAAAACCAAAGAAAAAAAATTCAAATCAAAATTCAAAGGCAGAATAAATGAAAGTCGGCGCCCAGCCGCAAGGAAGAGGCGTAAACAGCCATTTCTCCCTACTTTTTATGGTGAACATTTGGTGAAGATCGGACCATTACGGTCGTAGTGCATTACAGTGTATGTGTCAACATAATGCGGTTCGCCATAATGCATTTGAGCATAAAATAGCAGAAATCGCGAGTTACCATAAAAAATCTGCAACTCAACATAAAGAAAATAGTCGAAAATGTTCACCATAATGCATTTGAACATAATGCATCTCACCATAAAGAAGAGATTTAACACTTGTGGTTCGACATAAAACTTTTCGTTTCATCATAACGCAGTCGAACATAAAGAAACTTTAATTTTAAAGAACTGTCGTTTCGCCATAAAACTGTTTCTGTCGTTTGGGCAAAATACATCTCACCATAAACAAGGGACAACCAAAGACCAAGTGTATTTTCGCCGTTTAAAACGCGATTATGGCGAAACGACAAAAATCTTAAAACTTGACAGTTCACCATAATGCAATTCAACATAAAACCGTTCACCATAAAAAATCTGCAACTCAACATAAAGAAAATAGTCGAAAACGTTCACCATAATGCATCTCACCATAAAGAAGAGATTTAACACTTGTCTTTCGACATAAAACTTGTCCTTTCAACATAACGCCGTCGAACATATAGGAAACTTTAATTTTAAAGAACTCGTCGTTTTGCCATAAAACTGTTTCTGTCGTTTGGGCATAATACATCTCATCATAAACTAGGAACAGCCAAAGAGCCGTTTAAAACGCGCTTATGGCGAAACGACAAAAGGCCTTAAAACTTGACAGTTCACCATAATGTAATTCGCACATCCTCGCCCCTCTTGTGTCATAAAACGAGCTTATCCCATTGGCTGGCTGCTTGCTTTTCCTAGTTTATGGTGAGATGCTTTATGTTGAATTGCATTATGGTGAACTTTTAAGTTTTTTGTCGTTTCATCACCATAATCGCGTTTTAAACGGGCGAAAGTAGGTTTGCTCGTTCGCTCTCCCTTGTTTATGGGGAGATGTATTATGCCCAAAAGTCAGAAATTTATGGCGAAACAAAAAGTTTAAAGAGAGGCTTTTATGGCGAAACGCTTTATGCTGAATGCATTATACATACTCAAAATTTTTGAACTTTTGTGAGCTTCATGTACAATTGCATTTTGCCAAAACGCGTTATGGTGAACTACATATTGTTTATGTTCAACTGCTTTGGGGTGAAATGATTTATGTTCAACGGTGTTCTCCCACTCCGTTCCGCATTCTAACACAGTTCCACCATAAACTAGGGACAACCAAAGAGCAAGCCTATTTTCGTCGTTTAAAACGCGTTTATGGCGAAACGACAAAAACCTTAAAACTTGACAGTTCACCATAATGCAATTCAACATAAAGCGGGTTACCGTTCACCATAAAATATCTGCAACCTAACCTAAAGAAAATAGTCGAAAACGTTCACCATAACGCATTTGACCATAATGCATCTTACCATAAAGAAGAGATTTAACACTTGTGGTTCGACATAAAACTTGTCGTTTCAACATAACGCAGTCGAACATAAAGGAAAAGTTAATTTTGAAGAACTCGTCGTTTCGCCATAAAACTGTTTCTGTCGTTTGGGCATAATACATCTCATCAGGAACTAGGAACAGCCAAAGAGCCGTTTAAAACGCGTTTATGGCGAAAAGGCCTTAAAACTTGACAGTTCACCACAATGTAATTCGCACATCCTCGCCCCTCTTGTGTCATAAAACGAGCTTATCCCATTGGCTGGCTGCTTGCTTTTCCTAGTTTATGGTGAGATGCTTTATGTTGAATTGCATCATGGTGAACTTTTAAGTTTTTTGTCGTTTCATCACCATAATCGCATTTTAAACGGCGAAAGTAGGTTTGTTCGTTTCTCTCCCGTGCTTATGTATGGGGAGATGTATTATGCCCAAACAGCTTTATGGCGAAACAACAAGTTTAAAGAGAGGCTTTTATGGCGAAACGCTTTATGTTGAAATGCATTATACTCAAACTTTTTGAACTTTTGAGTGCTTCATGTACAATTGCATTATGCCGAAACGCGTTATGGTGAACTACATATTGTTTATGTTCAACTGCTTTAGGGTGAAATGATTTATGTTCAACGTGTTCTCCCACTCTGTTCCGCATTCTAACACAGTTCCACCATAAACTAGGGACAACCAAAGAGCAATCCTATTTTCGCCGTTTAAAACGCGTTTATGGCGAAACGACAAAAACCTTAAAACTTGACAGTTCACCATAATGCAATTCAACATAAAGCGGGTTACCGTTCACCATAAAAAATCTGCAACCTAACCTAAAGAAAATAGTCGAAAACGTTTACCACAACGCATTTGAACATAATGTATCTCACCATAAAGAAGAGATTTAACAATTGTGGTTCGACAGAAAACTTGTCGTTTCAACATAAAGCAGTCGAACATAAAGGAAACTTTAATTTTAAAGAACTTGTCGTTTCGCCATAAAACTTTTTCAGTCGTTTGGACATAATACATCTCACCATAAACTAGGGACAACACAAGAGCAAGCCTATTTCCGCCGTTTAAAACGCGATTATGGCGAAACGACAAAAACCTCAAATCTTGACAGTTCACCATAATACAATTCACCACACACATCACACCAATCAATTTTCAGGATCAGGAAGACCCTTTCCCAGTGACCCTGAAATGGAGGGAATCACAAAAACTTCTGTTTGAGAAAGTAAATGATTTCATAACCCTAAAATTGGGCCTAATGCACCATTTATGATCTAGATTTTGAGCCAAGAAGAGCAAAAAACACCCAAAATCCGATGCAAATGGCGTCCCCATGACCATAGACCGTAGAAAATCTATTATAAGGACGTTTTTAAGGACAAACCAAGGTCCAAACGTGGGTATTTTCTCAGCTGAAAGACCGAGGAAAGCCGGCTAAAACTCGGCATAGAGTGTTCGCATACCTGAAGGCTATCTAGCACTTTTTAAGAACGTACCAAGCAAGCAACCATCCAGCAAAATGTAGGCTGTGATCTCGTATTCACCAAAAGAAAACCAATTTTTTTTTTAGACGTATAATTCCACTTTTAGCATTGAAGTGGGAAGGATAATAGGGAATGATTCAGAGCTACCAGGCGGGAGCTGATAAATCATAAGGCGCCTCGAATCGTCACGGCACACCTTCGGAATAAACGTCCAAGAAAACGGACAAAAAACCACGATAGAAACGTTGATTAATGTCAGCGAACGGATTTTCAGTAACGAGCCATTGTGAAAACAAGATTTAGGTGAAAATTTTTTAATAGTCTCATTGTCACCGGAAGCTATGAAAATAATTTTTTTTCTCTCTCTTTTGACAAGAAGCTCATTATAAAGCATCTGAAACCGCATGTCTTTGTACTATTTTAAAATGTGACAGGGGATAAAGAAGTAGGATGAGACAAATGCCTTAGTCCTAATGACCTCACGTATTAATCACTTCTTTTCTAATCTTTACAAACGCACAAAACGCTTTAGAAAGCTTAGGTTTAATACGGCTCATCTATTATGCCTTCTAATTATGTCTAAACATCTGATGACAGGTTTTTTTTCTCTGGAACAACCGGACCGATTTATACCTAAATCTCCTTTTAAAGCGCCAAAGGGAAATTTTTTTATTTCATTTTTAATGGAGACCAAAATAACGTTTTCATCTGTGGATTTAAGGCGAGTGAGATATGAGAAGTTCCAAGCCACGTTTTAGCCATTAGTTTTATAAACATCTCTTTTCATCGATATATTACTTCCTACCCGGTTATTCCAATCTCTTTTTCTCCATCCTTCAACTTCTCAGCGCCGTTTAAACGAGTGTACAATTACGAAAAAAATCGCTAAACAAACATAAGGTCAATGAAAAATCAGAATTTTTTAAATCCTTTTTTTTCCCATTGATTTATCGTTTATGAATAAAAATATGGCAATTTATTATAAAGATTATATCTTAATAAACACCTTCGTAATATTTTCGTTCATTCGTTCCGGATCGGTATTAAACGTTTTTGCCCGGGGGTACGATTTATGGCGTTGCGTAAATGCCGTGAAGATGAGCCCTGGAGGCTTCCTAATAAAACGACTGTCAAAAACGTGAATTTTAACACCTATTCATTAAATTTTTAAAAAATGTCAGTTTTCAAAAAACTCAAAACAAACTAAATTGACGACAAACTAAATTGAAACTAAAACTTCCTCGCAGAGAAGATATTGTAATACCTTTCAATGCAGGATCGTAGGAAATGTCTCTTCCAGCCCCAGTAGAGGAAACGAGAATAGGGATAACGTCTGTGGTGCCGGCCAGCAGTCCGGTGGTCGCCAGTCTTATCGGGAACACTTTAGGGGGATCATATCTCCGGAGCATTTTGTTTCAAATACAAAAGATCGCAGCACTTTCGCCCCTTAAATTTGAGCACTAAAAATTAACCGAAATTTTTTTACAAAAGCTTGCTCTCGTTATTTTGGAAATATCTTGGCAATTTTAGAACCGTTGTAAAAAAAAAAGTCAGACATTATGTGTCGACAAACTGAGATTCAGTTTATTTTGCTTGAAGAAAATAAATATATAATAACGCTTTAAATTTTCAACTTTTGTCGATTCAGTTGGTAGAACTGACGATTATACTGTATATTGATGCTTTCTTAACCAGTTTTCCACCCCCTTGGATTAAGGGTCCGTTATACCACTTAATACGGCCTCGTTTTTCTTTCAAGTTTTGCTCCAATTTACGAAAAACTGTTGGTTTTATCAATTTTTTGAATTTGCTCCCAATTTACAAAAAATTGATTGTGGTTAGGAAAAAACTTTCTTAGCTTTTAGCTTTATTAAACACTCATAAATTTAGATACAATCTCGTTTTAACGATTTTTAAATTTTAATCATAAAAATTTTGATTAAAAAATTGACGTTTTTTCCGATTTCAGGATATCTTGATTATGATTTTTGAAAATCTTCTGTATGTACCTGAATCAATCTATTCTAAAGCCGAATAAAATTGGGGCGCTCCGGGTACGAAGGGCAAACTCAACATCGGACAAATTTTTTTTTTCATTTTCAGATTCTAGACCTCTTGGTGAATACTCCCATATAATTTTTATGTTGAGTTCGCCCTTTTTTCCACTTTAAATACGTAAAAACCGATATGCGGCAAAGCTCTAAATGCGATATCCGAGCGGGTACGAAGGGCGAACTCCACATCCTAGTCCACAACCCCACTCCTTTTCCCATTCCAGGGCATGACTTTTCTGTTGAGTTCGCCCGTAACATAAAACTTTAAAATGCGAATATCCCGAAACTACGTTTTGTTGAGTTCGCCCTTCGTATCCGGAGCGCCTCAATTTAAAAAATCAAATTTTTTCTCGCAAAATTGGAGCAAAAAAAAAAAACGCAGTATTAGTGATATAACGGATGAAGCTAAACATTTTTTAATAATTTATTGAAACCAACCGTTTATTTTAAATTTTTTTGAGTAGATTTCGACGATTGGTAAACCTAAATAACAATTAACCAATAATAGAGGAAGAAATGACTGTGATAACGGGTATCTCACGACGCGTTTCGGCTTAAAAAGCCTCGTCAGGTGAGCTATTCCCTCTAATCATGTCTATCTTTTCACTGTGAACGTATCTCCGAGAGATTTAGTGGAATCTGTCATAAAAATTAAAAACCCATAATGAGTGGTGAGTGGCTCTATCTCTTGGTGGCGGCGGTGAGCTTTAGGGAGACGGTTTGTTTCCGGCTTCCCGCTGTATCCTCTAAATCTCTCGGAGATAGTTGCACAGTGAAAAGATATAAATGATTGTGATAGAGGGAATAGCTCACCTGACGAGGCTTTTTAAGCCGAAACGCGTCGCGAGATAACCGTTATCACAGTCATTTCTTCCTCTATTATTGGTTAATTGGTTGATAGTGAAATCAACCCACTTGCATACACACGCAATAAAAATTAAAATGTAAAATGTTTTATTTTCAAACTTTTATATGTTGATAATTTTGGAATATCTAAAATTAAAGCAATAAAGAGCTCTTAAAATCAAAAATAAACTCCTGAACATCTTCGCCCTTCAAAAATTGAAAAAATCTGACAAATCGCTTTTAAGTAAACAGAACGCGAAAGTGTTTATAAAGTGAAAATGGATACGGGGAAGTTGATCGTCACGTCTAAACAAAACGTCAAATAAATATTAGCTCGTTAAAGAAGGTAAAAAGGAGAGAAAAAACCGAACAAGGACGAAGCTAAGAATAAATCTTATAAACAAGATTAACAGTAATTTCGTCCCAGGCGATAAATCATCTTTAAACAAATGTTATCCTCTTTATTTTTTCTAAATATTTAAAACATATCAAATAGTATTAATTCCGCTTAATATAAGGTTGACGACTGTCAGACCGGTTTTCAAAAAAAATTTTTTCTTTCTAAATGCAAATTAATTGACTTAAATTGACTTCACAGATAGTAAAATATGTAAATAAAAATTGTTTTGTTTAAAAAAAAATAAGTGAGAAATATAAAACGTGTTAACATAACAGTTTTTATAGGATAATCTTGTTAACGACGGGTTTTTTGATTTACGCGGGATCGTTTTCTTTAATACCGTTTAATAATGGCTAAGTGATAGTTGAGGAAGTTTGACCGGAGGGGGTTGGGTGAGTCTTCAATCTTGGACCCTCATAAACATAAACATTACGCCCACGAATTTCATAAGCTCCTTTCCTACTTATTTTCCTCACCCGTGATTATCGGGGCAATTGGACACCGTTTAGAGGCTTGTTTCGAAACTGAGCCACCCATTCGATAAAAAGGATATCGAATTATCGTTCCAAATGTGGTGAAAAGAGGGGGATTTAAAGGTCGTCCGAAAGGGGAAAACGATTATAAAAGTCTGGAATTTCAAACATTTCTGAGACAAATTTTAATTCGCGCTTTGTTTGAGAAAAATACAGGTTTCCAGAGAGCAAGGAAGCGAGCGGTGGTGTTCGCCATGGCAGAAAAACGCCTAGAATTACGTAGAGTGTATACATGTCGACATAATACGGTTCGCCATAACGCATTTGAGCATAAAATAGCAGTGGTAACACGAGCGGGTTACCGTTCACCATAAAAAATCTGCAACTCAACATAAAGAAAATGGTCGAAAACGTTCACCATAATGCATTTGAACATAGAACATCTCACCATAAAGAAGGGATATAACACTTGTCGTTTCGACATAAAACTTGTCGTTTCTACATAACGCAGTCGAACAGAAAGCAGTCTTTCATTTTAAAGAACTCGTCGTTTCGCCATAAAACTGTTTCTGTCGTTTGGATAATACATCTTGCTTTATAACACGATTTTGGCGAATCGATCAAAATCTTAAAACTTGACAGTTCACCATAATGCAATTCAACATAAAGCGGGTTACCGTTCACCATAAAATATCTGCAACCTTACATAAAGAAAATAATCAAAACGTTCACCATGATGCTTTTGACCATAATGCATCTCACCATAAAGAAGAGATTTAACACTTGTGGTTCGACATAAAACTTGTCGTTTCAACATAGCGCAGTCGAACATAAAGGAAACTTTAATTTTAAAATACTTGTCATTTCGCCATAAAATATTTCTGTCGTTTGGGCATAATACATCTTACTTAACAAGGGACAGCGAAAGAGCAAACCTATTTTCGCCGTTTAAAACGCGATTATGACGAAACGACAAAAACCTTAAACTTGACAGTTCACCATAATGCAATTCAACATAAAGCAACATAAAGGAGCTATCCTGGATTAAGGAAGGCGTGATTCCCAACTTTTGCTTGTATAGAAAAACAAAGAAACCTTAAAAAAGCGCAAATTCTTTGGAAAGCGATGAAAAATCCTTATATTTCTCGGCAGGAGGAGCAATCGTCAAGCGATTTTTGTCGTTTTCTAACATAGATGAAGAATTTTAAATTAGACATTAAAAAAATCGAAAATTAATTTACTTTAAAAATATAGCAATACCCTAGAGAGATGGTTTTCGGAAAGTGGTCTTTCAGACTCTGGAGAGTCAATTTGTACGGAGAGTTTAATCTATCTTGATTTCGTTAATGTTTGGCGTCTGACGCAATTTTTTCCGGAAACACTCTTTTTTTTTTGTAAATTTCTCCAGATTTCCTCCAAATCTTCATTTCGGGGAAAAAAAATTGGATTTCATGGCAGAACACAAAGTAAATTAGGGTTTTTCACCCCAAAATCTGAAAAAAAGCTACCAAAAATGCTAAAAACCAGTGATTTTTTGCGTAGGCAGGATGAAACATTGCGGCCTTAATTTCACCGAATTTTCACTGAGCAATCTTTTTGTAATTATCTTTTAATTGTAGCCAAAATCGAAGTTTTCAACAAAAATTCATTAAAGTGATTACAAATCATTCTGGTTTGATAATAATATTAAATTGATTTTATTGAAATTGAATTAAATTTTCGCTTATAATCGCCGACCGAGTTATGAACGCAGACGTGTATAACAACGTATCTCAAATAGGATAATTACTAATAAACAAACAGAGGATATAAATTGCCCTTAATTCTCATAAAACCCGATTACGCCGAGTGTGTTTTCCCGCTCCTTTCTCGTTCCTAAATAGAACGGAAAGGCTATTTGTTTTGCAATTACCCTCTCGTCATGTCTCGCCCTTAACAAGGTGTATTATTTGAGCCTCCATCTCTCTCTCCAACCTCGGATTTAATGGTTATTTATATAATGAGTCCGAGGAACCTCGGCTATCTCATTACTCCGGCGAAATTTGATGTTCGCTTCTTTTTTAACTTCTTCCTTATGAGTTTTTCTCATTTTTATTGGCGTTGTTGAAACAGATATATTATTTCTAATTGCCTACTTCTTCGAATTTTCGTTTTTTAAAAGAAAAATTCCATTTTTGTAGTGTCTGTTTAAAATCTCTTCATCTATGTTAGAAAACGACTAAAATCTCTAGATGATTGCTCTTCCTGCTTGAAATATAAGGATTTTTCATCGTTTTCCAAGGTCTTTTTCCAATGAATTTGCGTTTTTTTAAGGTTTCTTTGTTTTTCTATATAAGCAAAAGTTTGGAATCACGCCTTCCTTAATCCGGGATAGCTCCTTTATCTTGCTTTATGTTAAATTGCATTATGGTGAACTGTCAAGTTTTAAGGTTTTTGTCGTTTCGCCATAATCGCGTTTTAATTTTTGAGTTAAGGTCAGAAACTGGGCATATCTGATGAAATTTTGTCCCTATCTCTCGAGGGTATCACAACAAAAACCTATAAGTAAATTGGTTTGCAATTTTCCTCAAAATTTTCATTTTTTTTTTTGTTCAAAAACTAGGCTTATCAGATAAAATTTTGCCACTATCTCTCGAGGGTATCACAACAATAACTATCAAGTAATTAATTTCAATTTGCCTCAAAATCTACTTTTTTTGGGTAAGAATACATACTGGCTTATCTGATGAAATTTGGTCCCTATATCTCGAGGGTATCACAATATTTTAAAGTAAATTAATTTTTCAATTTTCCGCAAAATTTACTTTTTTTTTAAATCAAAAACTGGGCTTATCTGATGAAATTTGGTCCCTATATCTCGAGGGTATCACAGCAAAAACTTTTAAGTAAATTGATTTGAAATTTTCCTCAAAATCTGCTTTTTTTAGGTCAGAAACTGGGCTTATCGGATGAAAATTTTTTCAAGTTAATTGATAAGCAATTTTCCTCAAAATTTACCTTTTTTAGGTCAGAAACTGGGCTTATCTGTTGAAATTTAGATCCATATCGAATCCCGGAAACTCCCCTTTCCTTAACCATAAGGATACCATGCACTCCCTTTTCCTTAAATTTGCCAAGGTTTTAAGTGGATATCAAGCATTGTGTTATCATCAGCCATTTAAGGACTACTTAAGGTTCCACAATGCTACCCTGAAAAAACGGAACAATTCCTATTATTTCAAGCAATAGGTCACTTCAAGTTCATAAAAACGAGATAACGTAAAGGAAGGATTTCTCAAGGAACCCTTGAGAAAAGGGGGCCTCAGTGTTTCTAGCTAATCGATTGATATTTTTACTCAATTTTTGGTGTTAATTTGGCATTTTAAATCCAACATATTTTCTCCCCATATTTACGGTGATTAAAAACGACGTTCAGTCACGATTTTGGTAAAAAACTTGATTGTTTTTTTTTCCTGTTTTAAACAAACCCAAAAAGTTCGCTCCTTAAATACCCTCCGGGGGGTGAGCCCCCATGAATTATTGGCCGTCTTATAAATCTAACTGGGCTAATGGCCACGAGAGAGAACCAACCCCGGCTATAATTACACTTCACTCGAGAACTCACCTTTCACGATTATAAACACCTTCACACCGAAAACCTCTCATTGCTCCTTCCATCCGGTTCAAATTGAAATAAACTTCAAAATCCGATAACAAGGGCGTAAATGAGGCGCTCCGTGTACGAAGGGCGAACTCAACAAAACGTAGTTTCGAGATTTTCGCATTTTAAAGTTTTATGTTACGGGCGAACTCAACAGACAAGTCATGCCCTGGAATGGGAAAAGGAGTAGGGGTTGTGGACTAGGATGTGGAGTTTGCCCTTCGTGCTCGGATACCGCAGTTAGAGCTTTGCCGCACATCGGTTTTTACGTATCTAAAGGGGGAAAAAGGGCGAACTCAACATAAAAATTATATGGGTGTATTCACCAAGAGGTCTAGAATCTGAAAATGAAAAAAAAAATTGTCCGATGTTGAGTTCGCCCTTCGTACCCGGAGTGCCTCAAATGTTTTTTACATGAAAGTAAAAAAAACTTTATAACCGTTTTGAGTCTTTTCCATCCCCCTTTTAAATAAAATAAGATTTATCGACGAGGTTTATGAGGTTCATTATGGACATTAATAAAAAGGCCGTTAATTTTTCCATTAAGAATGCCTTTTTTACCCTTCGGTCGCTTTTTAGATATTTTAATATTTTCAAGGATTTATTTTTAAGAAAAAAATTAATTATCCACCACGCCTTCGATCCGTCCAATTAGTAAAAGGCACTCATTCAGTTTATCCTTTAATATTTATAAGCCTCTTTATAGGGTTGTAAAACTTGTGAAAAGAGTGGTCCCGTAATTAATAAAGAGGGAAATTATTTATGAAAGGATTTTAGAAATTAAAAATGACATTTCGGTTCGAAAATTGGCCCGTCAGGCTTTCACCCGTTTTCCGGCCGCTTGAGGGCGCGTCATGAAATCGGTCCGAAGGCGCGCTCGAGATGGCTTTTAAATTGGTGAAAGTGTTAATTGTGATTCATGTTTATGTTAATACACGGGTCGTACATCAAAAATCGTGGGCGCTCGGGTCCGAAGGAGTTGTGACGGTTGGGGAGGGATATTTTACGGCCTTCAATTTTGACGGCGCATGACATCTACGTGGATTTTTCAATACGATAGACGTTTACAACACGATATATCACGATAAGATCCCCGGACCGGGATGTTTATTTTATGCCTCGCTCGTTTAAATTCAATGAGGAATGAGTTAACTAAAAATCCATTGAGCAAAAACGTTTGGAAACCAACAAACGTACGAGTAGTCTCATAATCTTCGCTTTATAAGTAAAGATTGATGTCTATCTTTTATCCCCCCTCATAAACGGATAAGACTTTCTGTTTTCAGGGAAGAAAAACTTGGGAGGTTATAGCGGAATACTAGGAGTGGTTATAAGGTTATAAATCCGGAGAAGAAGCGGCTAGTGAGCATCCTGCCGCCGGAGCGCATCGGTAGATGTTATCTCAGCTTTTGCAGAGATAGAGCACAATTTCATATAAAGCCGAAAGATTTTCAGGGTTTTGGAAAAGAATCATTTTTTGATGGTCACACATGTTCATTAATCAAATCGAAAGCGCAAACTTGTAATTAACTTCCTTAAAGAAGTTATTGTCCACGTCGGGTTTTTGGGGAGGGGTCTTCCACAGTTTTCATCCGATTTTCACCAAATTTTCACTCAAATTTCTTTAGCCGTTGAAGAAGAATGTAAAGAGGGCGATTTTTGAATTTCGAAAAAATGGCGGAGATATGTCTGTTTGAAATTTAAAACAATTCGCTTCGGCCGAACCGTTAATCCGATTTTCACCAAATTTTCACCAATTACTCATTACATTTTTAAGAATTTTTGGTGCAAAAAAATTGCCGCTTTTTGATTATTATTTTTTTTAGTAGGGAGAAATTTCTTACTTCTACCCATTACGAGAGGCACATCCTTAGGCCAAAGAGCCCATTATTTCTACCTTGACTCTTAGAAGAAAAAAAAAACCTGGAAAATTTTTTGAAAAAAAAAAAGGAAAACCCGAAAAAGTTTTCGAAAACAAAGGAAAACCCGGAAAATTTTTCAAAAACAAAGGTAAACCCGGAAAATTTTTCGAAAAAAAAGGAAAAACCCGGAAAATTTTAATTTTTTGAAAAAAAAAAAACTTAGAAAATTACGTTATACTTTCGTTCTTTTATACTCCTTTTTATATAATAAAAAAATTATACTCCTTTTTATATTCCTTTATACTTCCCCTCCCATATACTTTCCCTCACTTAAACTTCCCCCTCCCATATACTTTCCCTCACTTAAACTTCCCCCTTCCATATACTTCCCCTCACTTATACTTCCCCCTACGTTTTACATCCCCTCCGTTATACTTCCCCCTCCTATATAAATACTTCTCTTTAAGCAAGTATTCGTTGAAAGCTCTTCAAACCAGTACTTTTCTATTAGAATTAAGGACGGACGGGATCAGGAGAAAAGACGCAAGGGACGAGTGGAACTGTCGGCCGGCACCAGAGACAAAATTGAGGCACTCCGGGTACGAAGGCGAACTCAACAAAACTTTTGTTTCGAGATATTCGCATTTTAAAGTTTCGGTTTTTACGTATTCAAAGGGGAAAAAATAGCGAACTCAACATAAAAATTATATGGGTGTATTCACCAAGAGGTCTAGAATCTGAAAATGAAAAAAAACTCGAAGACCTTTCCCCAAAAACCCAGCGTCGAGGGTATCACAATAACTTCTTTAAGGAAGTTAAAAAAATTTCTCCGATGTTGAGTTCGCCCTTCGTACCCGGAGCGCCTCAATTGATCATTAAAGTTCCTGCTATCCCCATTGGCATCCTGTTTTTTAGTGCTCAATATGACGCTGAAGTTGCTACATCTTCAAGAAGGCAGATTTGAGAAAACAGGAACGAAAGACAGTTTTTGACCTGCGATCTCATTCATCTGAAAATAAAATTGCCACTCAAACAAATGGCATAAAACAACATTTTGGTAAATCGAACGGTTTTTCCGTCGTACGTAATACGGAGTTTAATTCGAAATGAGCCCGACAAACAAACCCGTTAATGTTATCAATTCATTATCTCCAAACAAATCCCGCTGTTTTTCGGAGGGTAAAACGACGAGAGTTAAATCTATCGATGTTTACTACGTGTTTACGTTCAATTAATTGAAACGCGATTACATAATGAACCTTCCAATTTTCCAAAATGAATTCCAAACAAAGATGTTTAAACAAAAATTAATTTTAAAAAAGGCAATCAATATTAATCAGTCGGCTAATAACTTCATTCGCTAGACGTAAAAGAAAGCAATTGAGACGTTAATTGTCCACCTTGGCATCTTTTCTCCAATTAGTCCTTTTAAAAAATCTTGTTTTAATTAGTCCAAATTAACCTTTTTAAAAAAACATGCAGGTGCACTTTTGATTTTTCAAACAAAATATTTCTTTTGTGCTGTAAAAGAACGTTTTTCCGAGAAAGAGTGGCGTGATTGAGCTGTTATCTCGCGGGGTCTTTTAACGAGACTTTAATTCGTGGGTTCGCGAGAGAGGGAGACTGAGTGGAAGAAGCGTATTTAGTCAACTGTTAGTTCTAATCATGAAATGATGATGAGCTCTTAAAATGAGAGGAGTTCGTTTACGATTCCGTGATGCGATCCATCAACTGACGGTGTTAAGGAGTCATCTTAAAAGAGAGAAAGAAAAAAAAAGCTCATTTGCTTTATTAGCCTTTAAACGAAAATCTCTTCATTATCATGATCCTTCACGATTTTTAACCTCAACAAATGTTATTATGTTTTTCTTCTTGGCTCAACCAATAGAAAGCGAGTTTAGACCTCATAAGGTAGACATCATGAAACTGACATCATTATCACGTCATGTCTTATTATGGAAGAAGGATGAAGATTAAAATTTTAAAATAATCTTTTTTGTGTTTTTAGGCGTTAAAGTTCATTTCTTCATGAATAATGGAAACGAAGTTATCGCTCACTGTTTACCCACGGCTATTATTATTTTAATCGCCCCCTAAAATGGCGTGAAATAAAATGGCAGAAGTTTCCTAAGACTTCGCTAACGATCGAGATAAGACGGGGGAGTGAAAAAAAAATGGTGAGGGGGGCGTTTTGTTAACATAAGACGAATGTTCATTTTCTCCGCCTTATGTTCTGAGATGTTTATCCACGTATTTTTTTCAGCATAAACAAGAGATCCTTCCCCTTCTTTTCTGACATGTGGCTTCGCAATTCTACGCTTCCTTTTACTAATTTAATTGTAATTGCTGTTTTAATGGAGATGTACTGAAATTAATCTCGGATCTAAACAACAGCAATCTTCGCAATTATCTATAATTTTTTTTTTAAATAAAGGAAACTAGAATTCAAGTTACGAAGGTGAGGGTTACGAGATTTCTTCAAAAAATGCGCTAAAAAGGGGCGTAAAATCCGCAGGAAACGCCCTGCTGGGTCTTTCTTGGCAAAAAGGCCGAGAAAATCAAGAAAAATCCTAAAAATCAAGCGTTTTTTGGGAGAAAATTTGTTGAAAAAGCCAAAAAGAAATTTCTATACAGCGATTGGCGGAGTCATTCCAACTAGAAACCTCCGACTCTGAGGTTTTTGCAGTAAAAACGCAAAAAAAAAAAAATAAAATAAAAATATTAGTATTAGGTATTTTAAGTAGTTTTGACTTCCTCAAAGAGATTTTGAAATCCTCTAGAAAAGTACTGGTTTGGAGAGCTACCAACGAAAACTTCCTTAAAGAAGTAACAATATAGGAGGCGGAAGTACACAGGAGGGGGAAGTATAACGGAGGAGAAGTATAACGGAGGAGAAGTATAACGGAGGTGGAAGTATAAGGGAACGAAAGTATAATGGAGGGTGATGTATAAGGGAGGGAAAGTATAAAGGAGGGGGAAGTATAAGGGAGGTGAAGTATATCGGAGGGGAAAGTTTTTTTTCCGAAAAATTTTCCAAGTTTTCATTTTTTTCGAAAAATTTTCCAAGTTTGTAAAAACTTCCTTAAAGAAGTTGTTGTGATGGACCACTTCGGGTTTTTTGGGGAAGGGTCGTCCAGACTCCGGAGGGTCAAATAGAATAATTATCTTTACCGATCTCAACTTTGTCTGTGGTTCCAGCCGGCCGTCCGTAGCATTTTTCCGGAACACTTTACGGCCACAGTTTTAACCGATTTTCACCAAATTTTCACAAAATCTTCCTTAGTCGGAGAACAAGAATGTAACGAGGGCGATTTTTGAATTTCGAAAAAATGGCGGAGATATGTCTGTTTAAAGTTTTAATTTTCCTGAACACTTTACTTCTCCACTCACATCATTTCTATTCCCTCCCTTATACTTCCCCTCCTTATACTTTCCCCTCCCTTATACTTTCCCTCCGTTCGTTATACTTCCCCCTCCGTTAAACTTCCCCCTCCTTTATACTTTCCTTCCGTTCGTTATACTTCCCCCTCCTTTATACTTTCCCTCCGTTCGTTATACTTCCCCCTTCGTTATACTCCCCCTCCGTTATACTTCCTCCTCCGTTATACTTCCCCCTCCCACATACTTCCCTCATCGTTGTACGTCCCCTCCGTTACACTTCCTCCTTCTATATTGTTACTTCTCTTTAAGGAAGTTTCAAACCAGTACTTTTTTGTAGATTTTAATAGAAAAGTGGTTTTTTGACCAATAAAATGCTATTTAGAGGAAATCAGAATTTTCCAGTGTGGTACAAAACAATGTCAAGGAAAAATTCTCAAGGAAATCTTGAGAAAACGATTTCCGAATTAAAGTTTTATGACTAAGAAATCCTCGTTTTAGCCATTTTTTTTTTTTTTTTTTTTTTTTTTTTTTTTTTTTTTTTTTTTTTTTTTTTTTTTGGCGATTTTATTAGAAAAGCGGAATTTTGACAAATAAACTATTATTTTGAGCAGAATAGAATTTTCCGGTGAGGGACGGAGTTGCTTCATTTTTATGAGCCCTCCTTTGGTTTTTACCTGAAGTTTAAGAATTACTTAGACGATTTAGACAAAAATATTGTGCTAGGTAAACGCTTCCAAAATCAAGGGAAAAAACTTTTTCTTTTTGACAGGACAGAGGGTTAAATTAAATCATTTCCTGGCGACTTTCGTTGAATATTAAAACCCACCCGCATCAGGTAGCCTCTTATAAAATAGTTAATGATGGGCCACGTTTTCCATCCGAAAAAAAAGAAAAGAAAAAAAAAACTCAAATAAACGATTCCTCGTGAACATGAATAAGAAAGAGACAGGTGTTGAATTCCGTTTCTATGGCAAACGAGACGTGGAGACGATTAGAAGATAATGCCCTATCTCGTATGAGACATACATCGGAGCGACGCTTTTGAGAATAAAAAAAAATCCGTTTCCTAATTGTAGGATTTGTATTCCGAAAGGTTTTGCCGGACAAGAGGATCAAAATTGATAATTTAAAAAAAAAATTTTTGTTTATAAAAGATTTGAGTGGGCGAAATGAAGTGGCTTAATGAAGTTATTGGTGGACGCAGTTATGGGGGATTTCCGTATATGGTACCCGCGGGGGCGTTTTATCACTCAGCCGCGGACGCGCGTTCCCTTTCTGTCCGACCCCCTCGCCCCTCATGGGACTCGTCAGTGCCTGCTAATCGTTTCACATCAACGGCCCATCAGACTTTTCCCTTCAAAGGGCTAAATATTCATGACGAAATGAAATAGGGGTTGATTTTCTCTCCAGGGACCTATGGAAGATTGAAGAGTTTTTTTTACCTACCAATTTTTTTTTTCTTTCGGTTTGTTTTATCACCTAATTCGTTATTAGATGATGATCTTCATAAATTAAAGTCATCTTGTGTGGCCCTCGGGGCAATTTTCTCGAATTATGCAAATGAGAAGGTATAACCGCAATTCGGGAACTCTTGCGTATGTAAATTCACGAAGGTGGGCGGATGTCCGTTTGGCATAACGCGTTTACGTGACGTGGATTTTTTTAACTTTTATAGACATTCTCTCAGAATCGAATAGGGTGATTAAAAATTTTGTATGCAAATTTTTCTCCCAAAAAACGCTCAAAAACCTTGGTGAAAAGTGTTTTTCACTGCTGAGATCGAAATGATTGAAGATGCAGCCTCCATCGTGATTATGTCATATAGAATGTTCATCGACATAGAAAAGTTAAACACGGAGTCGATTTACTTAATTAATAATAAATTCCTGAAAGTCATGCCGTGATAGTTCGGATCATTACCTATCGTGGGATTCGGTCAATTAATATCCCCCTCTCGCAGTCTGGCGTGGGTGGCGCATGTCACATCCCATCCTATCGGACGACTCTGCTTAATAGAGCGAAACACATTTGTAACCATACACTTAATTTTACATCAAGAACTTTTTAACAGCATTCTGCTTGTACAAAAAAATCTTAGGAGTATTCTGATTGGACCAAAATTGGCAGTCAGAAGGCACGCAGATTCCATACGGACGAATAGAGCTTTACAATAACCTTTTTTTGACGCATTTTATGACAAATTATTCTGAGAGCTTAAAAAAAGTGTGGGGACGAGATTGAACCGTGTATATTCAAATGGTATTTTTAACTCCACGAATTGAAAAGGACATTGTTTTCAGAAGGGATTCTCTTTTTTTCCATTTTTTGACCACACGGATTTTAAAAACTTGATCACCGCGGTGGGAAAAGAGCAAACATTAATGTATCTTGTATCATAAAAGTAATCCCTCCCGGATGAGAATAAACAAAAATTTTTTTTTCTATTCAATTTCCCTCGGGTGATCAGACCGGGAGATAAAAAAACGGACATCTTAATGACGGACGTCCGAGCACGATTTTAATTCCGGGCAACATTGAAATCCCCCAGAAGAAGATTAACCGAAACGGCGAAAACGGAGCATTGGGACCAATCTCTTAATAATAATTTTTAATTAACAAAAACAAAATTTTTTTAAACCGCAAAATAATGGAATCAAGAACGTGAAACCGCTCTTCTTTAGTGTGATCTAACAAAGCTCATAGTTTTAAAAAATATATGGGAGGGAAGTATAACGGAGTGGGAAGTATATGGGAGGAGAAGTATAACGGAGGGGAAGTATACGGGAGGGGAAGTTTAAGTGAGGGGTAGTATAACAGAGGGTGGAGTATAACGGAGGGGAAGTATAAGGGAACGAAGGTATAACGGAAGGGGATGTATATGGAGGGAAAGTATAAAGGAGAATTTTCCATGTTAGTTTTTTCGAAAAATTTTGTAAGTTTATTTTTGAAAAATTGTCCGAGTTGTGTTTTTTCGAGAAAATTTTCTAAGTTTTTTTTTCGAAAAATGTTACAAGATTTTTTTCCGAAAAGTTTTTTGTCAAAAAATTTTAAATTTTTTTTTCGAAAAATTTTCCGGGTTTTCCTTTTTTTTTCGAAAATTTTCCGGTTTTTTTTTTTTTTTTTTTTTTTTTTTTTTTTTTTTTTTTTTTAAGGAAATTTGTTAGAAATTGTTTTAAGTGTCCAGGTAGAAATAATGGGCTCTTTGGCCTAGGGATGTGCCTCTCGTATTGCTAGAAGTATGAAATTTCTCCCTACTAAAAAAAATAATGATTAAAAAGTGGCAATTTTTTACACCGAAAATTCTTAAAAAATATAACCAGTAATTGGTGAAAATTTGGTGAAAATCGGTTGAAAACTGTGGCCGTAAAGTGTTCCCGAAAAAATGCAACGGACGGCCGGCCGGCCGGAACCACAGACAAAGTGGAGATCGGTAAGATCAATATTCGGATTTATCCTACGGGGTCTTCCAGACCCCTTCCCAAAAACCCGACGTAGAGGGTATCACAATAACTTCTTTAAGGAAGTTAAAAAAGCCACCAAGTGGAGCTCTGAAAAAAATAGTTATTTAGTGTCTTAAGTTAATCGGCATTTTAATCTAATCAATTTGCGATTATATAAAAAAAAAAACCATTGTGAAAAACACGAGTTTTTTTTTTGTTGTATCGGTGACAATTCAATAAGGGAGGGGAAAAAAAATAAAGTGGGGAACCGAAAGGGAGGTTTAGTGCTTGTAGAAGGCTCGATTTCACCATCCCCCGACAACACCGGGGAACGATAAACAAAAAGGGAAAAGAGTAAATCGCAGAGAGCCAATCGAGGACGGAGGATAACGCAATCCCAATCGGCAAATAGATTCCCTCCTTTACGGCTCCGGGAGATGTTTTAGCATACGCCCGAACCAATTTCGGATCCTCCTACGTCACTACGTCCCCTCCCTCTTTTTCAACCCCTTTTCTCAAGCCTTTTTCTTTTCTTCTTCGATTTTATATTGATTCATTAGTGCTGGTAAAACAACTTTTCTTTTGAAATATTTTCAGAGAAACAGGTTTTGTATCAAAGTACTAGTTTGAAAAAGTACTGGTTATAAGAGGTTTTAACGAAAACTTCCTTAAAGAGAAGTAAAAATACAGGAGGGGAAGTATATAGGATGGGGATGTATAACGGAGGGGACGTAAAACAGAGGGGAAGTATAAATGAGGGGAAGTATAAAAAGAGGAAAGTTTTTTTTTAATTTTCTGAGTTTTTAAAAATTTTCTTGATTTTTTTCGAAAAATTTTCCGGGTTTTCTTTTTTAAATTTGCGCTTTTTTTCTGAAAATTTTTTTAAGTTCTTTTTTTCGAAAGTTTTTTTAAGTGTCAGGGTAGAAATAATGGGCTTTTGGCCTATGGATGTGCCTCTCGTAATGGGTAGAAGTATGAAATTTCTCCCTACTAAAAAAAAATAATAATCAAAAAGTGGCCATTTTTTTTTCCACCAAAATTCTTAAAAAATATAAGAATTGATGTTATTTTGTACCTCTTGAAGTGGCCTTTTCTTTCGAATAAAAGTTCTTCTGACTTATTCTTTTTTTTTTTCAAGTAGCTATGAGGTTACTTAAGGAGTCCTCAAACGGTCGTCTCTGATTGGCTGATGATAAAGTGAAAGAAAAAAAAATCTAGCTGTAAATCGGTACGTCTTTATTACGAGCGCATAATTTCTTTTGAAAAACCCTTTCATTCACTATAATTATCCTGTCTGATCCCACCCCCACGATTAATAATAAACAAACACATTGTGCAATCTCGACACCGATACGAAATGATTAAATGGACTAATCGTCAAGTCTGATTTTTTTAAAGATGGAAATTTTTTATTGGCGTGGGCTATTAATTGAATGGGGGTTATAATCAAGGGCGGTAAATCACAATTTTTGAATTACATCACCTTTTTTTGAGCTAACATCTATATTTCTTCTTTAGCGCCTTAACTACAATTTTCTGAAGCCGATAATCATTTTTTAATGTTCATAAATCGTATTTTTTATATTTTTGGGTCGCCTCGAATTTGATTTAATGTGAATTCATTAAAATATTGAAATCGATTTCGGACGCTAAAAGCTTTCGGTTTGCTCACGGGTTAATTCAATTAATAAGGGATCTTTCATAAATGTTTCTCCAACACTTCACTCAACCAACAGCCTCCCCCATCAATTTATCCCCCGCACGAGGCTAATTCCTTTAGTAAACATTAAATATTAAATGAGCATTATCTTTTTTTCCTCTCTCTTTTTTCTGGGGTTTAATTTTTTCTGGTTTTCCCAAGCTGACTTGAGGGATTTTGCTCATTTTTAGCATGATGATAGTATTTTTAGCCATTTCGCAAGATTCAATATGAAGAGTACACGCGAAAAAACTAGAATTTCATCTTTCGAGAAAAACTATTTTTCTGTTCGTTCTGCCTTGTATTTTATTTACCGAAACTTAATTTGAGGCCATTAAATCACACCATAATTTGAGGCATTTAGCCCAATTTTAACTTCCTTAAAGAAGTTAAACCGATCTCAACATTGTCTGTGGTGCCGGCCGGCCGTCCGTAGCATTTTTTTCGGAATATTTTACGGCCACAATTTTCAACCGTTTTTCACCGAATTTTCTTTAGTCGGTGAACAAGAAACTAACCAGGGCTATTTTTGAATTTCGAAAAAATGGCGGAGATATGTCTGTTTGAAATTTTAAAAAATTCGCTGCGGCCGAACCGTTGGCCCGATTTTCACCCAATTTTCTTTATATTTTTTACGAATTTTTGGTGTAAAAAAATCGCTACTTTTTAATTATTATCATTTTTTTTAGTAGGGAGAAATTTCATACTTCTACCCATTAGGAGAGGCACATCCCTAGGCCAAAGAGCCCATTATTTCTACCTTGACACTTAAAAAAAATTTCGAAAAAAAGCGCAAATTTAAAAAAAAAAACCGGAAAATTTTTCGAAAATAAAACTCGGAAAATTTTTAAAACAAAAAAAAAACTTATAAAATTTTTCGGAAAAACAAGAAACTCGGAAAATTAAAAAAAAGAATAGGAAAATTTTTCGAAAAAAAAAAAAGAAAACTTGGAAAATCCCTCCCTTATGCTTCCCCCTTCGTTATACTTTCGTTCCCTTATACTTCCCCCTCCGTTATACTTCCTATCCCATATAGTTCCCCCCCCCCGTTGTACGTCCCCTCCGTTATACTTCCCCCTCCCATATTGTTACTTCTCTTTAAGGAAGTTTCAAATCAGTACTTTTTTGTCGATTTTAATAGAAAAGAGGTTTTTGACCAATAAAATGCTATTTGAGCAAATAAGAATTTTCCAGTGTGGTACAAAACATTGTCAAGGTAGAATTCTCAAGGAAATCTTGAGAAAACGATTCCCGAATTAACGTTTGTGACTAAGAAATCCCTTTTTCGAAAAAAAAAAAAAAAAAAAAAAAAATTTAAAGAAAAACTGGGAAAATGTTTCGAAAAAAAGAAAAAAAAATTTTTGTAAAAAATTAAAACTTTTCCCTCCGTTGTACTTCCCCTCCCATATACTTCTCCCTCCGTTTACGTCCCCTCTGTTATACTTCCCCTCCCATATACATCCCCCTCCTATATTGTTACTTCTCTTTAAGGAAGTTTTCGTTGGAAGCTCTTCAAACAAGTACTTTCTCTGTTCTCGCTATTCTTCGCAGCACCGTTCAAAGCATAAAAATCCAACGTCAACTCATTTTCTGGGGATAAAACAGGTTTTTCACCAAGGTACATAGCCTACATTATTATATCAGTCAATTTGCCATAAGGAAGCTATGAATATAGTTAGTGAATATAGCTTTCCATGATTTCTCTCTATTTTGATTAATTAAACTCCATAAAGGTATTTACATAGCATAAATCAAGTTAATTTAGTTAGTGAATGAGGAATTAGTCATCCAGATTAGTCGTGAGATATGTGAGGACGTAGAATATTCCGAGGTATCAAAATGATATTTGAAAAGTAGAGGAATCGCGGAGGCGTGATCAAGTTCGGACTTATTAACGACTCGGACCATAAATCGAGCCGGGAGCCTCAATGCCGTTCGTTAGCTCGATGAGTCTAACTGCCCTCAAGCATGACACTCCAATAAGCTCAATTTACTTATGTAAATATTTCTCCCCCTTGAAAACTTATCCAACATCTCATTAAAGGTGCCAATTCTCGTAGCGCCTTAAGCTTTTCGAAACTGAGTCGTCTATAGAAAAAAAAAAAAAGATCAATATCGGGAAGATCTTGGGGTCGGATCCCTTCCCTTGTTTCGTCCGACTTCCTTAATGATGCTTTGTCATCAGCCTCACCTAAGACATCATCCATCATCAGACTCCAATTAAGCGACACACTGCTTCTCAGATCCGTTTGTTTTATAAAACTGACAGGCATTTTTTTATTGTTTCCCACGCGTCATTTCACGTAAAATAGACCACCTAGAGTTCATCTGGGAAGAACTTCCATACTATGTAGCTGTACAAAATGAAACTCAGCCACAGGGTAAATTTGAATTTTGGACATTTTAGCCGAGTTTCATTTTGTACACCTAGGAGTTTTTTTCAAAATTTTGAACATTTTAGGCGTTAAAGTCCATCAAAAGTTGACCTTCTCCCTGTAAGAAGGTTATTGAAGTATAACCATTAAGAAGGTTAATTTTTAAAGGGTTGTAAATCGTAAACCGTTACAGATATTGAAAAATGCACTAAATAAAATCTGTTGGAAATTTAATTCTCTTTAATTTTTTTTATTCATTTTTCTCTAGGATGCACTGTTTTCAAGATAAATTTATTTTAAAAAAAATTATTTTCCGAAAATGGTGCACCCTAGAAAAATAATTAAGTACAAATTTATAGAGAATTAAATTTCCTACAAGCTTTATTTATTAGGTGTACAAAATGAAACTTAGCTACAGGGTAAATTTGAATTTTGTAGATTTTATCCGAGTTTCATTTTGTACACCTAGTAGTTCATTTTTTCAAAATTTTGAACATTTAGGCGTTAAAGTCCATCAAAAGTTGACCTTCTCCGTGTAAGAAGGTTATTGAAGTATAACCATTAAGAAGGTTAATTTTTAAAGGCTTGTAAATCGTAAACCGTTACAGATATTGAAAAAAATGCACTGAATAAAATCTGTTGGAAATTTAATTCTCTTTAATTTTTATTCTATTCATTTTTTCTCTAGGATGCACTGTTTTCAAGATAAATTTATTTTTAAAAAATTATTTTTCGAAAATGGTGTATCCTAGAAAAAAATAATTAAGTGCAAATTTATAGAGAATTAAATTTCCTACAGCTTTATTTATTAGGTGTACAAAATGAAACTCAGCCACAGGGTAAATTTGAATTTGTAGATTTTAGCCGAGTTTCATTTGTACACCTAGTAGTTCATTTTTTCAAATTTTAAACATTTTAGGCGTTAAAGTCCATCAAAAGTTGACCTTCTCCGTGTAAGAAGGTTATTGAAGTATAACCATTAAGAAGGTTAATTTTTAAAGGCTTGTAAATCGTAAACCGTTACAGATATTGAAAAAATGCACTAAATAAAATCTGTTGGAAATTTAATTTTCTTTAATTTTTATTCTATTCATTTTTTCTCTAGGACGCACTGTTTTCAAGATAAATTTATTTAAAAAAAAATTATTTTCCAAAAATGGTGCATCCTAGAAAAAAATAATTAAGTGCAAATTTATAGAGAATTAAATTTCCTACACTTTTATTTATTAGATGTACAAAATGAAACTCATCCACAGGGTAAATTTGAATTTTGTAGATTTTAGCCGAGTTTCATTTTGTACACTAGTAGTTCATTTTTTCAAAATTTGAACATTTTAGGCGTTAAAGTCCATCAAAAGTTGACCTTCTCCGTGTAAGAAGGTTATTGAAGTATAACCATTAAGAAGGTTAATTTTTAAAGGCTTGTAAATCGTAAACCGTTACAGATATTGAAAAAATGCACTAAAAAATCTGTTGGAAATTTAATTCTCTTTAATTTTATTCTATTTATTTTTTCTCTAGGACGCACTGTTTTCAAGATAAATTTATTTTAAAAAAATTATTTTCCGAAAATGGTGCATCCTAGAAAAAAATAATTAAGTGCAAATTATAGAGAATTAAATTTCTTACAATTTTTATTTATTAGGTGTACAAAATGAAACTCAGCCACAGGGTAAATTTGAATTTTGTAGATTTTAGCCGAGTTTCATTTTGTACACCTAATACTTGTCTCGAATTTTTTACCGATTCGCAGGTATCAGGAATGTTCTTAGGGTTAAATTTCCATCGAATAACACTTTCGGCGAAATGGAGACGGTTCGAATCGGAATTCGAAAAAGGGTTTCTCGGGGTCCGCTCACTCTTTGGGCTATCTGCGGGTTCAATCGTGCGAATCCCTCGGCTTTTTCTAATGTGACGTTTTAAACAGCCTATTAGGCCCTACTTGGATGCGAATATACGAGATTCAACATTGTCCCCTTTTTCCGTCTGCACGTCCGTCAGCTCCGAAAGGTCTCTGATTTATTTGTATACACTACCGGACCCCTTCCCCACCTTCTCTTCAGCTCTCCGCATTAAAATTTATAGTTCGTTTTAAATATGTGTAATGCCTTCTTTTATGAATACAATGGGAGGGAGCGCGGATCTCTTGTGACGAACACTTGGGAATAAAAGGCGGAGAAACAAGAATTTTGCCTATATTTACACTCAAAAGTACTTTTTTTTCCCCCTGTAAAATAATTGTTTCCACCGCGTTTTTTAAAATCCCAGTCAACTTTTGAAAGAAAAAGTGTGATATTGATGAGTCAATCCTGTCAATTTGAGACATTTTGCTCTGTTTCTAATTTGGTATTGATATGATTGCGTTATAGGGGGCTCAATTCCCACAGGGATTTCCTAATAATTGGCTTGTTATAAGGGGGTTTATATGGTGAACGGTTCGTTAAACTTTATTACGTTTTCATCTTCGATTTAAAAGGTCTGTCATCTCTCGAGTCTGAAAAAGTCATAAAATACGAAGAAAAGGAGATTCTACAAATAAGATTATTATTGACAAACCGAGCGGCTAGTCGAGTCAAACTAACTGGAAACGGTATTGTTCGGGGTCTATAGAGAAAAAAAAAAATTCTATTGTCACTCCCATCGAGAGAGTTTTCGAGTATTATTTAGATTCGGTGGGCAATGGGGCGGACCCTATTCTTCTTCACACGCAACTTGACCCCCTCCTCATCGTATAAAATCTAACAAGATCCACACAATATTCGACCTTTACGCTTTATTGATTTCTTTTGTCGTCTTTTTCTTCGAATCTTGTCTCTCGACGATCGAAAAAGTCTTTAAGATGCTGGCATTTTTTATTTACGACATTTATACCTACAATATTATCAGCACTGAAAATCATTAAAATTTTGTTTATAAACTTTCAACTTTTTCTGTGGGTGGCAAAGAATATTTAATGATTCTTACTGGGTTAGAAGTTAGAATCCTCAACCATGGAAAATTTTTTATAATTTAAAGGATATTGAAATTTTCAAAACATAAGTCCCTATATTAAAAATTTGAGTTTGAGAAAAATGCTCGAAAATTCGGAGTTACATCTCGTCCGAAAGTATTCTCGTCCTACTGTCTTCTCGTCCTAAAACTAACGTACAAAAATTGCTGCGTCGGAGAAATGGGGCAGCGTTCCAACCCAGCAAATTTTGAACTCCTTTTTACGACTACCGAGCTCATTATCCATTCCAGGCCGCCTTCAGGGTGAGCAAATCCTCGCGAGAGGAAAAAAAATTAACCCCTAGTGCAGTCTTTCTCAAAGTGGGCGATAACGCCCCCTTGTGGGCGCTGGAGGCCTGTAGGGGGGCAGTAACGGGCACAGAGAAGATTGGGGGGCGTTGAAGCTGTTTAGGGGGCAATAGCTAATTTAAATTTTTTTTTTTTGCTTTTAACACAATAGTCCAGTCAATAGAATAAAGTCAATTTGCATAACTGGGAGGAGAATATCATCTTTTTACGACGTGTACAGGACCATAATATAGGTACATGTGACAGAAATCGGCACTTTTTTAGTTTTGGGTCTCTAGCTCATTACCAGCTCATTTTTTTAAATACATAACAATATTAGAAAATGTAGATTACTAATTTACAACAAATTTGATTCACACGTTTTTTTCTAGGACCAACCGTATCCAAACTACGAGGGCGCGAAAAAGAGCACTTTTTACAGTTTTATCCGATTTTTCACTTTCCGTCTACTAATAACCCCAAAAACAAGGAGAAGACTTGACCTCAGCAAAATTTTATTTTATGAAAGTTGTAGAGAATTCAATTTACTTTAAAAATAATGTGTCAAAAACCAAATTCGAGCAGTGGGTAAGAAGGGGTGGTGGGATTGAAGACAATCAGAAGAAATACGCTTTTTATGCTTCAGTCCTGGAGCGCTGTCTTGGAGAAACTTATCCCTTTTCACTGTGTTATAATGTTTATTCATTATATTTCATTAAATTTCGACGTATTTTTGAACACAGTTATGCATGCTAGTAATATTTGAACCATTTTTGGTGCATGTAATATAAATTTGATGGGAGAGAAAATCGTTACGCTTTCATTTAAAAGAGTTATCGTGCATTTATAGAGGATTTATACTTTTTTTTATTAATAAACATATTGATATACAATTGGAATTGAGAATGTGAACTGCTACAAGGCATAGCAACTCAGTATCTCTCTTCCATACTCTTCCAAACAACGGTGGGAAAACCATTCGGTGAAGTGACGTTCAAATAGAAGAGCAAAGTTATATCTAGCAGCTGATAAGAACATCTTGAAAGTTGAGGGTAAAACATCTTTTGGACCTACTCACACTCATAGCATGGCATAGCAAAAACTACCCTGGATGACCTCAAGGAGTACATCTCTTATGAGCTTGGACCGTACCCTATACCCTTGTTCAATGAGGATGGCCTAAGCAAGGGTTCCAAGCCTACTTTATATTCAGCGTTTACCACCCTTCGGATTGATTTCGAGCTAGGTAACTTCAAATAACTCCACCTTCAACGATGGCAAGCATCTGCTGAAGTCCCTCTTCCTGGTTTCTTCGGTACACGTTCTTAAGGTTTGCAAACCATGTTTTGAAACATGGAAGAGGGACTTCAGCAGATGCTTATTAATTAATTGCATAATTAATAAATAAAATAATGACTGCGATTGTGATTCTTAGATTTTTTAGTAGGTAAAGTAAAAAATTTGGGGGGCGCTAGAAAATAATTAATCCTCGTAGTGGGCGGTAGACAAAATAAGTTTGAGAACCTCTGCCCTAGTGTCACAAAACGAGCTGATCCTCGCAAAAATAAACAAATAAACCGACAGTGACTTGCTGGGTGGAGCGCTGCCGCATTTCTCCGACGCAGCAATTTTTGTACGTTAGTTTTAGGACGAGAATACAGTTGACGAATACTTTCGGATGAGATGTGTGCCCCCGAAAATCGAAGAAAAACCCCAAACTCTTTATAAGTCAGAGTCCTTGATCACTGACCTACGTTCATGGAGTTTATACAGCTTTTTCTATAAATGCAAGTCGACATAAAAAAAGTGCAAGTCATCATAACGCTTCTCACCATAAAGCCGCTCATTAACCTTGTTGTTCCGCCATAAAACTGTATCTGACGTTTGGGCATAATACATCTCACCATAAACTAGGGATAGCCAGAGAGGAAGCCTAGTTTTTCCGTTTCAAACGCGATTATGGCGATACGACAAAAACCTTAAAACTAGACAGTTCACCATAATGCAATTCAACGTAAAGCATCTCACTATAAACGTTAGAATGCGGAACAGAGTGGGAGAACACCGTTCAACATAAATCATTCCACCCTAAAGCAGTTGAACATAAATAATATGTAGTTCATCATAACGCGTTTCGGCATAATGCAATTGTACATGAAGCTATCAAAAGTTCAAAAATTTTGAGTATAATGCATTTCAACATAAGCGTTTCGCCATAAAAGCCTCTCTTTAAACTTGTTGTTTCGCCATAAAGCTGTTTATGACGTTTGGGCATAATACCCATAAACAAGGGAGAGCGAACGAGCAAACCAACTTTCGACATTAAAAACGCGATTATGGTGGTGAAACAAAATAACCTTAAAACTTGGCAGTTCAACATAAAGCATCTCACCATACACTAGGAAAAGCAAGCAGACAGCCAATGGGATCAGCTCGTTTTATGACACAAGGGGACAACTTTTTTCTCTCGTGAGGATCAGCTCGTTTTATCACGCTCTTTTTTTTCCTCTCGCAAGGATGTGCAAATTGCATTAGGGTGAACTGTCAAGTTTTTAAGGTTTTTGTCGTTTCGCCATAATCGCGTTTTAAACGCCGCAAATATGCTTGTTCTTTAGCTGTCTCTAGGTTATGGTGAGATTTATTATGCCCAAACGATAGAAACAGTTTTATGGCGAAACGACAAGTTATTTAAAAACTACTTTTCCTTTTATTTTTAAAAGTTTCCTTTATGATCACCTGCGTTATGTCGAATCGACAAGTGTTAAATCTCTTCTTTTGATGAGATGTATTATGGTCAAATGCATTATGGGGAACCGCATTATGTCGACACGTATACACTCCCTGTTAGAAGAAATTTTATTTGCGAACTCTAAGGAATTTAAATCGAAAAATACGCAAAAAAAATTTAGAAGAACAATAAAAATTCGGTACAGGTTTTATTTTAAGTTTTCGTGTTGTCTTATTTACGAGGCTAATTAAGTCACTGAGTGAAGGCGAGCTTGGATATCAAGTTATACTAAAAAACAAGATTAGGAAAATTGTGGGGACGAATTAAGAGTCCGAGTATCACTTTACAAATTATCTCTTCTGACCATCGTCCCCTTCCTCCATTAAAGAACGTGATTTATACCCCAAAAGAGTCCGAATAGCTCCAAAAGTACCGGACTAAAATGTGAGATTTTGATAAGTGTCCACGGGTTCTTTGTCGGCCGGGAAAAAAGAGAGGAAGGGGGGATGAAAAAAAAGGCGTTGTTAATAGCGGGAAGAGGAATCCGAAGAACGAAAAAGATAAAAATCGTGTGGACGTCTCCAAAAGTCGTATTTGGTCAAAATATTTCTAATGATTGTTTATGTTAAATTTTTATAAATTTATTTTCCGATCATAATATTAGCATTTTTTTAAACAAATTTTTATTCAATTATCCAGGAAAAAATAAAATCATAATTTATAACGGTAAAAAAATTATTTTTATGGGCTGTTTTATCGATTTTTATATGTTCGTTGTAATAATTAGTCTTTGGGACTTGGGAGAGTGTTGGAATTTTGTAAAATTTATGTTGAATGTTGCTAGTTGACAATGGGTGTCGGGTGTAGTTTTGCTTCGCCATTAGGGTTTCGCTGCTCCTTAAGCCGACAAAGGACGTCGACGAGGATGAAGTGATTGAACCATGACACTGACGCATGTCTACGCGGTGCTTCCACCAACAAATTCACAGCGAAGGAGGGGGACCGGTTCTTTTACTCTTTTTTTCATTCAAGAACCGGCGGACCACGATTGTTTTTCAAAGCAAGAAAATAACATCGCCAACATTATATCAAAGCTCTTTTTTTTCCACTCTTTTCGTCCGTCATTCAATACTTTTTTTTGTTTTGTTTAGCCGGCATTTGTTGATGTGGCGAAAAAAACGGGATAGCGTCGACAAATGTTTCTTGTCTTTTTGGTCTGGAAATCAAACTTTCTTTAAAAGGAATTTTTCTTTTATTACAAAGAAAATGGAGCGTGAGATCCCGAAAAATTGTCAAGATAAATGCCTCAAAGCTTTTTGAAGTTTAATGAGGTCGAGAGTGACTTCTTATGTTGTCCATTTATCCAACGTAAAGCTTCTTCCTACGGAAAAAAAACCGTCTACGTTTATCTCTAAACGCTTAATCGCCAAAAATTCATTAAAACCCAAACGACATAATATTTCTTTAAAAATAAATCGGCGATAACCTCGATGGCCTTCCGACTAAGTCTTGGCCGTTATTAATTTTTTAATCGCCTCCGATTACGGCGGCGTTTCCGTGGAATTCTCGCTAATCGCGAGAAGAGCCATAAATCGTCGATTGATTGAAACCGCTTCGTTTGTACTGAATCGAGATCGGGGCGTTAAATTAATAAACGAGGATTACGAAGTATTTGCGGATGATAAACGGCTAACTGTTTCGCGGAATCCGAAGGAAACAATGAGAAACGTCATCGATATAATAATTTTTATCATCGAGTAAAAAAAGAAATTAACAAAAGGGAATGAGAACCGAAAGTACTGGTTTGAATAGCTTCCAACGATAACTTCCTTAAAGAGAGGGAAGTAACAATATAGGAGGGGGAAGTATATGGGAAGGGGAATTATATAGGAGATGAAAGCATAACGGAGGGGACGTAAAACGGAGGGGGAAGTATAACAGAGGAGAAAGTTTAACGGAGGGGAAGTTACCGGAGGGGGAAGTATAATGGAGGGGGAAGTATAACGGAGGGGAAGTATTACGGAATGGGAAGTATACGGGAACGAAAGTAGAACGAAGGGAGGGAAAGTATAAAGGAGGGAAGAATAAGGAAGGCCTACTGTTTCGCGGAATCCGAAGGAAACAATGAGGAACGTCATCGATATAGTAATTATAATTTTTATCATCGAGTAAAAAAAGAAAGTGACTGAAAAAAAGAAAAAAGTAAACTGAAAAAAAAATGGAACTTGTGGTTTTTATCGTTTATCAGCTAGGCCCCAAACTAGTCGCAATACTCAATGCACCCTTTGGCATCCCTCTCTTCTTCTCCGAACCTTCCTTGAAATTCCCCTCCTTTATACTTCCCCCTCCGTTATACTTCTCCTAGGTATACTTCCCCTATGTTATACTTCCCCTCCGTTATTCTTTCCCTTTCTTATACTTGCCCTCCTTAACACTTCCGCCTCATATATTATTCCTTCTCTTTAAGGAAGTTCCCGTCGGGGCCAGTGTCGGGCGTAATCGTAATCGTAATTGCGATTACGATTGTAATCGCAAGTTTCTTAATTACGATTACAATCGTAATCGTATTTTTTTCAGCGATGACAATCGTAATTGTATTTTTTTTCTGCAATTACCATTATAATCGTATTTTTTTCAGCGATTAAAATCGTAATCGTATTTTTTTCTGCGATCACAGTCGTATTCGTATTTTTTCTGCGATTACAATCGTAATTGTATTTTTTTCCGCGATTACCATTATAATCGTAAATGGTAGGTAATCTCAGTAAAAATGTCATATACGAGCCGTAAACGCTAACGAAAATACAATTACGCCCGTAATCGCAGAAAAAATACGATTATAATGGTAATCGCAGAAAAAAATACAATTACAATCGTAATCGCAGAAAAAAATGCGAATACGTCTGTAATTGTAATCGGAATTACTATTACGATTATAATTGTACCTAATCGTAATCATAATTAAGAAACTTGCGATTACAATCGTAATCGTACTTGCGCCCAACACTGGCTCCAGACCAGTACTTTTTTTCTCCAATAGAACAGGATTATCGGCATTTTCCACATTTTCTCGGTCTCTTTTGGGTGTTTTCCAGAGTCTTTCCCTCTTTACCTGCTCCTGGAACCCAATCCGTCCGTGAACGATACCAACCACTTTCTCTCTTTGAGTTCATGTTTGAAATACCATTCTAAGATAAGAGCTTTTGTGTTTTGAACCTGTAGAAAAATGTGAAACAAGAAAACATGTTGGCTTCTATTCCCATCTTGAAATTTAGGTCCGGCTTCGAACGTGTCGTGTGGATCGCGATAGTTAATGAAGTTAAGAAGAAGAACCGTAGAAAGAGAGGGCGAGGAGAAAAGGTGTGACTGTGTCCTACTCCATAAATAAACAGCGGGAATTGAACAACCCGCCGTTTAACTTTATTGTCCGACCGTTTAGTCGAGGGAATAACGTCTTTATTTATTCCTTTTGGACTACAACACCCACTCCCACTCTCTCTTTTTTCTTCCTCTCCCTTTTTTTATATACTGTTATTATTTATTAATTTATTTGTGGTGAGGCACCTCGCTGTGAAGACATGAGACCCCTTCTGATTTATACAAACACCTTAATTCAGGGCTCTTCTTCCCATGTCTTATCTTCAGGTTAGCTTATGTCCTCGTCACTCGGAATATGATGTTTCATCCACTATCTCTCTTAATTATCTTTTCAGTTTTTTTAAATTGAGTTTTATTTAAAAAAAGACTTATTTATGGACCTTAACTTTAAAACATTTCAAATACTTTTTGAACCGTCTTTTTTTAGTAGGGAGAAATTTCGTACTTCTACCCATTACGAGAGGCACATCCCTAGGCCAAAGAGCCCATTATTTCTACCTCCACACTTAGCAAAATTTTCGAAAAAAAGAACTTAAAAAATTTTTAAAAAAACGGAAATTCTTAGGAAAAAAACCGAAACTTTTTCAAAAAAAATTAGAAAATTTTTTGTAAAAAAAAGGAAAATCCGGAAAATTTTTCGTAAAAAAAATCCCCCTACCTTATTCTTTCCCGCTTTTATACTTCCCCCTCCTTTATACTTTCCCTCCCATATACTTTCCCTTCCTTCGTATACTTTCGTTCCCATATACTTCCCCTCCGTTATACTTCCTCACCCATATACTTCCCCCTCTGTTTTACGACCCCTCCGTTATACGTCCCCTCTGTTTTACGCCCCCTCCGTTATACTTCCCCTCCTATATTGTTACTTCTCCTATAAGTCCCTTTAATACTTCGTCTTAAATTAATTAAATGGCAACTTTCTTATGCGTGTTAATTATAAATGACCGCCTTGCTCTCCTGAGGAGGAAAAAAAAATTCCTTGAGAAAATTTCATCGTCTGCATAACTCATCCACGGAATACCATTCTCGGACTAATCAGGGCCATAACTGTCTTCATCATCGTCATTCTGAATCCATCACGGGAGTCTTAAAAACTCCCTCCGATCGATTAGCGACCTGCTTATAAGGGCCTATTATTATTTCTTTCTTCATACCGTGAAAAATATCAAGAAGGCAATTCGAACCCTATCATTAATTTATTTGATTTTTTTTTCTTCCCCTCCTCTTTTTGATGGAATCCGAGGCAATTAACTCATTAAAGCATGATTGTCCTTTTAGCCGGAGAGGGGAACGTGTTCTTCCTAATTTAGAACCGGCAAACTCTTCAATATTAATGCGCTTCTCGGACCTTTTAATAAACTTGGAATGCCAAAAACAAAAAATATAAATACCTATTTCCCAACAAGATTCTTAACCTTTTATTCATTAGGAAATTTTATCTTTCAAGTGCTACAAAACGCCATTACCACCATTTTACGGAGATCAATTCACGGATGATTTAATCGGGTAGGGGTGCAAGATGGAGGGATTTTTTCGATGCGAAAAGAGGGGTAAAATCATCAGAAGCAGGAGGGTGTTGCTAAGCAACCAAGTACCCCCAATTTACTCTCTCCCACCTCTTAAACCTTGTACAAGCTCCATCAACAGATATAATTATGCAATAAAATACATTCATAATTAGAAACGCTAGTGAAACCTCGGATTTAATGCGTCGTTCGAAAAAGGCGAAGAGGAAGGAGAAGGAAGTATAAAGGAGGAAACAAAGTTCTATTTAAAGCGCTTTTTTTTTTTAAATTTTCCAAAAATTTTATTTTTTATTTTAAGAAGAAGAACCGTAGAAAGAGCGGGGAGATGGTGAGGAGAAAAGTTTGACTGTGTCCTACTCCCATAAAAAAAAAATTTTCTACTAATTTCCGCAGTTTTTTTTTAAATTTGCGTGTTTTTTCGAAAAATTTTGAAAATTTTTTTTCGAAAATTCTTTTAACTTCCTTAAAGAAGTTATTGCGATACCCTCGACGTCGGGTTTTTGGGGAAGGGTCTTCCAGACCCCGGAGGGTCAAATCGAATATTGATCTTTACCGATCTCAACTTTGTCTGTGGTTCCGGCCGGCCGTAGCATTTTTCAGGAACACTGTACGGCCACAGTTTTCATCCGATTTTCAACAAATTTTTACACAAATTTCTTTAGCCGGTGAAGAAGAATGTAACGAGGGCGATTTTTGAATTTCGAAAAAATGGCGGAGATATGTCTGTTTGAAATTTTATAAAATTCGCTGCGGCCGAACCGTTAATCCGATTTTCACCAAATTTTCACCAATTACTCCTTATATTTTTTAAGAATTTTTGGTGCAAAAAAATTGCCACTTTTTAAATCATTAATTTTTTTTAGTAGGGAGAAATTTCGTACTTCTACCCTTTACGAGAGGCACATCCCTAGGCCAAAGAGCCCATTATTTCTACCTTGACACTCTTTAGAAAAAAAAGAAAAAGGAAGAAAAACCCGGAAAATTTTTCGAAAAAAACTTTGAAAATTTTTTTTGGACAAAAAAAACTTAGAAAAAAAAAGAAGTTAATAAATTTTTCGAAAAAAAGAACTTGGAAAATTTTCCAAAAAAAAAAAGATAAAAAAAAACCGGAAAATTTTCGACAAAACAACCTTGGAAAATTCTCCTTTATACTTTCCCTCCCTGCTACATCCTCTTCCTTTATACTTATTACTTTCGTTCCCTTATACTTCCCCCTCCGTTATACTTCCCCCTCTGTTATACTTTCCCCTTCCTTATACTTCCCCCTCCCTTCCTACTCCGTTATACTTCCTACTCCGTTATACTTCCTACTCCGTTATACTTCCTACTCCGTTATACTTCCTACTCCGTTATACTTCCTACTCCGTTATACTTCCCCCTCCCATATACTTCCCACTACGTTTTACGTCCCCTCCGTTATACTTCCCCCTCCTATATAGATACTTCTCTTTAAGGAAGTTTTCGTTGGAAGCTCTTCAAACCAGTACTTTAGTATCAAGGTAGAAATAGTGGGATTTTTGCCCGAGAGCCCTCTCATAAGGCGTGGAAGTATGAAATTTCACCCTAAAAAAAATGACAATTTTTATACACCAAAAATTTGTGTGAAAAGGTGAAAATCGGTTGAAAACTGTGGCTGTAAAAATTCCCGAAAAAATGCTACGGCCGGCCGGAACCACAGACTAAGCTGAGATCGGTAAAGATTTCGTTTTGGCCCTCCGGAGTCTAAAAGACCCTTTCCCGAAAACCCGACGTCGAGGGTATCACAATAACTTCTTTAAGGAAGTTAAAAAGGATAGATAGACCCAGCAAAATGGGGACTGCGTTTTTGTTAATAGCAGCGAGCTAAAATATTTTTTACATAAAAAGTTCTATTTATTATATTTCTTTTTGACTCTCATAATCTTCGAGCTTCATAAAGTCTTTCGGAAAATTAATAACGTATTCGTTTCCCGCTTCGTAACCTTCGCCACTTTGACCAACCTCGTTATTTTGACCGGTTCAGAGTTACTCGAATCTAAAATAAACGGTTTTAAATTTTCTGATGACTTCTCCGCCTTTTTAGGGATTTTTTCAGTTTTTTTAGCCTCGATTTCTTTCTCTTTTACGTCGACGTAGTCTTTGTCGTATTTCTCTTCCAGCGTTATCAAAATTTCGTCGCGTACTCGATCAAGGAGGCTTTTGATTTCTTTGTCGTTCAAACCGAAACGGTTCTTCAAAACGCGGTAACTACGATCTTCCGCCGAGCTCGCCGCCAAAAAAACGAAAAAAACAAAAATAATCGCCTTTTTTAAATAACCTCTAAACATTTTTAAACATCTGTTTTTTAAATAAGGTCATTACGAAAACCTAATTTCGTGATTTGAAATTTATAAACGATTTGTAATTGGATTGTAAATCGAAGGTAGGAAACACGTGACCAATTACTGAAACCGATAAGTAAACAGGGTTTCCAATTTAAAAAAAAAACGTCCTTTTGGTTTTTATTTGTGTTTAAACAATTTTTTTGTTTGTCTCCAATTTTTTCACTTAAAGCGAGAAAATTGAAAAAATGTGTCGTATCCGATCCGATTATCTAAACGGAAAAACATTTTTTTAAGGGAGATGGGTGATTGTTTTTAAAAATTGATGTTTTTAAAACATTTTTTTGTTGTTTAAACATGATGAGCTTAATACACGAGGGTCGATTGATGAAATTGTGTTTATTTCAGATTTGATGGAATAAAAAAGACCGCTGACACCAATAGGAGAAATTAAGTGATGTATTAGGTGTACAAAATGAAACTCGGCTAAAATCTACAAAATTCAAATTTACCCTGTGGCTGAGTTTCATTTTGTACACCTAATAAATAAAAATTGTAGGAAATTTAATTTTCTATAAATTTGTACTTAATTATTTTTTCTAGGACGCACCATTTTCGGAAAATAATTTTTTTTAAATAAATTTATCTTGAAAACAGTGCGTCCTAGAGAAAAAATGAATAAAATAAAATTAAAGAGGAATTAATTTCCAACAGATTTTATTTAGTGCATTTTTTCAATATCTGTAACGGTTTATGATTTACAAGCCTTTAAAAATTAACCTTCTCAATGGTTATACTTCAATAACCTTCTTACACGGAGAAGGTCAACTTTTGATGGACTTTAACGCCTAAAATGTTCAAAATTTTGAAAAAAATGAACTACTAGGTGTACAAAATGAAACTCGGCTAAAATCTACAAAATTCAAATGTACCCTGTGCCTGTTTCATTTTGTACACCTATGGATGCCTACTTCCTACTTACTTTTTTGTACCTCTTTCCCCTTCCTATATTGTTACTTCTCTTTATTTACTTCCCTTTAAGGAAGTTTTCATTGGAAGCTCTTCAAACTAGTACTTTTTGTATCCGAAAGATGACATCAAAATCAGACGATTAGTGTCATCTTGTGCCAGGTTAATGCTCGAAAAATTTTTTGGCGAAGTAAAAAATGAAAGTAATAATGAAGTCTTAATAAAAAAATTGTTTTGGCGTTTTTTGTTTGTTTGTCCGTTCCGCAGATCACGAAAAAGATTAAATGAGAATTAATAGACTATAGTGGAATGCGACATTTTTGACCAAAAATCTCCTTTTTTGAGGCATTATTGACCAAAAATCGCCTTTCTAAGGCGTTTTTGAACAAAAATTGCCTTTTTAAGGCAGCATTTCTTAAGGCATCTTTGACCAATAATCGCCTTTTTAAGGCATTTTTGACCAAAAATCGCCTTTTTCTAAGGCATTTTTGACCAAAAATGCCTTTATAGGGCATTTTTGACCAAAATTGCCTTTATAGGGCATTTTTGACCAAAAATCGCCTTTTTACGGCAGTCTTTTTTTAAAGGAATTTTTGACCAAAAATCGCCTATTTTTTAAAAGGCATTTTTGACCAAAAATCGCCTTTTTCAAAGGCATTTTAGGCCAAAAATCACCTTTTTAAGGCAGCCTTTTTTAAAAGAAATTTTTGACCAAAAATCGCCATTTTTTTAAAAAGGCTTTTTGACCAAAATTCGCCTTTTTCTAATGATTTTAAACCAAAAAGTAAAAAATAAAAATGAAGTCTTAATAAAAAAAATTGTTTTGGCGTTTTTTGTTTGTTTGTCCGTTGCGCAGATCACGAAAAAGATTAAATGAGAATTAATAGACTATAGCGCACTGGCTGATTATCAAAGTCCGGCTGGATTTATTTGTGTTTAAGTAGGAGGCCGAAGCCCCGCTGAGCTGGAATGTGCCAGCCCGTATCAAGATGTTATGTCTTTAACACTCCTTCAGGACACCCCGCAGAGCCATAGCCACTTACTAAACACTTATTTAAGTCCCACCTGGGTCTCCGATTCCAACATCTGTTTTTTCTTCTTCTTCTTCTTCCTCCCTTCCTTTCGAAAATATCAATTTAATTATGTTTTGTAAAAGGGAAGATTGAGACATCAAGATTTACAGGATTCGTACACAATCCTTTGTCTTTTTGCACGTCTTGTTTCAGTGAACGTGTCTTGGATGCAGATAACGATCAGAATCGGAGCGGAGATCAAAGTGAGGGGCTCTAATTAGCACATCCATCCATGGACTCCGCGGATTCTTCATTACAGAACCTTTTTTCTTCCCTAATAAAATTGCCTCCTGACAACTCGCACGCATTAATTCGAACCGTCGAAATAAATCCGACGATAATCACTGTACGACGAACGAAAAATCTCCCAATTTGATTCCCTTTTTACCTGCTTGTAAAGCAATCGCAGTAAAAAGACTGCAAGAACAGCGATTCTGAAGATTCCAGATGAAAGGATCCATTTTACACATGTAGAGTATTATAAGCTAATTGGACTTTCATTATTTTGTTAAATCGGTTTCTTTTATTTATGGTGGAGATGGGTTTAAAGGGATGATTGGAGGGTGAGGGGCTCCTAAAACGTACATTGTTCAGGACTAACGAGCCGTCGTTCCCCTTCTCCGGTAATAAAAGGACGGTCCGTGTCGCGTATTAATCCTATAAAAGAGAAAACGACACCGAATGATGATACATCAACTGTGAACGAACGTTAAATCATCCCCCTTCTTTTTAACCTCCTTTTGGATGAAGGCTAATTTTTAAGCCGGCCATTTTGGAGAGGCGAAAACGTATTTCGGGGTCGATGCGAAAGTGACAACAATGGAGTGAATCCTATTAACTCAAACCCTCCCTTTCTAGTACTATATATGAGAGATTAACTGCGAAACTCTTGCCGAATGCGGAATTGCGGTCGTAGCCATCCATCCCCTCACCACCCGTCTCTCACCTTCGCTGCAGGTTTTGACTCGTGCCATATCTGCGCTCGTCTAGGATTAACAGCCGCGGTGACAGTCCCGACGAGAGGATTGATAATCAAAAGTGAATACAATTTCAATTTGCAAACATAAATCTCTCGAGGAATTACGTCTCTCTATTTGTCATTGAAACGTCATAAACTTTCCTCCTAATTTCAATTTTTAGTCAAAGTTCAAACAGCAAAACTAGTGCATTAAACTTAAAAATTCTAACATCCCACTCTTCCAGGCCATAAATCAACGTTGCTGAAGTGCTGTTCTCGACATCACCGAGTTTACTTTCCAGAAGCAATTTGTTTTATAGTTTTACAGCGGAGGCACTTAAGAAAAACCAAGTGGCATGGGGAATCATAAACAACTTGATCGAGTAGCCGACTCCATTAGACCATCGAAACTGTAAACATGCTATTAATACACATCATCATAATCGACTAATATCTATTTTCAGCCATCTCAGATTTCAAAAGTAAAATAACCTCCCAAAAAAGACTCCAAAAAAGGAATTTCGCCGGCAACGTCATGGATAGCGAACTTGGGTATGGATTGGCGATATATATCGGTGAGCGATATCTATCATTTTATATATCGGACGGTTTTTTTAATAACTATGACCGTCCGTTTCACGTCAATTTGGGTCAAAAATCACTACTTTATTTGGAATATAAATGCATATTTTGAAAGTTAGTGCATAAATTATGCATGAACGCAAATATTAAAAATAGTCGAATGCGACATTTTTGACCAAAAATCGCCTTTTTTAAAGGCATTATTGACCAAAAATCGCCTTTTTAAGGCATTTAGGCCAAAAATCACATTTTTAAGGCAGCCTTTTTTTAAGGCGTTTTTGACCAAAAATCGCCTTTTTAAGGCAGTCTTTTTTTAAAGGAGTTTTTGACCAAAAATCGCCTTTTTTTTAAAAGGCGTTTTTGACCAAAAAGGGCCTTTTTTTTAAGGCATTTTTGACCAGAAATCGCCTTTTTACGGCAGTCTTTTTTGTAAAGGAATTTTCGACCAAAAATCGCCTTTTTTTTAAAGGCATTTTGACCAAAAATCGCCTTTTTTTTAAAAGGCATTTTGACCAAAAATCGCCTTTTTAAGGCAGCATTTCTTAAGGCATTTTTGACCAAAAATCGCCTTTTTCTAAGGCATTTTTGACCAAAAATCGCCTTTTTTCGGCAGTCTTTTTTGTAAAGGAATTTTCGACCAAAAATCGCCTTTTTTTTAAAGGCATATTGACCAAAAATCGCCTTTTTCTAAGGCATTTAGGCCAAAAATCACATTTTTAAGGCAGCCTTTTTTTAAGGCGTTTTTGACCAAAAATAGCCTTTTTAAGGCAGTCTTTTTTTAAAGGAGTTTTTGACCAAAAATCGCCTTTTTTTTAAAGGCGTTTTTGACCAAAAGGGCCTTTTTTTTAAGGCATTTTTGACCAGAAATCGCCTTTTTACGGCAGTCTTTTTTTGTAAAGGAATTTTCGACCAAAAATCGCCTTTTTTTTAAAGGCATTTTGACCAAAATCGCCTTTTTTTTAAAAGGCATTTTGACCAAAAATCGCCTTTTTAAGGCAGCATTTCTTAAGGCATTTTTGACCAAAAATCGCCTTTTTCTAAGGCATTTTCGACCAAAAATCGCCTTTTTTTTAAAGGCATTTTGACCAAAAATCGCCTTTTTTTTAAAAGGCATTTTGACCAAAAATCGCCTTTTTAAGGCAGCATTTCTTAAGGCATTTTGACCAAAAATCGCCTTTTTCTAAGGCATTTTTGACCAAAAATCGCCTTTTTACGGCAGTCTTTTTTTGTAAAGGAATTTTCGACCAAAAATCGCCTTTTTTTTAAAGGCATATTGACCAAAAATCGCCTTTTTTTAAAAGGCATTTTGACCAAAAATCGCCTTTTTAAGGCAGCATTTCTTAAGGCATTTTTGACCAAAAATCGCCTTTTTACGGCAGTCTTTTTTTGTAAAGGAATTTCGACCAAAAATCGCCTTTTTTTTAAAGGCATATTGACCAAAAATCGCCTTTTTTTTAAAAGGCATTTAGACCAAAAATCGCCTTTTTAAGGCAGCATTTCTTAAGGCATTTTTGACTAAAAATCGCCTTTTTACGGCAGTCTTTTTTTGTAAAGGAATTTTCGACCAAAAATCGCCTTTTTTTTAAAGGCATATTGACCAAAATCGCCTTTTTTTTAAAAGGCATTTTGACCAAAAATCGCCTTTTTAAGGCAGCATTTCTTAAGGCATTTTTGACCAAAAATCGCCTTTTTCTAAGGCATTTTGACCAAAAATCGCCTTTTTCGGCAGTCTTTTTTTAAAGGAATTTTTGACCAAAAATCGCCTTTTTACGGCAGTCTTTTTTTGTAAAGGAATTTTCGACCAAAAATCGCCTTTTTTTTTAAAGGCATTTTGACCAAAAATCGCCTTTTTAAGGCAGCATTTCTTAAGGCATTTTTGACCAAAAATCGCCTTTTTCTAATTCATTTTTGACCAAAAATCGCCTTTTACGGCAGTCTTTTTTAAAGGAATTTTGACCAAAAATCGCCTTTTTCAAAGGCATTTTTCACAGTTTTTTAAGCGCATCAAAGTCCAATAATATTGAAGGTCGAAATTTTGCTTGGCGGGGCGGAACGCTGCCCCGTACCTAGATAAACTTTTCTCCGATATATCGATATTTTTCTTCCGATATATCGATATATTTTTGCATATCGCCCATCCCTTACCTGCATGGGTAATCCAGGTGCTACTCGCCTGCCGTTCCCCAAATTTTGCTTTCAAATTTAGACGTAAAATAGGTGTTGGCGTGAGTAAACTGTGGGGACGGCATTGCTATAATTGGAAGATTCAGCCGTTTGTCACCCCCCTTCTGCTTAAAATTACAAAAGGCTCTCTACGATTGAAGGGTGCCCGTAAAAGCCACCCCAGATTTACGAGATGGCCAGGTGGCCAGTCACATAATGACAATGGAAGCCTAAAACCGCGCGTTCTGCATTTTGTAATTGTCATCGTTCTATTTCTGTCTAGTTTATAGAGAGGGGGCCCAAATGAACTAAAAAGGGTGATTTTTTTAAGGTAAAAAAAATTAGCGAAAAAATCCATCTGTCGTTTTAATTAGGGTATTGTTTGAAAAAAGGAAAAATTGAGGCGATATTGGTAAAAAATAAAAATGAGGGGTGGGTTTGTTTGATATCCCGCCCTTTTGGGAGGCATTACAAAATACAAGGGATTTGTCATCGATATAGCCTAGAAAAAAAGGGTCGAAACGTATCCTTTTTTTTCTCTCTTTCGCTTGAAATATTCCAATATTTTCTCTCCTCCCTTAGTATCTTCAGGGGCAATAAACAGGACGATAAATCAAACGGGATCCCCGGGATCGCAGGACGCGCGGGGTAACAAGATGTAACCCGAGGATATTGGGGGGAGGAAAAAACGAATACGCTTCGATATCCGGCGACGTTTTATATTCGAACAATATTCTAAGTGTAGACAAGAAGACAATGACGGATTGGACCCGGGAGAAAATTTTATCCCTCCGACTCCATCAACACCTTCGTTGCCCTGGAAACGCGCTCGGATGAGGAAAATGAGCTCCGCCATGGGACCCCCCACCCTTGTATTACCCAAAATATTATTAGGTGTACAAAATGAAACTCAGCCACAGGGTTTTGAATTTTGTGGATTTTAGCCGAGTTTCATTTTGTACACCTAGTAGTTCATTTTTTTTCAAAATTTTGAACATTTTAGGCTTAAAGTCCATCAAAAGTTGACCTTCTCCTTGTAAGAAGGTTATTGAAGTATAACCATTAAGAAGGTTAATTTTTAAAGGCCTGTAAATCGTAAACTGTTACAGATATTGAAAAAATGCACTAAATAAAATCAGTTAGAAATTCAATTCTCTTTAATTTTTATTTTATTCATTTTTTCTCTAGGACGCACTGTTTTTAAGATAAATTTATTTTTAAAAAAATTGTTTTCCGAAAATGGTGCATCCTAGAAAAAAATAATTAAGTGCAAATTTATAGAAAATTAAATTTCCAACAAGTTTTATTTATTAGGTGTACAAAATGAAACTCAGCCACCGGGTAAATTTGAATTTTGTAGATTTTAGCCGAGTTTCATTTTGTACACCTACTATATATTGGAGGGGAAGTATAACAGAGGGGGAAGTATAACGGAGGGGGAAATATAAAGGATGGGAAGTATAACGGAGGGGTAAGTACTCGTAAAGAAGGGAAGTTTTTTTTTTCAAAATACTTTCCAATTTTTTTTCGAAAATTTTTTTAAGTATCAAGGTAGAAATAATGGGATTTTTGCCCAAGGGAAGTCCCTCTCGTAACGGGTGGACGTATGAAATTTCTCCCTACCAATATGATAATTAATGTAGCACATTGATAATTTTTTTTTACACCAAATTTTTTTTTAAATTTGGAAAAGAATTTGGTGAAAATTTGGTAAAAATAGGAACAACGGTTCGGCCGCAGCGCAGTTTTTAAAATTTCAAACGTGCAAATCTCAGCCATTTTTTCGAAATTCAAAAATCGCAGATGATAATTTCTTGTTCAACTATTCAGAAAGGTTGTGTGAAAAGGTGAAAATCGGTTCAAAACTGTAGCCGTAAAATGTTTCGGAAAAAATGCTACAGCCGGCCGGCACCACAGACAAAGTTGAGATCGGTAAAGATCAATGATTTGAACCTCCGGGTATGGAAGAGCCCCCAAAAACCCGACGTGGAGGGTATCACAATAACTTCTTTAAGAAAGTTAAAACTTGTTTTGATGTTTTTGGCCATAGATGCACGTTCAAGGTTGCCTTATGACAGCTCAATTTAGACCTGCCATACAGTTTTGTTGTGCGGGTTAGCAGAGTAACTTTCATCGTGGAATTTTACCAAGAAAAATGCTTTTAAAAAGGAAGAGTCTAATTTTAGTCTTTCTGAAATACAAGAGCCATTTAATTGAAGAGCTTTCACGGATCGTTGGCAATTCGCATTAACCGCTGCCTCCGGGGTAATGGATGAGTAAAGTCATTTCGCTCTTGGGATTCGCTTAAGTGCTCTAAAGAGACTGATCGATACTCCGGTCCTCTTTCTCGTTTAATCGCCTTTTACTCAACGCTTTTATTTATGAAAAAAATCAACAAAAGACATGTCATCGTTACATAAAAGGTAGGCTGCAGTTCGAAATAAAGCGGAAGCCTCTGACAATAGCCGCCGGGGGAAATGTTAATATATTTTATGTTCCCAGCAAATTCCGTCCCCTATCGCATTTTTCGACAGCTTTCGCAGTCGTAAATCTTTTTTATTTCGACTTTTTTAAAAATAAACAAAAAATTTTTTCGATGGCCGCTCTGACTCCATTACGACGTACTTAGGGGGTTAATTCGTCGGGTAAGATTGCGCATGCCTTCACGATTTCCCGCTCGATACCAAGCAGACCTGAGGGCGACTCCCTAAATACAGGAACATTAACTTCCCTAAGTGCCTTCCCGTTTTAATCAATAAAGGGAGAAAAGACAAAATGGAGATACGCAGTAACGCTTTTTTTAGTGTATAAAAGAAATTTCGAGAAGGTAAGATGACACCGCAATAAAGTTCCTCGGGGACAGTTTTGTAAAAAGGGGAGAAGAAAGAAAAAGAACGTTAAAGGCCAATATAAGAATTGAGCACCGCACTGGGATCGTAACTAGCGGCTAAGGCCAATATTTCCAAAAGGGTGTAACTGCCCCCAAAGGCCGTAGCGCATTATACTGGAGAGCCTTGGAAATTGTTTTACCACTTTGGATGGATGGAAAAAAAACGTCGGACGGGGGAGACGAGGTGAGCTTTCCCGAGTTGAGATAAAGACCCAAGGGGGTGGTCAGCTTTAACATAACGGGTTTACAGCACAAAGAAAAAACGTCCAGATTTTTTTTTCTAACACAAAAAATTTGATATTTAATCACCCTCAACGTCCCGATATAACTTTTAATACTCTAAGCCCCTTGAAATTTTAAAAATGTCAGAAAATCATCCGATGAAGTCCAAAAAAATCCAGATTTTTAACTTCCTGGTAGCTGGCCCCGTAGCTGGCCCCGATGGGAAAACTTCCTTAAAGAGAAGAAACAATATAAGAGCGGGAAGTAAAATGGTGGGGGAAGTACAAGGGAGGGGGAAGTATAAGGTAGAGGGAAGTACAAGGGAGGGGGAAGTATAAGGGAGAGGTAAGTACAGGGGAGGGCGAAGTATAAGGGAGGGGAAGTATAACGTAGGGAAAAGTATAAGGGAACTTTTAAGAAGTTATTGTGATACCCTCCAGGTCGGGTTTTTGGGGAAGGGTCTTCCAGACCCCGGAGGGTCAAATCGTCTGTGGTGCCGGCCGGCCGTAGCATTTTTTCCGAAAAACTTTACGGCCACAGTTTCCAACCGATTTTCACCAAATTTTCACACAACCTTCCTGAATAGTAGAACAAGAAATTATCGTCTGCGATTTTTGAATTTCAAAAAATAGCGGAGATATGCACGTTTGAAATTTTAAAAACTGCGCAGCGGCCTAACCGTTGGTCCGATTTTCACCAAATTCTCACCAAATACTCCCTATATTTTTTAAAAATTTTGGGGGTAAAAAAATTGTCACTTGTTAATTCTTTTTTTTTAGTAGGGAGAAATTTCATACTTCCACCCATTACGAAGGCACATCCCTAGGCCAAACAGCCCATTATTTCTACCTTGACACTTACAAAAATTTTTGAAAAAAAAGAACTTAAAAAAATTTTCAGAAAAAAAAAAACGCAAATTTAAAAAGATAACCCGAAAAATTACAAAAAAAAGTTGGAAAATTTTCGGAAAAAAAAAAAAAACTTCCTCACTTAAAAACAAAAAAAAACTCTGTACTTCCCCTCCCTTATACTTCCCCTCTCTTATACTTCCCCCTCCGTTATATTTCCCCTCCTTTATACTTCCCCCTCCTATATTTTTACTTCTCTTTAAGGATGTTTTCGTTGGAAGCTCTTCAAACCAGTACTTTTTCAAACCCTTGAAATATTAAAAAATGTCTAAAAATCATCCGATAAAGTCCGAAAAAAATCTAAATTTTTTTCTAACAGAAAAGATATTTCGTCGCGTTAGTTCTAACACCGGATAAGTCATTTTTGTCAATTTTGAGTTAGGCATTGTTTTTTTATGGTAAATTTTGTGGAGAATCGAATTCCGTTGGTAGTTAACCCTATTACCAACAGAAAACGCGTAGTTCACGATTTAGTCAACAGGTAATGCATTGATTCCAATGAGAAAATATTAATCCGTATTTTGCCTCTCCTGAAAACCTAGGAAAAATGACTTATCCGGTGTTAGAACTAAACGATTAAACCACCCTCAACGTCTTATCTGAATATTAGGTGTACAAAATGAAACTCGGCTAAAATCTACAAAATTCAAATTTACCCTGTGGCTGTGTTTCATTTTGTACACCTAATATAAGATTCTAACCCCCTTGAAATTTAAAAAAATGTCAGAAAATCATCGGATAAAGTATTGAATAACTTGACTCAATAAGAAAAAAAAAATTGCAATTTACCGAGTCCACACCTGTCCCTTCTTCTAAACAAGGGTTAGGAGAGTTATTTAACGACCCCGGCATTCTTCACATAGCACGCAAGAGTCCCACGATGGAGCAAAATGAGAAAAAAATAAATTTAAATTTACTATTTATAAACCAAATTTGGATCAAAATTAAGTACTTAAAAAAATGTAATTTGAGAAGTTTTTAATAAGAATCCTATTCGACGGAGGTGTTGAACTGACAAAAAATTGCGGTTTTGTGGTCACCTCCTAATTTGTAGAAACGCGATATTTGGATGTGGAAAAAAAAAATTTTAGTGACAAACGACGATGTCTTTTGTCGCAACAAGATAAATTTCAATATTGATAACCCCGATTTGAGAAAATTTACACGCTTCTAATGCCTACGTCGGAACGATAACATTTGAATTTACATCCGTGTCAGGATCGTTAGAATGAATTCGAGTTTGAAGACTTAACCGTAGAAAAGGTTTGAGAGAGATAAAAAAGAGAGAGAAGGAGAGACTGATTTACACTCTAATGCCGGTTGAATAAGGCAAGTGACACAATCTGAACATCTCCCGAGGCAATAACCCAAGCCTCTATGGGACCTCGGACGAGGCTGTAAACCCGCCAAGGATATTTCTTAATATAGACCCCAACTATTTAAACGATCGGGTTCAGATTACTCAATAATCAATATTTTTTAAAAAGGCGACTATTTATCACAAAAATAATTTAAGAGCACCCTTTTCGAGAGAAATTGACGTCTTCGTTTTAATTCATATCAATTAATTAGACTGTAATAAACATAAACATGTCTCGCGCACGCGGGGACCGAGAAAAACGGCATTTTATATTATCGAGACCTCTCGTTAAAAATTTTATTGCTTTCTGATATATAGCCTGATTAATGACCTCCCACTTTTTTTTTTCGCTTCTTCCCCTCTTGTTATTAGGTGGGACATTTTATGATACGGCTTTGAAGTTATGGTTGCCTGATTATTAAATTTTCAGGATTTCTGGTTAACATGCGATCGTCTTTTTTAAAAAAAAATTATTTTCATGAGGGTGACAAGTAAACTTTTATGAACAAAAATCACGTATTTATGAAAAAGAATATCAATCAATGGTGCTTTTCTGGGCTGGTTCCTTCGGAAAGCTTTCTCAATGAACGTGGTAAAATTACGCCTTCGGTTTTTACCACAACGTATGAAAATTAAAAAAAAAAAGAGTAGGTACTATTCTGTAGCTGGCCCCGACGGTGGAAGTATAAGGGAGAGGGAAGTAAAGGGGAGGGGAACTATAAAGGAGGGAAGTATAACGTAGGGAAAAGCATAAGGGAGAGGGAAGTACGAGGGAGGGGAAGTATAAATAAAGGAGGGAAGTATAAGGGAGAGGGAAGTACAGGGAGAGGGAAGTACAGGGAGAGGGAAGTACAAATAAAGGAGGGGAAGTATAACGGAGTGGGAAGTTTTTTTTTTAATTTTCAGAGTTTTTTTTTTTTATTTTTTGTCTTTTTTTTTCGAAAAATTTTTTCAGTATCAAGGTTGAAATAATAGGATGTTTGCCCAAGAGAGGTCCCTCTCGTAAGGCGTGGAAGTATGATAGGCTATAGAAAGATAAGGGGGTCAAAATGGCCTAAGCTCCGATTTTGCTGAAAAAATTCAGGAAGACGCCTCTATATAAGACTAAAAATGAGGAAAATTTCAGATAAAAAAGATCAATGGTTTTTGTGAAAAACGCGATTTTCTCATTTCAGAAAATTATTAATATCTCGAGAACTAAAGGTCCCACAGAGCCCAGATTTTTTGCGGCATATAGAGCTTCTAAAGACCCAACTTTGAGTATTTTTTTTACAAGTTTTCCAACCTCAATAAATGCTTGAATTTTTAATTTAATTTAAAAATTCCAAAACCTCGAAAAAAATTGTTCCTGAAGAGGTAACGTTACGAAATCAATACAATATGTTAAAAAAACTAGTCTTTAACTTGTCAGAATTTTTTCAGATTTTTCGAGGTGGTAGAACAATATTATATGAATTTTTTCCTGAATTTTTCGCTATACATGGTGAATTATGGGAATTAAATTATTATTAATTATAATATTAATTAATAATTATAATAAAAATTATAATATTAATAATTACAATAAATGGCGTACAACTATTTTCTCAGGTTGCGTTTGGCAAATTTTTCTCTTTTTGGTAGATGTATTCAAGTCCGACGGGTGCGCCTCTATTAAGAAAGATTTTCCTACAGAAGTCATTATAATAAGAAGTTAAAATTTTATTTCGTCTAGGAAAAAAAATCTACCTAAAACTCTCAATATTTCGGGAGAAAAGATTCGATAAACGGAGAAAACGCGTTGATTATTGATAGGGGGCGGCACAGAGTGTTACTCACCAAATTGAGGGAGAAAATAAGTAAAATGCCCGAATATCCTGTGATATAATATCTTTAAAATAAGATGAATAATTAAAAAAAATGTACCTAATAAAATAATGAAAAAAAAAAAAAAACGATTTTACGGGGGGGGTTTGGTACCCCACTTTCTTCGAGCTAGGTTATTAGCCGATCTCTAAAAACCATCCCTTGAGGGTATACCATAGCTTTCTTTTTAAAAAGTCAATATTTATGTAAATAAATGCCAGTTTTATAAAATGGAGACAAAATTATCCATCTGGGATTTAACTAAAAGGCTCAATTACACAAAACACTAAAAAGAAAAAGAAAAAAAATGTTTCAACAATGCCGACTAAATAATTGGTATAATTTGGTCTCGGTTTCGTTAGCGTTTTAGTCAAGGGGGGGTTGTATTGTCATAAAAGCGGCGCGGGAGAAACGGGACTAGGATACAAGCTTCAAATTAGAGGGTGGTGAATTACTCCCCTATAAAAGCATTACAGCCCGGGGTATTTTATAATGCCTTCTCCCTCCATGGACCCTTTCACCCGAAGATGTTTAGTATGCGAGCCTTCCAAAGGGTGTAAACACACGATAAATCTCACAACACTAATTTTAAAAAAAGTTTTATTCAAGAAACATCGTTTTTATTCAGAAAACTTCATATTTTGTTCGTATTGACATGAAACTCCTCCTCTTTTCTAATAAAATCGGAAAGGTGATTGTTATGTCTGTAAAACAAGACCACCCTCGGAGAGAGGGTCAACGGCGTCGGGTCAAAAACAGGAGTTTCTCGTAAAGTATTTAACCACATGTGGTCAACCCTTATGGGAACAGAAGATGGGACTCAATTAAAAAAAAACCTCAACTTGTCAGTTATAGTTAACAGATGCAAAATCTAGAAGAGAAAAAAAGGGGTCGACAAGAAAGTTTTTCCCCCTCTTCGTTTTTTCGCCTTTATAAAGTCCCTCGTCTAAGTGAAGTTTACAACTCTGGTTTAAAACCATCATTTTAAAGCCCCCTCGGTATAGTTAGTGTTATGGTGATTTATCCACTCGCTCAGGAGAGTTTTTGTACGAGTTTCCGCTAAAGAAAGAGCCTCAAAGTGCGATAAGTCGTAAAATAGACCACAAACATCCCAGTGTTTATTATCTGCTACTTTGATGAGCTCGCTATTTTCCATTCCTTTTCTTATACAGGGTGTTCAGAAATCCGAAAACTTGTAGGGATCGTCGGACCACCCTGAAAGATAAGGGGGTGTATAAAGTGGCGGACAAATTGGACAAGTTGACAGGGTGGATGGATTTTAGCTTCCAGACGAGGAAAACAGACGCCGTATTTGACTAAAAAACATTTGTGACTAATTAAAAATGCTTTAAGCCTTGCATTTTGGCAAGTTTGAAGTGGTTAAAAGGGAATTTTTAAGGGGAGACCCTTGAAGCTAAAAGGACCACCCAGGCGACCTCATGTTTTCCTTCACATCGACACCATTATCCATCAAACTTGTCACCTAAATGGATTCTATCCGAATTTTTTTTTCACCCTCAAAAACTTTTTTCAAAAACCATTTCGTTGATAAAAAGTAATTTGTAGTCAGGCCCATAGCCAGGATTTAACCTGGGCAGTCTATTTCACCCCTTCTCATTCAACCAACATAATATATTTCAAGGAGTTTTCGTTGGTTCTATTTTTCGGCCCGAAAATCCCATTGTGCCCGCTTTGTTTAACCCAGTTTTTCGGCTTAGAGTCACCTTTTTCGGCTTATTTTTGGCCTGAAGAGCTTCTATCGGTTTTTCGGGGCGGATAATCTTTTTAACTGCGGTTTATGAAAGTTTTTCTCGGTTTTTTGGGTCAAAAACCTCTTTTAACTTACTTAAACTTGTTGTTTCGCCATAAAGCTGTTTCTGACGTTTGGGCATAATACATCTCCACCATAAACTAGCGAAAGAGCAAGCCTATTTTCTCCGTTTGAAAAGCGATTATGGCGATACGACAAAGACCTTAAAACTAGACAGTTCAGCATAATGCAATTCAACATAAAGCATCTCACTATAAACTAGGAAAAGCAAGCAGCCAATGGGATCAGCTCGTTTTATGACACTAGGGGGTTAACTTTTTTCCCTCTCGCGAGGATGTGAGAATTGCTTTATGGTGTACTGTCGAGTTTTAAGGTTTTTGCCGTTTCGACATAATTGCGTTCTAAACAGCGAAAGTCGGCTTGCTCTTGTGCTGTCCCTAGTTTATGGTGAGATGCATTATGCCCAAACGACAGAATCAGTTTTATGTCGAAACGAGAAAAAAAAGCCAAAGAAATGAAAACTCAAAAGAAACGGGGCCAACTCCAATAGTAATCAATTAAAATAAGGGGAAAGGTCAGTAAACAATAGAGTGCTTTTAAATAATAAAATTATTAATTACAGAAAGATATAAATCAAGAGATGAATTATTGTTTGCTATTCAGTTTGAATTACTCTAATAAATAACGTTGTTGCGAAAGATAAGGTCTCAATAGGTCGAGGTTTTTTATCAGTTAAGCAGTAAAATATGGATAAATTCGCCTAACTAGATAATTAAACTTTATCCGAGATGGGGGAGTCTCCGTCGCTAAATAAACAGGAGAACAAGGGTGCGACCCTCCCAATCCAATTATAGTCTACAACAAGCAACAGTTGTTAGTTTGATAAGTGTATAAATGCTTCGAGAGCCCCGAGGGGGAGGAGTGATACTTCAAACCCCAAACGATCGTTCCAGAATTGAGTGCGCTTAACGATGAAACCCGACGCAGATGTGCGTAATGTTTTTTTTTCTGACACAAGTAAATTTATTGGGATTGAAGAACGCTTTTTGGACGATTCAGTTTCAGGGTGTTTTTCTGCAAACTGTAGGTGGGGGGGGGGGTGAAAAACACCGTGAAAAGGTTGTTTCTTGATCAGAAGAAGAGAAAATCCCCCCAAAAAAAGGGACGTTTTTCGTCATAAAAACCAAGGTAAACTTTTCAGATTGTCTCGCATAAAAATAAAAACCCCTCAATAATCGGGGGAAAAAGTACTTGTTTGAAGAGCTTCCAACGAAAACTTCCTTAAAGAGAAGTAAAAATCTAGGTGGGGGAGATATAACGGAGGGGAAGTATAACGGAAGGAAAGTCTTTTTTTTAGTTTTTTTTTTGAAAAATTTTCCCATTTTTTTTTTAAATTTACCGGTTTTTTTTTAAATTTTCGCATTTTTTTCCCGAAAAATTTTTTAAGTTCTCTTTTTTTCGAAATTTTTTTAGGTATCTAGGTAGAAATAATGGGCTCTTTGGCCTAAAGATGCGCCTCTTGTAAGGCGTGGAACTATGAAATTTCTCCCTAGGTACTAAAAAAAAGTTAAAACGAAAAAAAAAATTTTTTTACACCAAAAATTCGTATAAAATATACGGAGTGTTTGGTGAAAATTTGGTGAAAATCGGACCAACGCGCAACGGTTCGGCCACAGCGCAGTTTTTAAAATTTCAAACGTGCATATCTCCGCCATTTTTTCGAAATTCAAAAATCGCCCTCGTTACATTCTTCTTCACCGGCTAAAGAAATTTCGGTGAAAATTTGGTGAAAATCGGATGAAAACTGTGGCCGTAAAGTGTTCCGGAAAAAAATGCTACGGCCGGCCGGCACCACAGACAAAGTTGAGATCGGTAAAGATCAATATTCGATTTGACCCTCCGGGGTCTGGAAGACCCTTCCCCAAAACGCGACCTAAAGGGTATCACAATAGTAGGTATACTTTAGTATTAATAGTATTAATTAGTACTAGTATTAATTTTTTAAAGAGAGGCTTTTATTTGAGAAGCGTTATGGTGACTTGCACTTTTTTATGTCGACTTGCATTTATTGAAAAAGTCGTTTATGGCGAAACGCTTTGTGCCGAAATGCATTATGCTCCAAATGTTTGAACTTTATGTTCAATTCCATTATGCCGAAACGCATTTTGGTGAACTATAGATTTTTTATGTCGAAATGCAGATTTTTTATGTTCAACTGCTTTAGGTTAAACGGTGTTCTCCCGGTAACAAGGATCAAAAAACTGAATAAACTCCATGAACGTAGGGCAGTGATCAAGGACTCTGACTTATAAAGAGGTTGGGGGGTTTTCTTCGAATTTTTGAGCCTTTTTCTTAAAATCAAATTTTTAATTTTAGGGACTTCTGTTTTTGAAAATTTTCCTTTGCTTTTCCTAGTTTATGGTGAGATGCTTTATGTTGAATAGTATTATGCTGATTTTTTTATGGCGACTTGGATTTATTGACAAAGTCAATGGCGAAACGCTTTGTTGAAACGCATTATGCTCGAAATTTTTGAACTTTTGAGAGCATTATGCAGAAACGCATTATGGTCAGAATTTTTATGTCGAAATGCAGATTTTTTATGTTCAACTGCCTTAGGGTGAAATGCGTTCTGTTGAACGGAGTTCTCCTCTCCCAAAAAAATTGACACTTTGTTGATCTTTATGAGGCGATTTTTGTTAAAAAAGTCTTAAAAAAAACTGCCGTTAAAGGGCGATTTTCGGTCAAAAATGCCTTAAAAAGGCGATTTTCGGTCAAAAATGCCTTAAAACGGCGATTTTTGGTCAAAAATGCCTTAAAAAAGGCGATTTTTGGTTTAAAAAAATGCCCTGAACAGGCAATTTTTGGTAAAAATGCCCTGAACAGGCAATTTTGGTAAAAAAAATGCCCTAATAAGGCAATTTTGTTCAAAAAGGCCTTAAGAAATGCTGCCTTAAAAAGGCGATTTTTGGTTAAAACTGCCTTAGAAAAAGGCGATTTTTAGTCAAAAACGCCTTTAAAAAAAAAAGGCAATTATTGGTCAAAATGCCTTAAAAAGATGATTTTGGTTAAAAACGCCTTTTTAAAAAAGGCGATTTTTGGTTCTCCTCTTTCCTTGTGTAGAAAAAAAAATTGACACTTTGTTGATCTTTATGAGGTTTTCAACGGGCCCCTCGGTAGCTAATTGAAAGTATAGAAAATCGGGCTGGGAATGTAACAAAAGGAGGAGGAAGAAAGTCAAGTTGGGTCCGCTTTTTGTCGGAGTCCCTCGTCTCATTGGAATGTAATAGACTCCGGGAGTTGACTTCATGGCTTTGGGAGCCCTAAAAGGGGCCCATTGTCCACGGGGAGAATATAAAAGGGGAAAGAGAGAGAGAAAGAGAGGGAGACGAAACCTCTTTTCGCACTTACCCTCTCAAAAGCTGTTTGTCCGACAAAACCCCTAAACTCTTGTCTCTCCAGCTGCCCCTCCTTCTCCATTGTCCACTCTATTAGTCCTATCCCCGTTTCACCCCAAAGATTCAATCCTCGTTTAAAAACAGGAAAGGGACCCACTTTTCCACAAAATTTCATCGGCTTCTTGAAAACGATTCTTTTATATTGAAACTTTTATCTTAAAATCGACCGACTGAACATAATTCGACTATTTGTCTATTTTCACGCCAGTCAATTTTCCAAATCACAATAATTTATCTAAGAGCCTTTTTTCCCCAACAAAAAAAAAGTGACAGAGGCGCATCTGTCCGGCTTATTTTCTGCTCCTTCGCCTCTTTTCTTTGAATATTATTTTTAAAAGGGCAGGTGACCGAGCATATGGGACGCTAAACGAAAGTGACGGATTAAAGAGGACTTTGTTCATCAGACCACAAATAAGAAGATTTCAAAACCGAAAATCAGTTTGTGAAAACAGATTCCCAGAACTACCCTAAAATCTCCAGTCAAATACTTTCTAAACTAATTTCAAAGTTCAAACTAGCAAATATTTAAAAATAAATAAAATATTAAAATTAAAAGAATAAACGGAGATAATGGCGGACTTATGAGAGGGTGAGAACTGAAAACAACCTTTAATGCTATCTAGCTTCGCTATTCATAACTTTTATCTAGACATGGTGGTGTCACCTAGTGGCATTCTTTAACAGCAGTTGCCAGATCATTCAACTGCTATTATTTCTTTCTTCTTTATTGCTATTTGCTATCAATAGGGATGAGCAAAAATATAACGATATATCGGTCGACCAATATGTCGGAACAAATACATTGGTGGCACTGATTTATCGGAAGAAAAATATCGATATATCGGAGAAAAGTTTTATCTAGGAACGGAACAGCGTTCCGCCCCGCCAAGCAAAATTTCGACCTTCATTATTATTGGACTTTGATGCGCTAAAAAACTGAAAAATGCCTTTGAAAAAGGCGATTTTTGGTCAATGATGCCTTAAAAAGGCGATTTTTGGTCAAAAACGCCTTTAAAAAAGACTGCCATAAAAAGGTGATTTTGGCCTAAAATGCCTTAAAAAAGGCTGCCTTATAAAGGAGATTTTGGTCAAAAACGCCTTTTAAAAAAGACTGCCTTAAAAAGGCGATTTTTGGTCAAAAACTCCTTCTAAAAGACTGCCTTAAAAAGGCAAGACTGCCTTAAAAGGCGATTTTTGGATTAAAAAGCTTATAAAATAAGACTGCCTTAAAAGGCGATTTTTGGTCAAAACGCCTTAAAAAAAAAAAAAAACTGCCTTAAAAAGGTGATTTTTTGGTCAAAACGGCTTAAAAAAAAGGCTGCCTTAAAAAGGTGATTTATTTGCCTAAAATGCCTTAAAAAGGCGATTTTTGGTCAATAATGCCTTAAAAAGGCGATTTTGGTCAAAAACGCCTTTAAAAAAGGCTTTGGTGTAAAAGCCTTTTAAAAAAGGCTGCCTTAAAAAGGTGATTTTTTGGCCTTAAATGCCTTAAAAAGGTGATTTTTGGTCAATAATGCCTTAAAAAGGCGATTTTTGGTCAAAAAGCTTTAAAAAAGACTGCTTTAAAAAGGCGATTTTTGGTTTAAAAAAAAAAAAAAAAAGCTTTTAAAAAAAGACTGCCTTAAAGAGGTGATTTTTGGTCAAAAACGCCTTAAAAAAACTGCCTTAAAATGGCGATTTTTGGTATAAAAGCCTTTAAAAAAAAGGCTGCCATAAAAAGGTGATTTTTGGTCAATAATGCCTTAAAAACGCGTTTTTTGGTCAATAATGCCTTAAAAAGGCGATGTTTGGTCAAAAAAGACTGCCTTAAAAAGGCGATTTTGGGTCAAAAACGCCTTTCAAAAAGAATGCCTTAAAATGGCAATTTTTGGTATAAAAGCCTTTTAAAAAAAGGCTGCCTTAAAATGGTGATTTGACGTGAAATTGACGTGAAACGGACGGTCATAGTTATTAAAACAACCATCCGATATATGTATATCAAAGACCGATATATCGGCACCAATATATCGATATATATCGCTCACCGATATCTATCGCCCATCCATAGCTATCAATGCTATGACGTCGGATAGATTATCATTACATTCAAAAATTAACTTTCTGCCAGGTTTTGCTTGGTAGAACGTTCCTAGAGTCTAGAGTACACAGAAAAACAAAAAATTTATTTAAAAAACAGTACAGACACTAAAACACAGCCATAATTTTTAGAGATCAACAGGATAACTCAAGTTTATAACCTCATATAGGATATATTTCATGTGAACCGCTGGCGACTTTTTCCAACAAATTCATCAATACTTGAAACCTCCCTTGAATCTTAAAAGAAAAAAATTAATGATTTTAAATGTTTTTAAAATGAGCATACATCATTCACACTTCTGGAAGGCATCAAATTGCTAATTTTTGAAAAAGTTTGCTCAGTTCCAATCTCCTTTTGGAATGTCTGCAAAATCATTTTGTCTTCTTCTCTCGTCCACACTTTTTCTTGCTTTATCAAATTTTCGTCTGGTTCGGTTTTTGTCTCGATTTGTGTGTCGATGGAAATCTTTTCCTAAAATTTAAATTTTATAAATGAGAAATTAGTCTTCTTTTACCTCTTTTTCTTGCTTAATTTCATCGGTAGGTTCCATTTTGATCAAGTTAACTGAGTGATTTCAATTTTTTCTTTTTGACTTTCCTAAAAAATAGTTTTTAAAATGGAAATAGGCAATGATTAGTTTACTTCATCTATAAGACTGCAGATTGGGCTGATAGGTTGCAGTAGGCTGAGAAAACGTGTGCTGTCAGAAGTGTCAGGGTCTTCAAGCGAATCAAAGAGTTCGACTGATGATTTATCGCTCGAGACAGACACATCATCTTCGTCATAGTAATCATCCTCTTCTTCAGTTTTATCGCATCTATCAGGCGATGAGGCAGGTTGAAGATCTTCTTTTGACTGGACGACATTCTCATCTTCACAAGGGACTTCTTCTTTACTCACAGAGCAGTTTACAGATTTTGACGCTTTCCGCTTCTCCCGCCTTTTGCTGTAGAGTGACGGGTGCAGTCGCTGAAGCATCGTGTCAAATGGCACATCACCAAAACTCAGTCGTGCAAAACGCAAAACTTTTCCATCTTTTATGTATATTTGTCCATTTGAAAACTAAAAACAGAATAGAGTAGTGTAAATTACTTCTAAAGCTACCTTTAAATTGCAGGATAAGCAAAATTGTTTTGTCTCCAAACTGTGGCATTTGCAGTCGCAGTTTGGCTGACATCCGCGGTCAGGGTGTTCAGGGATACGAATTCTTTCCCAAGCACTTTCTTCAATCGTTGTCTCGCTGATATCTTCGTAGTCATCTTTCGAACTTGGAGGTGGCTTCTCATCTGGAAGAAGGTGCAGAAAAGCCTCAGATAGATGAGGACTACCTTTGAAAATAGGTAAAATGCTTGATTTGACAGCATCGGGTGAGGCGAAATCTGGAGATTGCTGTTCTAATGCATGTTGAAATTTATTCCCATGATGTGACTGAAAAAGTCATATTTAACATAATTCTCTTTTCAAAATAAAGTAAACAAAATGAAACTCACATCAAGTTTTTTCATAAAAGACCAACACTTTTCGATGAACTGCAACTCTGTAAGTTTACCACATTCTTGTGCTTGTTCAGGTTTTAAAAATCCGATAAAATCTCCAAGAAGTTGTGGGTAACTGGCGAGGATTTCATTTAGTTTTTTGTAGAGCGCCACCGCAGCCCCAGGTTCTTCGACGGTTTCACTTAAAACTGCGATAAATTGCTTGAAGGTGTTTTCGTCAAGTAACGATTTCGCTTTAGAAAAAAATGCATCAGCATAATCTGAAAAGAACAATGTCGATTTTTTTATTGAATAAATAAAATACCGACGGGTGCTATCTTGAGGTCCTTTATCATCGGAGCAATCGTTGTTGCTGTCTAATCGCTTTTTCTTTCTAGGATGACTCTGCATCAATTTACGTTTCTCAGTCGGCAAAGTATCTGCCATTGGCTCAAGTTCATATTCCTAAAGATATAAATTAATTTTTTCTTAAATTAAGTCAACAATCTTACTTTATCTCTTTTAGAAGTTGTTTCAAATGTGTCGGGTGCAACATTTTTTTCTGACGTCGGAGAACCATTTTCTGTTTTGATCTGAGATTCTGGAATAGGCCTTGAAAAAAAATAATCAAACAGAATTAACAGAAAAAAATAATCAACTTACAAAAACGAATTGCCATCTCCATTGATGTGTTCAGGTTGGAGCGAAATTGGATCCTAAACAATGAAAACATAAGTTTTGTTCCAACCGCAGTATGGTTTAAAACTCCTTGAGCATGCGCAGAAGGATTTGGACGTCATATTTGACATCAGATGACTTCAGATTTGATGGATAAATCATTCTACCCATTCTCCAGGAGTTTCAAACTGTGGCTGGAAATTCTAAAAAGCTGAAATTTAACTAAAGTGTAGTGGAAAAGCTTCTCAGGAGTTTTTCCTTGTCTTCAAGACAGAGAAACCCCATTTTTTCACCAAATTTTCAACAATTACTCCTTATATTTCTTTTTTTGGTATAAAAAAATTGTCACTTTTTAAATTATTTTTTTTAGTAGGGAGAAATTTCATACTTCTACCCATTACGAGAGGCACATACCTAGGGCAAAGAGCCCATTATTTTTACCTTGACACAGAGAAATTTTCGAAAAAAGAATTTAGAAAACTTTTCAGAAAAAAAAGCGCAAATTTAAAAAAGAAAACCCGGAAATTTTTTCAAAAACATGTTGGAAAATTTTTTGACAAATAAAACTCGGAAAATTATTTTAAAAAAAATTGAAAATTTTTGAAAAAGAAAAAAAACTTAGAAAATTTTTCGGAAAAAAAATTCCCCCTCCGTTATACTTTCTCTCCCTTAAACTTCCCCGTCCGCTATACTTCCTCTCCGTTATACTCCCCCCTTATACTTCGTCCTCCGTTATATTTCCCCTTCTATATTTTTACTTCTCTTTTAGGAAGTTTTCGTTGGAATCTCTTCAAACTAGTACTTTTGACTGGGGATTCTTCAGACTTCAAACTAAATAAATCGATACTTCTCACATTTTAGTATTTATTGGGGCATATTCAGCGGAATCTTGATGTTTTAACACAATGGCGCCATGGCAATATGGCGAGAGACCCCAGAGGGGTGCCCCCTTGTGACAGCCAAAGAAGCTAACAAGTAAAAAGAATAGATTAACCCTTTCGAGACCGCGTCTGACGCCGGATTCTCTGCGCTTCTGGCGCAGCACTTTTCCCCTCACTTGTCCCCGACCGCTCCCAGCACCCAGCAAAGCACAGAAAGCGACGAGTGATGCGATTATCACGTAGTTCATTTCTTAACCAACAGATTGCCAGTTTTTGCATGTCGCTAGCGCCACGGGAAGCAAAGGTATTACATTTTTTAGAGAGGCTTCCCGCTGGCGCCGCTGGGCAACAAAAGTCGCCTGCGGTCTCCAAACAAAAGCGCGAATGGCAACTATAGTTGCCTGCGGTCTTAAAAGGGTCAACCAATAGGAAGAAGGCCTCTTGCTAATTGGTTAATCTATTTCTTTAAAAAAATAAATAAGGGTTTCTTCTCAAAATTTTCGTTCAAAAACCTATTTGTGCCTAAAAAACCTATCGATTTGTCCTTTAAAAATTAGCAACACGTCTATATTGCAAGAGCGTTCAAACTAATTAAGAAAAATGGAGTCTTCCACAAATTTTGACCAGTAAAAGTGGGCCGCTTGCCATAAAATTTGTGGATCCCTGTATTAAAACTAATGATTTAGTTGAACCTGCATCTAATAACATTAATAGAAATTACCGTATGCACTTCTTGTCGTTGGGAGTTTGAAAAAAGTAAAGGCATACTAGGAAGTAAGTTGGGCAAATCCATTTTAATTAATAATAAATTAATAATTAAGGACTAAAATTGATGAAAACTTCTTTGGATACAAAACACAAACAACTTTAGCCTCCTGTCTGTTTATAATAATTCAGGCTTGTACGAAACTTCCCTTTTCTCTTCATTCGGTTGGTAAAGACGGCAAGTAACACGAGGAATAACAATACCCTTAATGTAACCTCAACTGTGGCATGCTGTACTGTAGCTGTTGCTGTATTCATTGATTGTTGCTGATAGTTTATTGTGGTATAAAATGAAGAAGAAGGGAAGGTTAGTTTTCATATTGTCGTACGTACTGACGAGTTTTTCTCGTGTGCTAAACTTCTGCTCAAATCTGTACTTGATTTGTCTAATTTATTAATTTTAGGAAGTCTAAAAATGCGAATCCATACCGTGACCTTGAAGGAACGGTTGACCATTTTGAAATGGAAGAATCGGACGATGGTCTTAGCGACGATGGACGGGTTTTGCTTGAGAATGCCAAAGGAAGGCGAAAAAGAGAAGAAGAGGTAAGGTTGGTTGCTAACAATATTTCTCATTTGTTGATTTGTAGCAAGAAGTTTTGAATGTTTATCATTCAAGCGACAGCGATACAGATGAAAGTGATGCTGATGAAGGAGAAGAAAGTGACAAAAGTCTAGGAGGTTTAAGCGATTTCGAAGGTGACCCTGAAGAGGGCGGCGATGACGGACTTCCTGATGCCAAAGCCTGGGGATCCAAACGAAAAGCCTACTACGACACAGATTATGTCGACAAAGATTTTATGGGTTTCGACGATGAAGAAGTCGCTCTTATGGAAGAGCAAGAAGCGAACGAAATTCAAAAGCGAATAATGACCCAAATGGAAGAAACAGACTTTTCGCTCGGTCTTCTCGATAGTGTCGAAGATAAAAAGAGACTTAACAAACAAGGGCAACTTCCTGATAAAGAAAAAGTCGAAAAAGACCTTACAAAACTATCTCGCTCTGAGCTCATTGACCTGATCAAACGTGAAACCCCTGGTTTCTTTGGTCTTTTAAAAGATTGCAAAGGTTAAAAAAAACCATCAAAAACTCCTTTTTATTAGGTGTACAAAATGAAACTCGGCTAAAATCTACAAAATTCAAATTTACCCTGTGGCTGAGTTTCATTTTGTACACCTAATAAATAAAAATTGTAGGAAATTTAATTCTCTATAAATTTGTACTTAATTATTTTTTTCTACGATGCACCATTTTCGGAAATTTTTTTTTTAATTTATCTTGAAAACAGTGCGTCCTAGAGAAAAATGAATAGAATAAAAATTAAAGAGAATTAAATTTCCAACAGATTTTATTTAGTGCATTTTTTCAATATCTGTAACGGTTTACGATTTACAAGCCTTTAAAAATTAACCTTCTTAATGGTTATACTTCAATAACCTTCTTACACGGAGAAGGTCAACTTTTGATGGACTTTAACGCCTAAAATGTTTAAAATTTTGAAAAAATGAACTACTAGTTGTACAAAATGAAACTCGGCTAAAATCTACAAAATTCAAATTTACCCTGTGGCTGAGTTTCATTTTGTACACCTAATATCTATTAATTTTTAGCCAAAATTAAAAATTGGAAGAGCAAATCATGCCAATTTTGGAGATGGAAAAAAATGGCGAGCTTCCAGAATGTGAGGCTTTAGACTTCATTAAAATGTACCAAAAAGTCATTTATTTGTAAGTAATTTTTTATTGCTCTTATTTATAATAACTTTATTACAGCTACATGATGAATACGACGTTTTTTATGCTTTTGAAAAGTCAAAAAGAAAAAACCGACGGTCATCCTATTGTTAAGAGGCTGGGCCAGATTTCGATGTATTTGACAGAAATGGAGTCTTGCCTAAAATCAGGACTTGGAAAGCAAATCAAAAAATTAATAGATGACAAAAACAAAGGATATGCTATCGTTGAAAATGTTGTCGTTTCTTCAAAACCTGAACCTGCAAATAGGTACAGTTTCCTCAAATCGCCAAATTGAGTAACTTAAAAAATCATTTTAGGAGAGAAAAACGTAAATTGAAACAGATAGAAAAGAAGAAGTTACAAGAAGAAGAAGAGAAGGTGGAGAAGGCGGCTAGAAAGCTTGCGTCTGCAGGAATGAACGATCAAATCCCAATGGAAAATAAAGTCAAATTTAACCTTCCGGATGAAGGTAATCTTTTTTATATTACCAAGCGCAACCTTTAATTGATCTTTCAGATGAGAAAATGGACACAGAAAGTGAAGAGGAAGGCGAAGGTAAAGTCGAAAAACGCCCAGCTTCCCAGAAGATCCTTAAAAACAGAGGTTTGACACCCAGAAGGAAGAAAGAAGTGAGAAACCCGAGGGTTCGCAATAGAAATAAATTCAAGAAAGCTGTCGTCCGCAGAAAGGGACAAGTAAGATCCTTTATTGAATTTTTTGTTCTTAGTTTTCTATTTTATTTTTAGGTAAGAGAAGTAAGAAAAGAAATAAGCAAGTACGACGGAGAAAGATCCGGAATCAAGAAAAACTTAAGCAAGAGTATATCGTTGAAATAAGATCGATTTTACTTTTATTATGATTAAAAAATGTTTGATTTTTAAATTTTGCCTTTTATTTTTGACTTCCGCAAAAAAAGGTTTTCCCAATCCTGTCGAGCAGAGGTTTTCAAATGGGGCACGAGGAGAGAAAATAAAAATTAAAATCATTTTATTATTTAATTACCTATCATTAAAAATTTTGGTTTTAATTTTCATAATTGGGTGAAAAAAATTATTGGCAGGAGAACATAAATTTTGCCTAATTTTAAGAACTTTTGCCCTTTTTTTTTTCCTGTGCTGAAAAGCAACCATTTTGTCTGATTTTGAGGAATTTTCTTCCTTTTTCAGGCAGGAAAATGGAATTTTTGCTCGATTTCGGGAGAACCACATTTCTTTTGGCGAAAAAACACATATAAAGGGTGTTTTTCTGCGAAATGAATGAAAAACGGTTTTTTATGTGTTTTAACTTCCTCAAAGAAGTTATTGTGATACCCTCCACGTAGGGTTGATTCGATATGGCCGATATTTTATCCGATTCGATATTTTGAAAATATTGTATTGGATAAAATATCGGATGAACCGGTATATCGGAAGGAAAATATCGGATAACCGATATATCGGAAGGAAAATTCGGATGAACCGATATATCGGAAGGTAACTATCGGATGAACCGATATATCGGAAGGAAAATATCGGATGGACCGATATATCGGAAGGAAAATATCGGATGAACCAATATATCGGAAGGAAAATAGAGGATGAACCGATATATATCGGAAGGAAAATATCGGATGAACCAATATATCGGAAGGAAAATATCGGATGAACCGATATATCGGATGGAAAATATGATATTCCGATATATCGGAAGTATCGCAACAACCATACCTCCACGTTGGGTTTCGGAAAAAAAAAAAACTCAGAAAATTGAAAAAAAAAGTTGGAAAATGTTACGAAAAAAAAAAAAAAACAACTTCCCGCTCCGTTATACTTCCCCTCCCTTTTATTTTCCCCTCCGTTATACTTCCCCTCCGTTATACTTCCTCTCCCTTATACTTCCCTATCCTATATTTTTATTTCTTCATAATGAAGTTTTCGTTGGAAGCTCTTCAAACTAGTACTTTTTCCTGTGCTGAAAAGCAACCATTTTGTCTGATTTTGAGGGATTTTCTTCCTTCTTCAATCAGGAAAAAGTTCTGTGGTGCCGGCCATCCGTCCGTGAATCGTCTTTTTCAGGACCACTCAACGTCCGCAATTTATTTAGTAAATGAATTCAAAAGAAGGGCAATTTGTTTATGTTCCCGCCTCGAAGTTGGTACCACTGTTTCCCCTCTGAACAGGATAGAGCAAGTTCGGGTCAAAAACGAGTTCAGTCATATCACGGCCGCCCGTCAGACCTGATACCTGATCAAGGTGGGGGCTTTTCGGCTTGTCGTACTCTCCCGTAAACATTCTCGATTTTTTTCCGTTACATTTTCTATCGAGGAAAACAATAAAAAAGTTCAAAATAATTGTACCGAGTGGATAAAATAGTGATGACGCGCGGGGTGCCGGAGTGTTTGAGGCCGGCGGCGAACGGCTACCTCGAACTTTCAGAGGAGCTCCTTCAACGACTCGTTATCACAGAACCGATCGAGAAATTCTACGAAGTTGAGGATGAACCATTCGCACGGTAAGCAAAAACATTCAAAACGCTTCTTTTACTTCAGAAGACACTTCTGGTAAATCGAATTGAAAAGCTTGAAATTCACAGCAGTTGCAAGTTCCTGTGGGGTGCAGTGGCTATTTGGTTAATTACCTTCATTAGTTAAGGCATTATGTATATCAAATTTAATACGCCAGGGGAAGACTGTAGTATTAATGATCATTACTACTTGGAGTGAAGGGTAGATTCTGCAGATTCTGGCTCCATTGGCATTCATTTAATTGGCTTTTAGATGCAAGTGCTTGGAAGCAGTCTGCTGACAAAAAGCGTTAGTTAGCGTTTTTTCTTGATGCTGGATCACTCATTATCCAGCAGTAGGTAGCAAGCTGATCTTCAGGACTGTTGACGTAGATAAGTGTTGCTGAAAGACCATAACTAGCTGTTTTACTTTAAAATATTGTTGCTTTTTTCATTAGAATTTCTTTCAAATTGTTTTGAGTTGGAGAATTTGTGGCTGATAAATGCAGTGGTGATACAGCAGTCATGAGAAAGAGTATACCCTTCCAATTTGAAGGGGAAACGCGAATTCCTTTCTTTGTTTTCCCAGAACGACCTTGAGTCGTGCAGTTATTACAAACAAGCTGAGAAGGTTTATGCAAAATTAATAAAAATAATAAACAATTTTCTACGACGGCAGACGTCATTAGGACAATTTTTTTTGTTGAATCAATCCATTTTCTAAGAATGGAAAAGAAATAATTAAAACGTTCTTGGACCTCTCAAAATTATAATTATATCTATAAATTAAATAAAAATTGTAGGAAATTTAATTCTCTATAAATTTGTACTTAATTATTTTTTCCTAGGATGCACCATTTTCGGAAATAATTTTTTTAAAAATAATTTATCTTGAAAACAGTGCGTCCTAGAGAAAAATGAATAGAATAAAAATTAAAGAGAATTGAATTTCCAACAGATTTTATTTAGTGCATTTTTTCAATATCTGTAACGGTTTACGATTTACAAGCCTTTAAAAATTAACCTTCTTAATGGTTATACTTCAATAACCTTCTTACACGGAGAAGGTCAACTTTTGATGGACTTGAACGCCTAAAATGTTTAAATTTTGAAAAAATGAACTACTAGGTGTACAAAATGAAACTCGGCTAAAATCTACAAAATTCAAATTTACGCTGTGGCTGAGTTTCATTTTGTACACCTAATAGATATTAGCTTTGTTCCAACCGCAGTTTGAAACTTCTGGAGCATGCGCAGAAGGACTTATACGTCAAATCTGACGTCGCTCAAATCGTTTGTCAGTCAAATCTGACGTGCAAATCCTTCTGTGCATGCTCCAGGAGTTTAATCTGCGGTTGGAACAAAGCTATTAGCAATTTTGTGGTATGCAATAAGATAAATCGTTTGATAATTAAGGAAGTTATTGATATTTTAAGATGTTATAAAATCAGTTTGGTTTTCTTTTGAGGTCATTATACTACCTAATAATCTACCTAAAAAGGTGACAAATTATGTTTCTATTTTAGCGGGTAAAAAAATTTGTGGTGTGAATTTCCATAAAAATTTCAAAAATTTTGCAACTCGTGTGATTGTGACCCGCATTATTTTTTCGCGGTAACGTTTTGTTCTAATTTCATCATTTATGAAGAAACTGCGGGCGCATTCTTTGTTATCTCTTGAGCAGAAATTCGTCTGAAGATATCCTGCACATCTGTCAAGAAGGCTTCCATTACATGAAGCCATCTGTCGCCTCCGACATCTGCTCTCGATTCCGAAACGGGTGATTCCTCACGTAAATCCGCTTATCGAAATAATTTGGAAAAATTTTTTGTACGTTTTTGAGGTCGATTTTATTGGGCCACGAGGAAACACTTTTTTTTCTTTGAATTATAAACTCCACCGCAAAAATCCTTAGAGGGCGGAACTTTTGGTACTTTCACCTCCTTCGACCTTGCCAGACACCGCAAGGCACGCCTGCTTCTCTTGCACCAATTCAGGCCAATTCGCACATTTTTAATAAATTAAAAGAAACACCCAATTGGAAAGTTTCGTTTTTTTTTCTGTTCAACTCGGGTGAAGGTCGCTCAAGGACGTTTACATCCGGGGTGTTCGAAACTCGAGCTTAAAGGGCTGTTATTAAGGCCCTTTCTCAAACCATTACTCAAAGAGTGAGAGTATACCCTAAGGTAATAACCGCCTCAAACTAGGACGAATCTTCTTTCTTAAGACAAAAAGAGAGAAAAAAAAATTAAATATTATTAATAGCCAGGTCGTTTAAAACCCATTAGAAGTACACGAGAGAAATAAACGTAGTGGGAAACCGATCAGAAAGGTCAACCTCGAGCAACTTGAATTTCTCAGAATTATTCTTGAACTTGCGATAATTAACGTTCTGCTAAAACTCTTAAAAGGTGCTCGTAATTAATTATTTAAAGTCGCGTTAAACATAAACTTTATATACCATCAAGATAGTTCATATTTATGAATATGTTGATATTTTTTCAATTTTTTGAGACATCCACAGGGGAAAGAGCTTGAAATCTCGTTGGCAGTGTGCGTTCAATCGGTGTCGACGGTTTTCAGTGGTGAATATTAGTCGCCATTTTGGTTTGTTGAAAATCTATTTCTTCTAGACGTCGGGTTTTTTGGGAAGGGTCTTCCAGACCGGAGGGTCAAATCATTGATCTATAGTATAGATCAACGATTTTCTGGTGTAGAAACACCCGTTAAACCAGCTGAATTGGTGTTAAACATATTTTTTTATTTTTTTACCAGGTTTTGGCGTCGTTTTTATCGATTTTCTGGTGTAGAAACACCAGTTTAATCGGCTGAAAGGGCGTTTAACATATTTTTTTACAGGTTTGGGTCGTTTTTCATCCATTTCTCGGTGTAAAACACCCGTTACATCGGCTGAAATTGGTGTTAACATATTTTTTACCAGGTTTGGGTCGTTTTTATCGATTTTCTGGTGTAGAAACACCAGTTTAATCGGCTGAAATTGTGTTAACATATTTTTTACTGGGTTTGGGTCGTTTTCATCCATTTTCTGGTGTAAAACACCCGTTAAATCGGCTGAAATTGGTGTTAAACATATTTTTTACCAGGTTTTGGGTCGTTTTTATCGATTTTCTGGTGTAGAAACACCAGTATAATCGGCTGAAAGGGCGTTTAACATATTTTTTGTCAGGTTTTGGGTCGTTTTATCATTTCTGGTGTAGAAACACCAGTTTAATCGGCTGAAAGGGCGTTTAACATATTTTTTACTGGGTTTCGGGTCGTTTTTATCGATTTTTGGTGTAGAAACACCCGTTAAACCAGCTGAATTGGTGTTAAACATATTTTTTACCAGGTTTTGGGTCGTTTTTATCGATTTTCTGGTGTAGAAACACCAGTTAATCGGCTGAAATGGCGTTTAACATATTTTTTACTGGTTTTCGGGTCGTTTTCATCCATTTCTGGTGTAGAAACACCCGTTAAACCAGCTGAATTGGTGTTAAACATATTTTTACCAGGTTTTGGGCCGTTTTTATCGATTTTCTGGTGTAGAAACACCAGTTTAATCGGCTGAAAGGGCGTTTAATATATTTTTTACTGGGTTTCGGGTCGTTTTTATCCATTTCTCGGTGTAGAAACACCCGTTAAACCAGCTGAATTGGTGTTAAACATTTTTTACCAGGTTTTGGGTCGTTTTTATCGATTTTCGGGTGTAGAAACACTAGTTTAATCGGCTGAAAGGGCGTTAACATATTGTTTCACTGGGTTTCGGGTCGTTTTCATCCATTTCTCGGTGTAGAAACACCCGTTAAACCAGCTGAATTGGTGTTAAACATATTTTTTACCAGGTTTTGGGTCGTTTTTATCGATTTTCGGGTGTAGAAACACCAGTTTAATCGGCTGAAAGGGCGTCTAACATATTGTTTCACTGAGTTTCGGGTCGTTTTCATCCATTTCTCGGTGTAGAAACACCCGTTAAACCAGCTGAATTGGTGTAAACATATTTTTTATCAGGTTTTGGGTCGTTTTTATCGATTTTCTGGTGTAGAAACACCAGTTTAATCGGCTGAAAGGGCGTTTAACATATTGTTTCACTGGGTTTCGGGTCGTTTTCATCCATTTCTCGGTGTAGAAACACCCGTTAAACCAGCTGAATTGGTGTTAAACATATTTTTTACCAGGTTTTGGGTCGTTTTTATCGATTTTCGGGTGTAGAAACACCAGTTTAATCGGCTGAAAGGGCGTCTAACATTGTTTCACTGAGTTTCGGGTCGTTTTCATCCATTTCTCGGTGTAGAAACACCCGTTAAACCAGCTGAATTGGTGTTAAACATTTTTTATCAGGTTTTGGGTCGTTTTTATCGATTTTCTGGTGTAGAAACACTAGTTTAATCGGCTGAAAGGGCGTTTAACATTGTTTCACTGGGTTTCGGGTCGTTTTCATCCATTTCTCGGTGTAGAAACACCCGTTAAACCAGCTGAATTGGTGTTAAACATATTTTTATCAGGTTTTGGGTCGTTTTTATCGATTTTCTGGTGTAGAAACACCAGTTTAATCGGCTGAGAGGGCGTTTGACATATTTTTTACTGGTTTTGGGTCGTTTTCATCCATTTCTCGGTGTAGAAACACCCGTTAATCCAGCTGAATTGTTGTTAAAAGTAGTTTTTACTGGGTTTTGGGTTGAGATACCGATCTCCAGTTTGTCTGTGGTGCCGGCCGGCCGTAGCATTTTTCCGGAACATTTTACGGCCACAGTTTCCAACCGATTTTCACCAAATTTTCACACAACCTTCCTGAATAGTTGAACAAGAAATTATCGTCTGCGATTTTTGAATTCCACCAAATGCTTCTTATTTTTTAAAAAAAATTTTGATGTTAAAAAAATTATCAATTTTCTACATTAATTATCGTATTAGTAGGGAGAAATTTCATACGTCCACCGTTACGAGAGGGACCTCCCTTGGGCGAAAATCCCATTATTTCTACCTTGATACTTAGAATATTTTCGAAAAAAAAATCGGAAAATTTTTTCCCCTCTAATATACTTTCCCTTCTTATACCTCCCCCTCCGTTATACTTCCCCTCCTTTATACTTCCCCCTCCTATATTTTCTTCTCTTTAAGTAAGTTTTCGTTGGAAGATCTTCAAACTAGTATTTTTATTCCAAGATGGTTGAAGAGTGTAAAAGTCTCTAAGCTTGGAGCCCTTTTTCAAAATCACGTTTTAGACTTCGCCTTTTGTTGAAATTCCTGAAATTTCTTTCCTGATTTTTCAAGTTGTTTGATTTTTATAAGGAAAACTCCGTCCTGGTCTTGCACCGTGGACCGAAAATGGCCCTAGGAATTCCGAGTGAAAGTTACACTGCAACCTCTCAAGGTCTCCGTTTACGGTATTCACAATGGAGAAAAAAAAAGGTAAAAAATTTCGTCCGAGCAAAACTTCCGTACAATAGACGTGGAAACAACGCGATAAGGTCCCGTTACGAATCGGGTAACGACCCTTGTGTTTTATCGTTTCGGAAAAAAAAGCGCACACCTCGACGTTTTTCGGAATAGTTTCGTTTTAAATCGGTTAAAAATGTGAACCGTGACCTAACCGGATGTAATGATAAAAGAAGACGGGCGTGCCTTTTGTGCGCAATACGGATGTGTCAACTGGATTCCCCGTCGATGTTTCTTTCAGTCGATGACACCTATTCGGCCTTGCACGTCCTTGTCCAATCACTCTGACGTCAACGTCTTTGTTCGATTTTCTTTTCTTTTCTAAAGGGCCTAAGGTTTGTTTCGCCTGGCCTACATTCTTAAGCCTTTCGTATTTAATAAAAATAAAGGTGCGGTTTAAGGTCGAAACACGGTGGGACGGGTCGCACCCAGGATCACCCACACTTTCCTGGCGTCAAGGTCCTTCTGGCGTCACACCATATTCAGCTCGCCAAGCTATCGATTAAAACTGTGTCCTAGAGACCATCTTGTATACAAACAGACTTTTTTTTCAACTTTTGAGTCATGGTCAAGTTTATCGTTTCTATTAATTTCTATTTTTGGCCGCAGACCATAACTTGCTATCGAAACGGCGAATTCGAACGTAAATGCGCGTTTATAGATAAAAGAGTTTTTTGACTCTGGTATTTTGTCTACTTATGGGTAATGATGCAAACGTTCATTCGCCCGAAGTGCCCGCCTTTGGGCTCTTTCATGATTTCTTCGGCTGTCATTAACCGCTCCAAAAACCATGTCGGATGCAATAGTTCCGCAACAGTTTTCTCACCTGCGGTCTACACGTGAATTATTTTTTTCCTCTCCGTAGATAAAAAATTTTGTACACCTAGTAGTTCATTTTTTCAAAATTTTGAACATTTTAGGCGTTAAAGTCCATCAAAAGTTGACCTTCTCCGTGTAAGAAGGTTATTGAAGTATAACCATTAAGAAAATTAATTTTTAAAGGCTTGTAAATCGTAAACCGTTACAGATATTGAAAAAATGCACTAAATAAAATCTTTTGGAAATTTAATTCTCTTTAATTTTATTTTATTCATTTTTTCTCAAGGACGCACTGTTTTCAAGATAAATTATTTTAAAAAAAATTATTTTCCGAAAATGGTGCATCCTAGAAAAAAAAAAAAATTAAGTACAAATTTATAGAGAATTAAATTCCTACAATTTTTATTATTGTACAAAATGAAACTCAGCCACAGGGTAAATTTGAATCTTGTAGATTTTAGCCGAGTTTCATTTTGTACACTAGTATTCATTTTTTCAAAATTTTAAACATTTTAGGCGTTGAAGTCCATCAAAAGTTGACCTTCTCCGTGTAAAAGGTTATGAAGTATTACCATTAAGAAGGTTAATTTTTAAAGGCTTGTAAATCGTAAACCGTTACAGATATTGAAAAAATGCACTAAATAAAATCTGTTGGAAATTAATTCTCTTTAATTTTTATTAATTCATTTTTCTCTAGGACGCACTGTTTTCAAGATAAATTTATTTTTAAAAAAATTATTTTCCGAAAATGGTGCATCCTAAAAAAATAATTAAGTTCAATTATAGAGAATTTAATTTCCTAAAATTTTTATTCTTAGGTGTACAAATATTAGATAAGGTTAAATAATAAATTAAATACCTAACCGCAAAAAGACCTTCATAACGTTGCGTAATTTTTGCTCTTGAAAA
>JACGAQ010000214.1:0-234536 GCA_014119065.1 Orius insidiosus | reverse complement strand
AAAAAGCGAGAAAAACGGGTAAAAAAGATATTTCTCGGCATTTCTAGGCCGAAAAAGTTACTTAGTGAAAGGTTTACTTTCGGCTGAAAGATTGAGGAAAACACAGGTGAGAATGTGGCTTCTAGAACGAAAATAAAGATAAACCCACAAAAAAGGGGGTAAAAAAGGCGATTTTGTAGGAAAAAGGCTCAAGAATCCGGTGTAATAGAAGTTTATCGGCAGATAGACAATCCTAAAATGTCGCGTGGGGTTTTCTCAGGCAAAAGGCCAATTTTTAATTATTTAATTTTAATTTGCTTTAAACCTTTAAAAAATGAAAATTGTACCATAGAGTTTGAAGAGTAAGTAAACAGCCTTATCAAATGAGAAAATACGTTTTAAAAATCTAAATGAAGGGAGAGGGGGTACAAAAAAATTGAAACATATTTTAAAAAATCGATTTCCGAACGAGGAAAACAAAATTAAATGACGTACCTTTAAGTTGACGCAGGAGCATTGGAGATAGCTCATGACCGCATTTAACGCAACGACTAAACCGTAAGGTCAAAAGCTTAATATTTCCATTATAAATGTTAATTTAATTCGACCAGCCAGGAGAAGGAGAAATAGAGAGAGAAAAAAATTAAAACAATGGTAACGACAGAGACTATGAGTTAGTAGCTGAGTACGTTTGTGTGCAAAATTGGGAGAAATTTTTAAAAAGATCGATTTTAATTGTAATTTAAGGTTTAAAGTAAACTCGAAAGAGCTAATATTTCAAGCACATAATCGCCACCATAAAATTGAATTTAAAAAAAAGGGTGTCATTCGAACAATGAAAATAAGAACGTCTAGAGGAGGAAGTGTATACGTCAAAAGTTCATAAGAACCGTTTTCAAATATTACAATACAATGAACTTTCGAATGAAATTGATAAGATTTTTGATAAACAAGAAAGATTCAGACTTGAACCCGAGGAAGTACACTAAGAACTGGACAAGGGTTCTTTTTTGTGTCCTAAGTTAGAGGGTACGAAAAATCCCGTTAGCCACACGAAAACTAATGAGGTCCACGATTGTGGTTTCCGTGAGTTAAAACGCTTTGTAGGTATAAGTCTCCCTGGGAGAAATTCATAATGACCTATGGTTGAAGTCCTGTCAAGTAAGAAGAAAAAAGAAGACGGTCCCAAGGGCCAATAAACCATTTGTCATTAGTGTCATTACCTTTTGAACTGTAGGGTAAAAATAATTTTTATGAAGGAAAAACGAAATATCAGAAAAGTTATTGGAATGGGTATAAAGCGGGCATTTCCAGTATAGTTACTTTTTTCCAGTATAATTAACAAGTTGATTTTTATTTAACATTTTCCTTTTTAATCAAAGAAATAAATTAACAAATAATAAAAGAAGAAAAATAAGTGTTCTTAAATACGAACATTACGAACTTTTTGTAATGGTATTGTAATGAATTAAAAAGATTTTCAAAGAAGAAGAGAGAGCAATAAACGAAAAAAATTCACCTGATGAGGCTTATTAAGCCGAAATCAGTCTTTATCGTGTGTCTCCTCATTTTTATAGAAATTTATTTTAAAAATCTACCTAAAATGAATTGAAAAAACAAAAGAATTAAAAATACTCCTCATATACATAAAATAAAATATATTGGAGGACAATTTTTTGTTTTATTTAGTAGGGAGAATATTCCATTTTCACTCTCTCCATTGAAACTTTTAAATTTGCAGAAAAAAATAAAAATAAATTTTTTTTTTTGTTCAATACCAAAAATCTACCTAAAACACGAAGGGATAATAAAGGGTAGTGAGGTTTAACACATCCAACGCTATCTCTACTAGACGTCCGCAACAAGTAGCTTCATGAAACGCCCGCTAGGACCTCCTAATCACAGCGGTAGGTCCGTTAACATCAACATAAGGAGAATATCGTCGCGTTAGTTCACCGGCTATCTCATTTTTCCTAGGTTTTCAGGAGTGCAAAAATACTGATTAATATCTCATTGGAATCAATGCATCACCTGTTGGCTTAATCATGAACTACGCGTTTTCTGTTGGTAAGAGGGTTAAACTACCAACGGAATTCGATTCTCCACTAAATTTACTATAAGAAACAATCCCAAACTAAAAATTGATAAAAAATGAGATAGCTGGTGATAGAACTAACGCGACGATGTCCTAGAAGAATCCTTCGATCCTAGTCAAATAGACCTACTAAACTTACTAAACCTACCTGAAAATAAACAAAGAATAAATTATCCAAAACACATTTCCTTAATTATTTTTAAATTATTTTCATAAGATAGAAAATTTTTAAGCGGTGCTACCTCCTTTGTTTTACCGCAAATTGAAAACAAAAAATTCCTGATGTTCAAGGTTCTTTCTGCAGATGCACATTATGATTTGCTTACGTATTTAGGAAATCCCAAAGAATATTTCAAATAAGATGAAGGGCGACAAGTGAGATAAAATCCTTCATTTCAAGAAACTAATTATGAACAAGAGCCAATGAAATAATGATAATTGAGCAAGACGCCTTACCGCAACATAGTGAAGAATTAATAGGCGAAGAAGAGGGGAAAACGAGGTGCGATTAATATTTTGAGGAGAGGACGCGACGAATGTAAACGGGTTCCGATTAATGGGGCGAGCGTACCATCGACTAGCGACCCATTGTGTATTCCTCCTAAACGCACGAATTTATTAATAGGAAAAACACATTCGAGTGGGGTTTTGGAGGCTTCACGGGAAAGCAACTGACCACGGTCAACATCCCTGGTCTAAATATGATCTTTCGTCGTCCTTCGGAGGGTTACTAACGTACTAGAAAAAGAGCGAAATCTTGGGGCAGGTCCAGGGTGGAAATATTCCCTATCCGGGTCAACTACTTTTTTTTACGTAAAAAACAATAATCTTTTAAGTCAATAAACATATTTATTTATAGTTTATTTCTTTAACACAGTTAAACAAAGTAGTTTACGCAATCTACTATTTCAAAATTAGAATAAATAAATAGCTCGGGCAATCTTAATTTATCTTTGTTTGCTAAAAAACAGATAAAACATTTTTAATAAGTAGGTACATAAAATACGATATTTCTCTCCTCCAACAAGCGAATTAACATTTTAAAAAATATTTGAAAAATATACAAATTCCATGAATTCTAATAGAAAAGAATAAAATTGGTTCTTGGATTTAGTCAACATTTTGCCTCCAAAAGTGATGTTTATCGGCATTACCGAAGGAAACGCTCGAAACTTGCTCAAAATAATGTTTTTGGCCAAAAGACCGAGAAATTATGGGGTCAGTAAGTATAGTTAATTTATGGGTATATTAACTAGGGCCCCACCTCCGTCTAGTGTGCTGTGAATTATTTATTTTTTAAATTTAAATTTTTAAATAATTCACAGCCTTACACTAGTCTGAGGGCACGAAAACTAATAAAATAAAGATCCAAAAACAAATGTCCGAATCATTAAATATGTATACCAAAAAATTAACTAATACCGATAAATACTGAAATGAAACATCTGTTAAAAAGGGGAAGTTTCTTGGCCGAAAAAACCGAAAACGCCTGATTGTTTAAGGACAGTGGCAGAAACTTAGTAAAGAGGTAGTTAAAGCCTAAAGACAAGGGAGATGAGAATGCCAAAAAATTTCTAAAGGGGGTATGAAAAAAGATTAAAAAAAAAAATTCTGAAAATACAATAAGAGGTATTTTCCCCCTTGTTAGGGAGAATGGGCTGTACTGTTCCGTGTGCCCTGGCTGAGTGAAGACATTTAAAATGCTTCAATTTGGCATTTCTTAGAGTTTCGGTGGAAATTTCAGCGAATTTAGTGAAGCACCTGAAGACCGACAGTTTTCCTTAAGGGAATCCTAATTATTAAAAAAAAAAAAAAACAGAGGTAAATAGCGGCGACCCAAACAGAAGATGACGTAATTCAAAACCGGATAGTGACGCAATTTTGCACTAATGGTACGTTCCATAAGATGGGAAACAAAAATCAAAAGACTTCTTTTTCATGCATTTGACATTGAGTAGGCCATGACCCTTAAGTGGGCGTACGTCCCTCGTAGGTCAGTACACGTTAATTCCACTGCCAACTATTCTGTTGATCCCTCGAAACCGAGATTCGTTTTTCAAACAGAAGCCAACAGGTATAATTAGAGATTGAATTTATTCGGTATTTACCACTTCGTTTCTCAAGACAGGGGCCTGTCTTTACAAAAAGGAACGACTTAATTTACGAATGCGAATGAAAACAATGTAGTTTATCAAAGATTTAAAATACAAAGGCAATCATAGAACGTGTATTACACTTTTTTTGAAATAACTATTTTGAGCCTTGGTCCGGGATAAAACCACAAGGTCAAGGTGCCTCGTAATTGCTCCAAGAACTTCTCAGAATTCGTTTCACGAGCACAAACAAATGAAGACTCTATCGCGCATCATCGAAAAAAATTACCTGAATTAAAAATGATTTTCGGTTGGAGCGAAAGCGATTCAATACTCAGGAAACCGGAATGAAATGGTAAGAGTGAAAGTTTTTTAAGGATATTTTTTCCTTCAAAATTTAAATTTTATAACTTGATAACTTGTTTTATAAGTTCAGGACAAATGAATTTTCAAGGCAAGAAAGAATAACGGTGCCTATAATTATTTGGCAACGTCGTCCATAGTTAAACCAGAAAATAATTGCCGGAGCCGTGGAACCAGCGTTTCTGAACAGCCTAGACCGCCCAAGATAAAAAAAAAAAAAAAAAACTTAATTTTAGGAACTAAATTTATTTACTTTGTTTTATTTATTGCTAAACCGCAAGAATTTAATATTTCAATTAAAACCAACAAATTTATTTTTCGCTAACTGATTAAAACTTTAGACTATGCTTTAACAGCATTTAGATCTTTTTAATTTTCTTAAAAGTTATTGGTTTACCCTCCATGTTCTGTTTTTAGGAGAGCTTTTCTACCGCTTTTTTTCGGAATTCAATTCAATCGAAGGGAAAAATAAGAGCTGTTCACGTCCCTTCTGTGTAGCCTGGCTGTGCGAAGACTTCCTTTTTGTTACCTTGAAAACTTTTTTCTAGGCTCTTGGACTTAAATCTCCGATCAAAGGTACCAGTTATTGCAAGAACACTGGTGTTAACAAAAATGACCTCGTCTTTAACAACGAGGACTCCAAGCTGATCTAACAGTTCATAAATTCCGGAAGTGAAAATATCGAAAAGAATTGTAGTTCACTTGTGGTTATTATTTCAAAACTAAATTAACCAGGAATTGACTTTTCTTTTATTTAAAAAACATATAGGTACCTATCCGGAATTTTTTAATTTCATCAGACCTCGTTTTGAAATAAAAAAACAAAATTTTAGTGTGACAGTAGGTGACCTAAAACCATCCGTTGAATAGAAATTTGACACTTTTCGAAAACGAAAATGACTTGGGTGAATTATTAAGGAACTTTAAGTTTCCCTGGTAGTAAACAACGATAACAAACCTTGATAATACGTTTATCCGCGGTGATCATGGCGCCGCGCCGAAGTCTTCTTTACGACTGGTTACACCGATTCCCCCACTAAAAAAACGCCGTCTCTTAAAAAACAAGAGCCACGTGATTTTTTTCCTCGGTTTTTACGAGTAGGTACTCATTAGCACTGATCGTAGTTGCTTACATAATAATAATAACAATAAAGTTTTAATATCATTTTTTACCAATGAATTCTGGCTTCTAATTTTGTCAAATCTTTTTAGTAGGTATAACAAAAAAGGTATGAATGTAGAAAAAATGAGATTTCGAAAAAATGTGGATTTGAATTCCGAATTTAGAATATAAGCTAAAAACGCCTAGATGAATGGCTGGCGCATACTATTACCCATAGACAAATAGGAATACAGAATATAAGTAAAATTAGTAATATGTACCACAAAATCTTCAGATGTTTTGCATAACTTAATAGTTTGTTCCTTTCGAAAAATATTAAAAATAAAAATATTTAAAAAATTAGCAACTCACGTTACGTTACGGCCGTAAAATGTTCCGAAAAAACTGGCACCGCTCCCCCTCCCTCTTGCAAAACTGGACTAATCCAATAACTTCGCTTTGAGAAAGTTAAAACAAAGAAGGGAACGCCTTATAATTTCAACGATACCCTAACGCAAGACGTCAAGGCTTTGCGGGTTTAGTCGTCATCTGTTCTGATTAGTCAAAACTTTCGACTAATATTATTCCCAATTTCACCCCTGAACTCCCAAAATACCGTCAGTTACTGAGGTTAGTGAAATGCAAAAACTTCGTCAAACCGGCAGTTAGCCCACTAATCTGCGGTTAGTGACCAAACCTTTAGGCAGTTACTGAGGTTCTTGAAATGCAAAAGCTTTGTCAATCCTGCTACTGAACTGCAGTTAGTGACCAAATCTTTAGGTAGTAAGTTGCTGAAACCGGGTCTATTAATTTAATAATAAAATAAAATTAATTACCTTCCTACATTAATTTATTTTAAATTAAGAAACAATAAAAACCGGAATAAAAATAGGGAAGAAAAAAACCATAACCATCATAAGCCGAAAGCAAAAAAAGATAGATCACCACAAGTTATATCGGAAGGAGGTATTGTTGGTTAGATAAAGTTTAAATAGTTGATAGAACAAAAAAGTCACATGAAAAGATAATAAAATGACCAAACCATATGTTCGGTCTATTTCGCCTTATATGGCCTTAAATTCCTCTACTTTCATTTCAGAACACGTGCCCGGAAAGGGCCAACTTAGAATCGAATTTTCAAAAAATTTTACATTTCTAAATTTTATTCAAACGATTGACAGGTGCGCGACCGGATTTCTTATCCGCACTCCATATCCACCAAGTCGTTTCAAGGGAAAAAATGATGAGAAAGTGGAAATGCCCTTTTTTAAAAGAGTTGCAATAAAACAACGTTTATTATAGAATTCTTCATCGGCATCAGCGGATAAATTAAACTCGAAAATCCGTCCATAGATCGATTTGAATACAATAAAAGGGTCGAAAGGTTTTAAGGATTCGTTACAGGTGGAGGGGAATTAGACACTTCCGCCAGTCCAATTCCCACGTCAGTTTTTTTTATGTTACAATTAAACCTTGAGTACTAAAATAAAAAGATTTAAACTCCAACTTCGTTGCACAATATGTCGATCTATGTCAAGGATCTCGTCGCACCGTTTACCTTAACAGGCCAATTTACTATAAAAAGTGTACGCTTTACAATAAAAAGTTAATAAAATGGTTTTTTTTTTTCACTGCCCACTGAGTCATATATCTTTCGTCTCTAACCCGCTGTGCAAAATTGGTTTTCGTCCAAAAATACTTAACAATTTATTACGCTAAAAGAAAATCGACTTCGCTGACTCTTCTTATCGCTATCAGGGATAATATTTTAATTTCACACTTCATTTGTCGAGGACAAGTGACGACTCGTGAAACCCATTCACCAATCGATAAATCTCTCTTTAAATAGTACAAAAAAGAGCTTCACTATAAAATATTTAGCAGGCCATGGGGCATAATCGTACTCATATTAACGATATTTCAGAAATCTTTTATGTTTAATGATTTTATTTAAATTTTTTTTTAATCCTAATTGTGTTCTGAAAAAAAGTACCTACGTTAAGTACGATATCCAAAAAACCGACCGAGCCGGTTTTTAGTGTGTTTGTACTCATTCAATACGAAAGAAATCCAAAAATAAAAATCGAAACTTAATTATCCTTTTATCTACATATCAAAGTATTTTCTGTTCTCTCTCCTTCAACTTATGACGTCAAAAGTTATTGAAAAGCACGTGAGAAAAACCTTTGTTTCAAAACAATACCTAGAGTAAATTTTATAATTTATTATAATTTATTTCAGAATACCTAACCAGATTAATTGTTTATGATGTGAATCAAAATGAAGACAGAAAGAAGTACACATGAGCTCTATGGAAAGGGGATGGGGTCTGAGGGACCTATTCCCAAAAACCGAACACGGAGGGTAATACAATAACACAAAGAAATAATGCGACAATTCGGAAATGCTTTATACTACATGTTATTTACTGTAATTTATAAATAAAATGCCATGGTAGCTCCTTCGATTACCTCATCTGTGAGTCACCCACTCAGATTTTCTCGAGCCCAAATTCAATTTGCAAAACAAGATTTTGTTTAAAAAAGGCGATAAGAGAAAGAATTTCCTTCGGATTCTTCCTTAGTTTCTTATTCCATCGGCGTCGGTTTGCACAAGAGAAGTACCCGAGAGATACCTAATGGATCCCCCGCTGTCGAAAACGTCCTATAAGGAGAGAAAGTTCAGAGTCGACTCTTTTTACCGCATCTGCTCATAATAATGCCAGCAAATAGTCAAAATTGATATATTTTTTTATAATTCTATTTAATTTGTCCAGGAACACGGCAGCGTTCCGCCTCGCCAAGCAAAACCCATCCCGCCAGGCAAATCCCTGAGATTTCGACAAGTGTATTTCCCACAACAATAAATATATGATTAACAGAGAGAAAGTTGAATAATATAAGGTAGATTAATAAGACAACAATTCATTAACACTATTCGAAAAGAAAGGCTTTCAATTCGTCAACCTTGGTCCCCTTAGAGGAACGTGAAACGTGACAACACTGGAAATAAGAAATTCTTCAAGTTTTTCTTCAATAATTTTTTTAAAAACATGGGTTAAGTTGGTTTTAAAATTTAAATCGCTGAATTTTCAGAATCAAGAAAGAAGTAGACGTCCTTGCCGAACTAACAATCACAACATTAACCACGCAATTAAAAAAATCTTCTGACAATAAAAACTTTCGACACAGCACAGCTTTTGAAAAAGCTTTTGAGGGGGTCATTAGATGCTAATATTGATCCTTGAGGATAATGGATTTATAGCACATTTTTCGTAGTTTTCTTCTTATTAGGACATGTTTCGTCCGAAAACCTCAGCATTAATTAAACACCAAGTTCATGAACCGTTTCGGTTGGCAAGCTCGGATTTTTTAATTAAAAAGGGTAATCAAAAGATTCAGAAAAAAAATTATGGTCCGAGAGGAGAAAAGTTTGATTCAATTAAATTCCGGAAAACGTGAATAATTAGTCCGAATTGTGCAAGAAATGTGTAATATTCTCATGTTTTCCTGATGGTAAATCTGAACGGCCTTGAACTTGGCGTACGGGCTAATGTATAACCTTGGCATCATGACAACTTCAAGAAAATGCGAAATATACGGTATTTAGGCCCCATTTACGTAGCGTTATTCTTTGAATTAAAATAAACTTTTTAAAAATCGATTTTTTGTGTTTTGGTTTTAAAATCCGAAACTTAAAATAAACAGAAAAATCGGGTCAACACCCCCTTTGCTCTGAACCCCGATGGAGAATCCATCAGGTTGAAAGATAGCCAGCGGACTATAAAAACGACTTTTAGATAACTGTCGCCGCAAGTTTTTCACTACATGATTTGGAGAAGATCCACTTTCTATTTGGGTGCAGGCACAGAAACTCGATATATTTTTGAAAAGTCCGATTGTTATATAAAGTCTATTGTAATATAGGGAAAAACAGACTGACTATTTAAATTTTTTATACCTAAAAATTATTACGTAGAAGAATAATTTTATTTTGAATTTTTTTGTATAGACAGACGGATTTTATTACCATGCTGTTTATTAACTTTTATTGGAAAAAAAAGAAAAATATTATTTTTTAAATAAAATTTCTCTATCTATCTTTTATAAATTCTAAACAAATTTAACTTCCCGCTAAAAAATTGCGTTGGAAAAAAGCACCTACGTAAGTCCCTGAAAAAAATAGTTCCAACTTGCTTCCTATTGCATTTTTAATGAACAGTGCTTATTTTTTAAGTCTCCTGTTTAAGACCTAGAGTAAATTTTCCAAAAATAAAATCTAATTTGTGAAGATCGGACCATTAGTATGGTATATTCAGCGCAACTACAGACCTTCACCACTTTTTTTACGAATTAAAGAAAAAAGCTCTCAAGATCCGGTAATTTCAAGATATTTAAGAAAGGAAGGATTGATGAAAATTACGGCCAAAAAGAGTTCCGGAAAGTCAGAACGGCGCCACATACAAACCAAGATCCCTACGGAGTCCCCTTCATCAAAACCATCCATCGACGGTATTTTTTTTTGTTCTATATTTAAAAATAGTTGGGACTTCCTTCCCATTTAGAAAAATTCGTATTGTTTTTAATTTTTATTTTTCTTTCAAAATCGTTCCGAGAATTGGGTAAGAGGCAACGGGGACAATAACCGAGCGGAAAACTACGTTTTGGGAATTCAAACCAGAAAAAAACCTTAAAATGAAACGTTGAGAATTCCAGAAGGACACTTTTATTGCTAACATCTAAAAACATCGATAAAAAAACGCACACATTAATTCGATAACCAAAATCCGAAATAAGATGAATTATTCAAAACGTATTGTAATACGTCCTCAACCGTTTTTTTTAACAGTAAAGGGCAAAAAAATACCGCCATCTTGGCGATAGTACCCAAATCAATTAATAAAAATAAGACCTTCAAGTAAATAGCTTAATTATGAGTTCAATGGCCTTAATAACACGAAAGACGCAATCGATAGTTTTGGACATAAAACGTGTGGTTAGCTCTTTTTATGCCGTGTATTAATTTTGAGGAGTTCTTCTCTTTATAGAACAAAAACGAGGTTGAGCAAATGAAATATTTATAACGTTTGGAAGAGGAGAATTTATTGAAATCCCTAATATAACGACCGAAAACACAATTTTATGAGGACGGACGAAAAATAATTTTTAAAGTTCGAAGACCGTGTTTCTCAAAATAAAAGGATCCCTGAAACCTTATTTACATTTATGAACTGTCACAACAACGATTGGTGTGATAAATTTGGATTCAAATGTTCTCCTTTTAACAGAATCCTCCAGAGAGGTCACAGATCATGAAATCCGTTTATTTTTAGTGCTAGGAGAACGTTTTGTGTGAAGTAATTAGGGGCAGGATAAGTTCCTTTTGGGATTAACTAAAAGTTTTGTCATTGGGTTTTTTTAAGACCTTCAAGGCTAACCTGATTGTGGTTCACACGTCCTATTATGAGCCAAATATAGAAATCTATTGAGAAAAGTCATAGTTAATTTTTTACAAAAACCTCCCAGAGGTTAATGATTCAATTATCGTTAAAAAATGGTGAAAAACAAGACCTAATTGCATAAAAGACGGCTAAAATAAACCCCCGTTCTAAATTTGTTTATTGAATCCTCGGGGTCATGTTGACGACGAACAGGGCGAAATAATACGTATAAATAAAGACGAAGGATCTTGGTAGAATGCTAAATTGAAGAGCGTTGCCCTACCTCAATGACGAAAACATTCGTCTTCACTTCATCGAAAATAAAGTGATGTTTTTTTCAAAAATAACCAACTCACTGATGATAATTAGTTAGTAAAAATAGCAATTTAATATATGATGATAAGAATTTGTTTTTAAAAATTCAATTTTAAGGATATAACAGCAGAAAGTAATATCAAATCTAATCCCTACCCCCTAGATTTCTTAAATATCAAATAAAATGATCTCCGCCAAATAGATCCGGGCATACAGAAAAATTTCTGAATCATTATTACCTTATATGATCCTATTACGGATCCGTTCGATTAACAGTTTTTGAAGCTTCGAACTTGCGGCAAAACAAGGAGCTTTTTTCAAAATGGTAATTTAATGGCACTAAAGCTTAAAAATAACTTCAATAATATTATGTAGATATGAAAATCTATTTAAGTTATCACTAATCAGACGCATAGACATCAAATGTCATTGTTCCATTTTGAATTTAAAATACAAGAGATCCTGACCCTTATTATTTAAAGGTTTACTAACTATGAAGCATGAGAATTTTGACTAAGATATTTATGGATTATATTAATCTAGCTGAAAAGGGGTTGGAAGTAATGAAATTTGACTAACCTCTTGAGAGAGATGGTCATCAGGTTCTTCTTAATATCGAAGTAACTGCTCTGGTCGGGGCTAGATGAAGTTGATGCAATAGGGTCGATGTCGTTAGTTAGTCCCATGTACGCCGTCACATCCTGCCATAAAGAGCTGTACCTTCCGAGAGAATTAAGTTCGTTGAACAGTTCCTGCTCTCTAAACATAATACTATCGATGGCTTTCGGATGAATCCTCGTCTCGCTTATAGTCGACCTCCCGATTTCCCATGAGTCGTAAGAGTTCCGACTCCGACAGCAGGTGCTTCGATGAGGTTCAACCTGTTGTCCGCCCGTAGGAGGCTCAAGAGAATCGCGAGCTGGAGAAGTTCGTCCGAGTAGACCTTCTTGAGACACAGCATCATGTGCGACCTGCAAAAGACGACTCGTTACTCCGTATAAACTCAATGCGATCAAATTCTAAATATACAAAATTTCAAAACGGGGTCGACAATACGGCCCTCGGTAAATCAACATGGATTTATAGTCTTTACTTTGAAATAAACCCGTGTTAACCGGTCGAGAAAAGCTAAACGACAATTAATTAGGGAAGAACTGAGATTCCAGTAGCGCCGCATTTTCTTCAAAACGTAAATAAGACCAAGAATTTACGTCGTTAAAACCGTTTTCTGACAGCTTCTCAAACGATCAGAAGGACTCGGTAATTCCCTAAGGAAGAATCAACTTGTTTGGACTCATGCCATGGAAATGCAATAAACATATTTCCTTTAAGGATAGATCAAATAAAGAATTATCAAAATCTATAAGTAAACTAAAAACAAACAAAAAGGTCACGATTCTCTTATACTTCTTACTGCAGGGATCACATTTCTTGACTGAAGCACTGGCTAGCCCGACGACAGAAACTTTCTTGAAGAGAAGGAATAACATGAATATTTTAACTTTTTTGGCGGAGATATACCCCTCTCGACCGTGGTGAACGTTTCCCCCTACGTTACAAAAAAAATGGCATTCACCCCAAAAATTATAAGGCGTTTATATAGAACTCCGCCATTTTTGCGAAATTGAAAAAAGCTCTCTTCATTTTTAAGATCCTATGAAAAAATTGTAGGAAATCGGATAAAAATTGTGGCCGGGAAAACGTCGGACGGACGGCCGGCACCACAGACGATCGGTAAAGATTAAGTGGGGTCTGCAAGACCTTTTTTCAGAGACCGAAAGATGGAGGTACACAATAACTACTCTTTAAAATTAATAAAAATTGTCAAGGATGAGTGATATAATAATAATTGATAACAGTATATTAAATTTAAACTAAAATAAGCAGTACCTATAATACAATTTAATTTATAATAGAAACCTCATGATTAAATCCAAGGATAAACAAAAACGAAGGAAAAAAAAAACTTGGTTCTTTTCCCTTTAAAACAAAAAATCAAATTTCACAATAAAACCAAAATTTACATTAAGGACAGTAGAATAACAGAAAAGCCTTTACGTATGAATTTATAAGTGCCAGTTGAAGATAAGCCATCAGAATATTGGATAGATTCCAATTGAGTTTCCCTTTCGTAATATCAACGAAAACGTCTCAAAAAATCCATTTTTGTTCATTTTTTCTTCGGTAAAAATTTGAAAAAAAAAATTCTCGTAAAATTTTTGTACAAACTTTCTCAAGGCACTTTGATTATACAATAAAATAGGGAAAGATGAAGAGGAGGAAAAAGTAAACATTTTATTAAACGCCTAAGCCATTTTCGACTAAAAAATATAAAAAATCGCTTTTCCTTTAAGAGTTGCCATTTTACGTATCTCCTGCATTTCCCGTCCTTGAAAAAAGCAAAAATTTATTACTTTTTGTTAAATATTTTACACTATTTATCTCACAAGAATGTGATTTAAACAATTTTAAAGCCCACACGACGCCTCTTTTAAATGTCTACAAAGTAACACAAAACGTTATAATAACTTCAAGGTTTGCACATTCAGAGCTCCTTTATGACTAAGGGTTCCTTAATTCAAAATCAAATTTTTTTTCTTCTTTTTGCTATCCCTCAGCGACCACATCTCCCAAACTATTGTTCTAACAAAAAATATGCAAAGGATAAGAATTAACTTTGTACTAAGTCGTTATATCGCTGGGATCAGTGATTTTCAAGTTATCAATTTTAGCATATACGTTTTAAAATGCCTAGCACAATCAGACAATCTAACGACCTTTTAGCTTTTAATATGATTAAGTTACGACTGTTTAGCTGATAATATGATGATCTAATGACTGATTAGCTGATAATATGACGATCTGACGACTGTTCAGCTGACAATCTTACGGTCTAACGACTGTTTAGCTGACAATCCGACTGTCTAACACTTTTTCTGATAAAAGATGTCTGATATACCCTTTCTCAAAGGCCATAGGGTTTAGTTTTGTTTAATTTTATTCCGTAAACGAAGAAGCACTTGAATAGAATCTCAAATTAAACAAAAATCATCGTAAAAAGGTTTGCGTTCGAACTAAATTAAAGGGCGGACTCTGGATTCTCGCCGTTAGAACCCAACATGGATTCCGAAAGGGAAGAATCCGTACGCTAATTACTCCCCTCTTTTGAGACAAAGCTCAACTCTATTTTAATTAAGCCACACGATTTCAAAGTTCAGAAAACGGCCCTTTTATCATAGGTGATGAATATGATAAATCCCGAGAGCAATTTGTATTTCTAATAGGCACGGGATTGAGTTAGAGAAGTCCGCGATCACGAGATTAAATTCCTATTGTTAGATATATTTTGGAGAAAAATTTGTTCATTTTATAAGTTTTTAGGTAAAAAGTACTGTTCTTAACTTCCTCGTAGGAGGACAAGGTAGAAAAAATGGGAGAACACCGTTCAAAATTACACATTTCACCCTAAAACAGTTGAACATAAAAAAATCTGCATTTCGACATAAAAATCTGCAGTTCATCATAATGCATTTTGGCATAATGAATTTCAACATAAAGCGTTTCGCCATAAACGACTTTTTCAATAAATGCAAGTCGACATAAAAAAAGAGCAAGTCATCATAAAGTTTGGGTACAATACATCTTACCATAAACTAGGGACAGCGAAAGAGGAAGCCTACTTTCACGCGATTCACGCGACAAAATCCTTAAATCTTGACAGTTCACCATAATGCAATTCAACATAAAGCATCTCATCATCAACTAGGAAAAGCAAGCAGGCAGCCAATGGGATCAGCTCGTTTTAACACAAGGGGGTTAATTTTTTTCTCTCGCGAGGTTGTGCGAGTTGCGCGAGGTTGGGTGTAATACATCTCACCATAACTAGGGACACGAAAGAGCAAGCCTATTTTCGCCGTTTAAAACGAGATTACGGTGAGATGTATTATGCCCAAACAACAGAAACAGTTTTTATGGCGAAACGACAAGTTCCACGCAAGTCGACATAAAAAAAAGTGCCAGTCACCATAGCGCTTCTCACCATAAAAGCCTCTCTTTAAAATTGTGCCCAAACGGCCGAAAAAGTTTTATGGAGAAACGGCAAGTTCCTTATAATGAAAGTTTCCTTTATGTTCAACTACGTTATGCTGAAACGACAAACTTTGTGTCGAAACGACAAGTGTTAAATCTCTTCTTTATGGTGAGATGTAATATGTAAGTGCCAGTTACCATAACGCTTCTCAATATGCCTCTCTTTAAACTTGTTTCGCCATAAAACTGTCGTTTGGGCATATCTCACCATAAACTAGGGACAGCGAAAGAGCAAGCCTACTTTCACTAGTTTATGGTGATGCTTTATGTTGAATTGCATTATGGTGAACTGTCAAGTTTTAAGGTTTTTGTCGTTTCGCCATGATTGCGGTTTAAACGGTCGAAATAGGCTTGCTAGAGCAACTCTAGTTTATGTAGAGATCTATTATACCCAAACGACAGATACAGTTTTATGGCGAAACAACAAGTATTTTAAAATGAAAGTTTCTTGTTCAACTGCATTTTGTTGAGACAAATTTTATGTCGAAACGACAAGTGTTAAATCTCTTCTTTATGTTGAGATGTATTATGTTCAAATGCATTATGGTGAACGTTTTCGACCATTTTCTTTGTCTTGATTTGTAGATTATTTTATGAACTTGAGTACAGCTACTTTATGTATTATGGCGATCTGCATTATGTCGAAAAATGATATTGTTCGAACAGCCTGGCCACCAAAAATGGAAATAAAAATCCCAAATTTCAAAAATGTTAAAACCATTCTGTCAAAAAATTTCGGGAATCCCTGCTTTACAGGGTCTTCCTAAAAGCTTTACAAGAACTTTTATTTGTGGAAGTCAATACGGGGTCAGGAAGACCGCCCACGTAGAAAAAACCGAACAGGCAATTAACTCTGATATAAAAAATAAAAATACAAATTAAGTAGCGTGATGAAAATGGGGGGGAATTTCTGTTGTTTTTAATCAATCCCGTAAAATTACATACAAGTTTTATCAAAAATTAAATCCGATGTTAAAAAATGGGAAAATCCGACCCGACACCCACACAAACTCACGTTATTTTAAAGCTTACGCAAAACGGGAGCTTTCCCCCGCATCGATCTATAGACTCGCGATTTTATCACTTTTCGCCCCCTTTTATTTCCTGAAATTAACCTGAATAAAATATTCAAAATCTGAAGAATTTCAGTGATTTGGAAGGCCATTTTTCAAATACCGAACCTGGAGGGTTCGTCGGTCCCAAGCATTCCCAAAATTAGTAAAAATTGATAACTCAAAAATCATTTTCCGGCTTAAGGAAAACTGAAGGGCGATATGACGACTGTTTAGCTGACATTCTCACGACATAACGACAGTTTAGCAGACAATCTGACGGTCCAACGACTGTTTAGCCAACGATATGATGATTTGACGACTGTTTAGCTGATAATATGACGAGTTGACGACTTTTTAGCTGACAATCTGACGGTCTAACGACTGTTTAACTGATAATACGACGATCTGAGGACTGTTTAGCTGATAATATGACGATTTGACGACTTTTTAGCTGATAATGCGACGATCTGACGACTGTTTAGCTGACAATCTGACGGTATAACGACCGTTTAGCTGACAATCTGACGGTCTAACGACTGTTTAGACAATGATATGATGATCTGACGACTGTTTAGCTGATAATATGAAGATTTGACGACTTTTCAGCTGACAATCTGAAGGTATTTCGACGGTTTAGCCGATGATCTTACTACTGTTTAAGTGATAATACGACGATCTGACGACTGTTTAGCTTATCACAGCTTATCACTTATCCTTCCTTTTATTTCCCGAAATCATCCTGAATAAAATATTAAAAATCTGAAGAATTTCTAGAAGGCCCTTTTTCAAATATCGAACCTGGTGGGTTCTTCGCTCCCAACCATCCCTAAAATTCTTAAAAATACGTAACTCAAATTCATTTTCCGACAGGAAAACTGAAAAAACCTAAAACTCCCACTCTAAAAAATAGAGAAATCTTGGTTTACTTTTTACTTCATTTATTCCTCCTCCCACCGCTGCCACCAATTGTAGCGTAAAGATTGCCTAAACGGAGTGCTCTCATTGGCAGAACAGCAATCCTTCAAAACTATTCTCATTTAAGGAAACAAAAGGTCCTTTCAAGGTATCCTTTTGGTTAAATAAGGGAGAGTTTCAAGGATCGTTTTCAAATACTCCTTCATCTTGAAACAATTTAAATTTAAAAATTCTTGATGAAGCAACTTTCATCTTGGCTTAAATCAAGGAGAAATGTTCGAATTAGACGTAGAATTTCCACTTTGATCCTAACCCAGTGCAACCTGCCTTCTATATCACTAAACCTTCGGAAACCATTTTGTTTATTATAAAAAAAAAATTTTGTTGATCGATTTTATCCCGAATGACGTAAAACTTTATTACTGAAATCTTGGAATCGAAGTTAAATAACGTAATCGTCCAATTCCCTCGCAGAATGAGTTGTGTAACATTTTCTGGCTTGAGAAACACTTCAGGAATAGAGAAAAGAAAAAAATGTTCAAATTTTAAGACTTTTCCTTATGAAAAAATTTTTAAAAATTGCTTAAAAGGCGACCTTTTTTGCGAAGGCACTTGAGAAAGAAGGCTGAGGTCAAGGGCGAATTTATTTTCGATGCCCGCCCCGTTTTTTATTTTATTTTTAATTTTCGCCTCTTGGCCCGTCTGTTTGAAATTTGTTTACAAATATAAATTCATTAGGGGACCCGAAGAAAAAGACTGCTCGAAGAAGGAATCGAGAGGGGCCTTTTTTTAAATCGAGATGTGGGGAAGAGGAATAAATAAAGTATAAAGTAAACAAAGATTTCTCTATTTTTAGAGTGGAAGTTTGTTTTTTTCGGTTTTCCTGCCGGAAAATAAATTTTGAGTTCCAATTTTTAAGAATTTTACCGATGGTTGGGAGCGAAGAACCCTCCAGGTTCGGTATTTGAAAAAGGGCCTTCCAGAAATCGTCGTCGTCGTCGTCAGATCATCATATCATTGGCTAAACAGTCGTTATACCGTCAGATTGTCAGCTATACAGTCGTCAGACCGTCGTATTATCAGTTAAACAGTCGTTAGACCGTCAGATTGTGAGCTAAAAAGTCGTCAAATCGTCATATTTTCAGCTAAACAGTAGTCAGATCATCATATCACTGGCTAAACCGTTGTTAGATCGTCAGATTTTCAGCTAAACAGTCGTCTTATCGTCGTATTATCACCTAAACAGTCGTCAGATCATCATATCATTGGCTATACAATCGTTAGACCGTAATATTGTCAGCTAAACAGTCGTCATACCGTCAGATTGTCTGCGAAACAGTCCTCAGATCGTTGTATTATCAGTTAAACAGTCGTTAGACCGACAGATTGTCAGCTAAAAAGTCGTCAAATCGTCATATTATCAGCTAAACAGTCGTCAGATTATCATATCACTGGCTAAACAGTTGTTAGACCGTCAGGTTGTTAGGCCGTCAGATTGTCAGCTAAAATGTCGTCAAATCGTCGTATTATCAGCTAAACAGTCGTCAGATCATCATATCATTGGCTATACAGTCGTTAGACCGTAATATTGTCAGCTAAACAGTCGTCATACCGTCAGATTGTCTGCTAAACAGTCCTCAGATTATCAGTATTATCAGTTAAACAGTCGTTAGACCGTCAGATTGTCAGCTAAAAAGTCGTCAAATCGTCATATTATCAGCTAAACAGTCGTCAGATCATCATACCACTGGCTAAACAGTTGTTAGACCGTCAGGTTGTTAGGCCGTCAGATTGTCAGCTAAAATGTCGTCAAATCGTCGTATTATCACCTAAACAGTCGTCAGATCATCATATCATTGGCTATACAGTCGTTAGACCGTAATATTGTCAGCTAAACAGTCGTCATACCGTCAGATTGTCTGCTAAACAGTCCTCAGATCGTTGTATTATCAGTTAAACAGTCGTTAGACCGTCAGATTGTCAGCTAAACGGTCGTTTTAGCTCACAATATGACGTGTAAACGGCACAACAAGTGACCACAAAATCACTGTCAGCTAAACAGTCGTTAGATCGTCATATTGTGAGCTAAACAGTCGCTAGATAGTCATATTGTCATCTAAACAGTCGTTAGATTGTCATATTGTCAACTAAACAGTCGTTGGATCGTCATACTTTTAGCTAAACAGTCGTTAGATTGTCATATTGAACGATATTGGCAAAAATGGCTGACATCTCTCTTTCTAAAGTTCAGTTTTTCCGAACGACCCTTTTCGGTTCCTTTTTTAGTAGTTTACGCTACAATCGTTACAATATTGGTGGCAGCGGTGGGATTTTTATTCTTGAGTAAAATTTTGTCGACACATCAAAAATCAAGAGTTTTAAATTTTAACAAAAGACATATGATTCGAAGAGATAGAGAATATCGATTTTCAAATTTTTTGTGAATATTTTTTTTTCCCAATATGAAAATGGGTGGAATCCACAAGTAAACGGCGCAACAAGTGACCTCAAAATCGCTACGCCCTCGCATCCCCTTATTTTCGGTGATAAAGCTTCGTTTTATTATTTATCCGAGCGAAAATTGGATTCAAAGGAAACCTACGCCATTTTTATCAGATTTCCTTTTTTCATATTCATTTTATTTTCCGGAGCTTTAACTAACAGAACTCAGTGAATAATCGGTATATTTTTAAGTTGCGTGGAGTTTATTGGTTCCGTGCCAATTGGTATTTCCCGAGGAAACCGTCTTCCGGCACGTCTTCCGAACTGAAAACTTTCCCTTAGACAAACTCCAATTATACACACGGTTTTCATCACTTTTTATCAAATATCTTGAAAACTACGAGGTTTAGGGCAAAACATACTAAATACAAGAATAATTTAAATTAATTTTCCAACTAAAAGTATTTAGTACAAAACCTTAATAAAGTGAACCGTTTCGGAGTTGTAGGGCGCCAAAAAAAAGGAGAAAAGGTTTTTAGTTCTTGTTATATTTTAAACATATCGTCAAATAACTCAGGTAATACTTGTCCTAGCGAGATGAAGACTAAGTAATTAAATAATTTTTATGCAATTTCCTACCGAAAACAATATATACATTTTTTTGTAGAACAAATATTTTAGGAGATATGGCCTAAAAACGATTTTAACAAAATCCTTACATTTTCAAGAAATACATTCGAAGTTCGAAGCTCCTGCTCGAAAACTATTGATCTGACAGAGTCCATAGTAGGCTCATTTTTAAGGTGATGAGAAGACGAAACTTTACCAAGTTGTCCGGATCCGCTATCTATCTTTGTTTATCATTTTAAGTTATTACTACTTTTTGACGTTTAAGGCCTTTTTCTGACGGCTCATAACTCCGAAACCTGATAATATGACGATCTCACGACTGTTCAGCAGACAATCTTACGGTTTAACGACAGTTTAGCTGATAATATGACGGTCTAACGACTGTTTAGCTGATAATCTTACGGTCTAACGACTGTTTAGCTGACAATCGGACGGTCTAAACGACCTTTTAGCTTATAATATGTTGATCGAACGACTTTTTAACTGATAATATGACGGTCTAACGACTGATTTGCCGATAATATAATGATCTAACGACTGTTTAGCTGATAATCTTATGGTCTAACGACTGTTTAGCTGACCATCTGACGGTCTAAACGACCTTTTAGCTTATAATATGATGATCTAACTACTTTTTAACTGATAATATGACGATCTGACAACTTTTTACTTGATAATTTAACTATCTGACAACTTTTTAGCTGATAATATGACGATCTGACGACTGTTCAGCTGACAATCTTACGGTATAACGACTGTTTTGCTGATAATTTGACGGTCTAACGACTGTTTAGCTGACAATCTGACGTTCAAAACGACCATTTAGCTTATAATATGATGATCTAACGACTTTTTAAGTGCTAATATAATGGTCTAACGACATATTAACAGATTTACGACAGATAATATAATGATTTAACGACTGTTTAGCTGACAATCTTACGGTTTAACGACAGTTTAGCTGATAATTTGATGGTCTAACGATCTTTTAACTGATAATATGACGGTCTAACGACTGATTTGCCGATAATATAATGATCTAACGACTGTTTAGCTGTTAATCTTTTGGTCTAACGATAACTCCGAAACCGTTCACTTTAGCAAGATTATGTACTAAACCTTTTTAGTTTAAAATTGAATGTAGACTATTTTTGTATTAAGTAACTTTTGCGCTAAACCTCACAGTTCTCGAGATATTTGAAGAAAAATTATAAAAACCACTTTTTAACACCCTTCACCGCGGCTTTTTGTCAATATCTTTTTTTTCTGTGTAACTTTAACCCTAATATTTTAATTTTATTCTGAGCCTATATCATTAAAAATATAAATTCAAGGAAAATTAATTTTTTTAAAGTTTTTTTTGCACTACTCTGTCAGCGAATGAGGGTTTAACCTAGTCAATTTATTTAATTGAAAAGAAAAAAGGGGAAGGAATTAATGAAGTTTTGAAGTTCTTTTTGACCTTTTGAACTGGGTGAAACTCATTTAAAAATGTGAAAACACGATTATTCTTGGTAGGTGTTAATTAAAATTACACGGGTAAGCAAGGAGGAAAGAATGGACGGCCGCCAAGGCTTGTCCCCCCCAGTTTTAAACGAGATTAAACCAGAGATTAAACGTTGACTGTCTGGAATCATCGGCTATTTTGGTCCCCGTCATCTGGAGTAGCAAAAAAATAATTTTTCTTTTCTTTTTTCAGGGATTATAAACAGAGGAGATTCATTTAGGAAGAAGAGGTCGAGATCCAATAGCCTCGCTGGGACGCCTCCTCCGCAGTATTTAAGTCCTGTACCTTCGCCGGAGCCTGTAAGCTACAGAGTTGCCGCCATAGGACTTCCAGGAGTCGGAAAAACCGCACTCGTCTCCCAGTTCATGACTTCTGAATGTATAAACGCCTACGATAGACAAAAAGGTAGGTTTTGGTTCCAATCACTTAGGTTATAGCATTGAGGTTAGGGATGGGTATCGATAGTCCATATTATCGGAATATCGATATTTTCCTTCCATTATCTGATATTTCCCATCGATATTGTACCATCCGATATTTTATAATATCGATATTAGAGGCATGATAGTCGATATTCGATATTTTCTAAATTCTATTTAAAATTTTAAGAAGAAAGAAAAATTGATATTAAAAGATACTAAATCAAATTGAAGATAATCCTTTCGCTTGGGTTTGGATTGTTTGGAAACTGTAATTGTATTGGCAGCATTGATAACGGCAGTTGGTACCCGCCGGTTACCACTACCGGTACTGCCTCCTAACTGTTTCATCATACTTATCAATTTTTTTTGTATTTAGAAACTGGATGTGGATTTATCTTCACGCCTTTAGTCAAGAAAACAAGAGAAGTAGAAGATATGAGGCGCTCCGGGTACGAAGGGCGAACTCAACATCGGACAAATTTTTTTTTTTCATTTTCAGATTCTAGACCTCTTGATGAATACACCCATATAATTTTTATGTTGAGTTCGCCCTTTTTCCCCCTTTAAATACGTAAAAACCGATATGCGGCAAAGCTCTAACTGCGATATCCGAGCGGGTACGAAGGGCGAACTCCACATCCTAGTCCACAACCCCCACTCCTTTTCCCATTCCAGCGCATGACTTTTCTGTTGAGTTCGCCCGTAAAATAAAACTTTAAAATGCGAATATCTCGAAACTACGTTTTGTTGAGTTCGCCCTTCGTACTCGGAGCGCCTCGTATGTTTAAAATAATAGGTATTGAATTTTGATAGTGAATAGCAAAAGGCGTTAGTTAATCAATTTTTCGATATATCGATATTTTAAGCCCGATATAATATAGACATCGATATTTCCTTCCGATATTGGTTCCGATACCAACATCGATATTTTTGTTTCGATGTCTCATCCCTAATTGAGGTTATAGTAAAAGTAGGAGGTTATAGTAGCACTTGGTTATAGTCATCGATGTATATACTAAACCTGGATAGTCGTCGAGTTTGGATGTTGAATGCAAGTGGGACCTCTGACTACATCGCCGAAAGTACAGCGAAGATATTTACTCAAGCGTTGGCATTATGAACTAGTTGCGCAACTATCCCACTCCCGCGTTTTCTTAGTAGTTTGATAATTCGACACCAGTTGCGCTCAGCGATGTAGTTTCCTTACTTCGCATGCGCAGTTTGCCCGCAACACTTTTGATCCAGAGGCCCGACGAGCTATCCAGGTTTAGTATATACATCGTAGGGATGGGACATCGAAACCAAAATATCGATACTGGTATCGGAAGGGAATATCGATGGCGATAATATATCGAACTTGAAATATCGATATATCGATATTTGTAAATTTATTAACTAACGCCTTTTGCTATTCACTATCAAAATCCAGGTAACCGGCGGGTACCAACTACCGTTATCAATGCTGCCAATACAATTACAGTTTCCAAACAATCCAAACCCAAGCGAAAGGATTATCTTCAATTTGATTTAGTATCTTTTAATATCAATTTTTCTTTCTTCTTAAAATTTTAAATAGAATTCAAAAAATATCGAATATCGACTATCGTGCCTCTAATATCGATATTATAAAATATCGGAAGGTACAATATCGATGAAAAAATATCGGATATCGGAAGAAAAAAATCGATATTCCGATAATATTGACTATCGATACCCATCCCTACATCGATGGTAATAACCGATGAACCGGATTGAACTTAAATAAAATTTTGTAGATGAACCAGGTCTTCAGTCAGTTCATGTCATGCTCAACGGTGAAGAATCAGAGCTTAAATTTATAACAGAAGCAGAGGTAACAGATGAATAACAGGCGTCGGTGATATTAACCGATTGTTTGTAGGCTGAAGGCGATGACGGCCCTGCTGACTTATACCTAGTCCTTTATTCCTGCGTGGACAAAGCCTCATTTCAGAAAGCAGAAGAGTATTTACATAAGCTGCAGCACGGCCTGCTGACCAGAAACAAGCCGGTTATACTCGTGGCGAATAAAGTGGACCTGGCGAGAAGTCGAGCGGTTTCTTCACAAGGTAACATAGAAGGGAAATGAGAAAAGTCCTTAGGTTTTTGCTTTTAGATGGTAAATGTTTGGCGTGCACGTTTGGGGCGAAATTTATCGAAGTCTCCGTCGGTATCAACCACAACGTCGATGAGCTTCTCGTCGGAATTCTGACCCAGATCCGCCTCAAAGAGTCCTACACGGGAAAGGAATCAAGCAGGCACTGGTACAACAACCACGGAATGCTTCGCGCATCTCTCAAAGCGAGGCAGATGATCACCTGGATCTTCGGGAAAGAAGACTCCAAATTCAAAAACTGCGAAAACCTCCACGTCATCTAATTCCCCCCTAAATAGTCACGTTTTTTAAAATACAAAATTTGTGATATTTCTTTTTTCTCCATTATCAAAACAGGGTACACGAAATTCAAGGTCCCAATCAGCGACTAGTGGCTCTAAAACGAACTAATTAGTTCTTATCAATTCAACGGGGCGCGCTTGCCTCGAAAAATAGCGACCAATTATTTTTGTAAAATTACGTTTTTTGGTTTTTAAAGGCGTTTTTTAATTTAAAAAAAGCCTTAAAAACCAAGGGACCACTTTCTTTAGAGAACCTATCACGATATTTAAAAAAACCAATGGAATTTAAATGTGCCTCCCTTTTAGATTGTATACAGGTTGCGGAAAGTTATAAAATTCCCTTTTTTTCTCCCCTCTAAAAATGCGAAATTCAAGATATCGTTAGTTCTAACACCGGATAAGTCATTTTTCCAAGGTTTTCAGGAGAGCAAAATACAGATTCTCATTGGAATCAATGCATCACCTGTTGGCTAAATCGTGAACTACGCGTTTTCTGTTGGTAATACGGTTAAACTACCAACGGAATTCGATTCTCCACAAAATTTACCATCATGCCTAACTCAAAATTGATAAAAAATGACTTATCCGGTGTTAGAACTAACGCGACGATATCATATTTTGTCGCGTTAATTCTAACACCGGACAAGTCATTTTTCCAAGGTTATCAGGAGAGCCAAAATACGGATTAATTTCTCATTGGAATGCATCACCTGTTGGCTAAATCATGAACTACGCGTTTTCAGTTGGTAATACGGTTAAACTACCAACTTAATTCGATTCTCCACAAAATTTACCATTAGAAACCTAACTGAAAATTGATAAAAAATGACTTATCCGGTGTTAGAACTAACACGACGATATCCTATTTCGTCGCGTTAATTCTAACACCGGACAAGTCATTTTTCCAAGGTTATCAGAAGAGCCAAAATACGGATTCTCATTGAAATCAATGCATCACCTGTTGGCTAAATCGTGTTTTCTGTTGGTAATACGGTTAAAGTACCAACCGAATTCGATTCTCCACAAAATTTACCATCAGAAACCTAACTCAAAATTGATAAAAAATGACTCATCCGGCGTTAGAACTAACGCGAAGATATCCTATTTACACAAATTAGATTTTATTAAACCCATAAAATTTTAATGGGGAGCTATTTTAATAAGTTTAGCCCGGAAGGACGTTTTTCTTCAACCTGTAAATTATTTTAGAATTAAGTTTTTTTTTTAAATCGATAAGAAAGTTAAAAAAAAAAAAAGTTTTATAAATATGTATTTTTTAGTTATAAATAACTCTTTTTATGTATACATAACATATAAATAACATCGATAATAACGATTTCTGTCCCCCTATTTTTCTTCCAAAATTTAGGAAAAAATAAATTTTTAAGATAAAAAAATATTTTACAAAATAAGTAGTTTAGTGTAAAAAGCCCTGAAAATCACTTTTAACCTTAACTTTTTTTTGTCCAAAATGTGCCTAGTTTTATTGTTTAAATTTTATTGATATTTTTTTAAAGTAGATTTTTAAATTTTATGTGAGATGACAATATATTTTTTTTTGTTCATTTTAATTTGAAAAGTTCACAAATTGATAGTAAATTTCCAAAAGAAAAGGCCCGAAATTAAGTACTGGTTCCAACGAAAACTTCCTTAACAGAAGTAACAATATAGGAGGGGGAAGTATAAGGGAGGGGAAGTATAAGGGAGGGGAAGTATAACGGAGGGGACGAACAACGGACGGGGAAGTATTCGGAGGGGGAAAATTTCTAAAATCTTAAGCCCTCTATTCAAATTTTTCTTTCGGAAATTCGCTTTCAAATATTTTCATTCTTTATTTTTGTTTGTTTTCTTTATAAAATTTGGGCCGCTCAAATTTTGTTTCGGGCATTTTACTAAATGATAGAGGTGTATATTTTTAAATGTAAAATTACAATATGATAAAATAAATTTTATCCTTCAAAATAATTTATTTACAAGGATGTAACTTTAATTTTTGATATAATAAGCTTGCTGTTGTGATTCCAGGTGTGCAGCCAATCAGTTCGGCTGTTCCAAAAGTTGAATAATCCCTAAAAAAAGAGAAAAATTAGAAATGATATGGAGAAGGGTGTCAAAAAGCGGTTTTTATAGCTTTTTATCAAATATCTCGATAACTATGAGGTTTAGCGCAAAACTTATTAAGTACAAAAATATTCTAAATTTAATTTTCAACAAAAAGTGTTTAGTAAAAGACCTTGCTAAAGTGAACAGTTTTGGAGTTATGAGCAGTAGCGTCGAACTATCGACAAACCCAAAATGTGAGGATTTTGTTTTAAAATTTTTTTGGCGGCCTATAACTCTGAAACGGTTTACTTTTTCAAAGTTTTGTGCTAAGTACATTTTGTAGAAAATTTAAATTAGATTATTTTTGCACTTAGTATATTTTGCGCTAAACCCAACGGTTTTCGAGATTTTTGATAAAAACCGCTTTTTTCCACAAATGAAAAACCTTTATGTCGTCGTTTTCCCAAGGTTTCGGTTTTCCGCCGGAAGTGACGCCTTCCATGAAGTCTTTACGACCCCCAGCGTGGATTCCAAACGTCAAAAAGTACTTTAAAAAATTTAGATAAAATATTGAGAAAAATTTAAGATAAAACCTCTTGATCAAATGGTGCTAGTTTTGATGTTTTAAGGTTATTGTTCAGATAACTGGTGGGCTTCACTTGCTTCATGAGGTCGTCGTTGATGTAGAAGGATAAGCTATCTGCAAATTTGAGAATGAGCAAAGGTTTGGCTTTAGAATGGGAATCTGCTGCAGCCAAAGTGGTGCTGCAGAAGTTCTGGGAATCCTGCAGCAGTAGCTGCTGCAGAAGTTCTGGGAATCCTGCAGCATTAGCTGCTACAGAAGTTCTGGGAATCCTGCAGCAGTAGCTGCCTTACCTGGTAACCACACTAATTTGTAGCTGTGAAAATCGGAGGTTTCAGCCTCAGACATAGTTTTGTTGAAGAAAATCGGAGATGACTTTCCAATCTGGAACCCTTGTCTTTTAACATTGTATCCAATTTCGTTGCCTGTGGGCGTCTTGAGCTTCTTATTTCCGAGCGCATAAGCCAAAAAGATCCGCCCATTATATTGCCTGTAATCTCCGCTAGCCTGCTCAAGCCAAATTTCTGGGACAATCCAGTTTCCAGAAGGTAGTTTTGCCCAGATTTCGATGGTACCGTAGCGAAAAGTGAAGACATCTTTGGTGGTCAGTCTGGCAGATAGGATGGGTGGTAGGATTGACCAGGAATACGCCTGCCTTTCGCATGCACCGACTACCTCGGATGTACAGCTAAAAAATGGGCCATTGTATCATAATTAGGTGCTTGAGGATGCAAACTTTGTTATCTTCACAAAGCCATCTTCGGTGAAGTCATCATCGTTTTCAATCTGCGTCACAAACCCCGGCGATATGATCAAAGTCGAGTTTTTGACAGCAGCCTTCTCATAATCTCGGGTGTATACCATGAAGTTGCTTTCCTTAAAAAAATGATTATAAGCAATAGCAGTTTTCTGATGGTACCTCTGGCTCAAGAACTGAATTTGCCATTTCTGCCACAAGAAGATCATGCATCGTTTTCTTCGAATTGAAGAGGTATTCATGCTTGAAAGTTTCGACTAAGACGACTTGATTGGTGCAAACCGATTTCCCATTGACCTTAAGAGGATATGAGGGATTTAAGTTGGTTGCTTTGTACATATTTCGTTGTGAGCAACGGTTTTCGGTTTTTCCCTTCTATCTTGGAAATCGTCGCTCAAAACGAAAAAATGTCATAAGTAAAAGTTGTAGGTACTAAAATTTACTAGATAAAATATCTTATTAGTTTTTTCCGTCAGAGCAATACTTTAGGAGATATGGAAGTATTTAAGTTGGTTGCTTTGCAAATTTTTCGTTGTAAACAACGGTTTTCGGTTTTTCCCTTCTATCTCGGAAACCGTCGCTCAAAACGAAAAAACGTCCTAAGTAAAAGTCGTAGCTACGGAAATTTCCTACAAAAAGACCTCATTGGTTTTTTTGTCAGAGCAATACTTAGGGAGATATGAGGGTTCTTAAGTGAGTTGCTTTGAAAATTTTTCGTTGTGAGCAACGGTTTTCGGTTTTTCCCTTCTATCTCGGAAACAGTCGCTCAAAACGAAAAAACGTCCTAAGTAAAAGTCGTAGCTACGGAAATTTCCTACAAAAATACTTCATTGGTTTTTTTGTCAGAGCAATACTTAAGGAGATATGAGGGTTCTTAAGTGAGTTGCTTTGAAAATTTTTCGTTGTGAGCAACGGTTTTCGGTTTTTCCCTTCTATCTCGGAAACCGTAGCGCAAAACGAAAAAATGTCCTAAGTAAAAGTTGTAGGTACAAATATTTCCTACAAAAATTTCTTTATTCATTATTTGCGTAAGAGCTATATTTAAGGAGTTATGAGGTTAAAACTAATAATCCTACAGAGTCTGAAAACTTAAAACCTTCATATCTCCTAAAGTATTGCTCTGACGGAAAAAACTAATAAGTTATTTTATGTAGTAAATTTTTGTAGCTACAACTTTTAATTAGGAAATTTTTTCGTTTTGAGAGACGGTTTCCAAGATAGAAGGAAAAAACCGAAAACCGTTGCTCACAACGAAATATGTACAACCAACTTAAAACCCTCATATCCCCTTAATGAAAGCATTAGTGAGCAATGAATGATCATTATATGAACCGTAGTTAAGCTTTGCTCGCAGGGCTCTTCCGTCGTTACTTTACTCGGAGCTTCAGTTACTTCAGGTCTTGGCTTCGCTACAGCAGGAGGGAGGGCTTCGTCCACAGTTTCTTCTTCAATGTCATCTATAATTTCTACAAAAAGAGAAAAATGAAGGTCTTTTCTTAATGAACGAACTTTCAACTTTGGTTTGCAGCCCTTTGAGACGATAGGTCCTCCCGTACTTGACGACTTTGACGACCAGATGTATGACGTCACCGACGTTGACGGGAGCATCGCGGATGAAAACCGCCCAGTTTCCTTCCTCATCGGCCTCGTTGACTTCCCCGACAAACTTGGCATTTTTGGTGACCTCCTCATTGACGTTCATTTCAATTGAGAACGACTGAATCCCAGGGGCGTTTGGGATGAAAACGAGAATACCTTTCGGCGGGTACGCTTCGACCGTCGGCCTTGGTACTTTATACTTCGCCGGTTTCCCATCAGTCTAAAAAATGAAGCAAAAACCGATCTATACATAAACTTACCTCTCTTTTATCCAATCTTTCGCAGAAGACGTTCAAAACAAACAAGTTAAAAACAATGAAAAGCAGAGACATGGCCTTTACTTCTTCGACTACTATTCCAGATATCCTAAAACCGGTTCCGATTTCGCAGGCGGGAGAAGATAATCATTCTTGGCGAGGCGTCCTTCAACAATGAGGAAGTTCCTCTAAACAAGGAAAACAAGAAATTCTTTTTTCCCATCATAATTATTTTATTTATACAAATTTTTATTAAGGTGATATGAGGGTTTTAAGTTGGTTGCTTTCGGTTTTTCCCTTCTATCTTGGAAACCGTCGCTCAAAACGAAAAAATTTCCTAATTAAAAGTTGTAGCTACGAAAATTTACTACATAAAATATCTTATTGGTTTTTTCCGTCAGAGCAATATTTTAGGAGATATGAAGGTTTTAAGTTTTCAGACAGGCTCTGTAGGATTATTAGTTTTAACCTCATAACTCCTTAAATATTGCACTTACGCAAATAATAAATAAAGAAATTTTTGTAGGAAATCTTTGTACCTACAACTTTTACTTAGGACATTTTTTCGTTTTGAGCGACGGTTTCCGAGATAGAAGGAAAAAACCGAAAACCGTTGTTAACAACGAAAAATTTGCAAAGCAACTCACTTAAGAACCCTCATATCTCCTTAAGTATTGCTCTGACAAAAAAACCAATGAGGTCTTTTTTGTAGGAAATTTCCGTAGCTACGACTTTTACTTATGACATTTTTTCGTTTTGAGCGACGGTTTCCGAGATAGAAGGGAAAAACCGAAAACCGTTGTTAACAACGAAAAAGCAAAGCAACCAACTAAAATACTTCCATATCTCCTAAAGTATTGCTCTGACGGAGAAAACTAATAAGATATTTTATATAGTAAATTTCAGTACCTACAACTTTTACTTATGACATTTTTTCGTTTTGAGCGACGGTTTCCGAGATAGAAGGGAAAAACCGTTGTTAACAACGAAAAATTTGCAAAGCAACTCACTTAAAAACCATCATACCTCCTTAAACAATGATGGGAAACCTTGTAATCGAACGCCTTTAGTTCGTTGGAGTGGCGAGAGGATGCGCTAGTTGTTCAAACATTAAAAATAAAATACGTAAATATGTGTACGAGGTTATTTTTTGGTTTCTACTTGATTAAAACTGTAAAAATCTTGCTAAAATGAGCAATTTTTTTTAAAAAACTTTCTCAAAAAGATGTTGTTTTAATACCCTTTATGTTCGGTTTTTGGGAGAGAGTAATTTTTGATGTTTACCAATTTAATGAGGTTGTCTGTGGTGCCGGCCGTACGTTTTTTCACGGCCTCCATTAAATATTAATTTAAACCAAAAATTTCGAAATTTTTTTTTATAGTAGGGAGAAATTTGGGCTCTTCACGCCCCTTACGTACGTCCTGGCTGGGCGAAGTTTTTTTTTTTTACCTTCCACTTTTACCTTAATAACCTTCTAAAACTGTCCATCATTTTTGGAGACGACGTTTTTATAACTTTTTCAAAAGTTTTTGACTTCTTCTTTGAAGAAGTGATGAAACGAGACGGATTTTTGGCCTTAAACCAGAATATTTTCAAAACGCCAGATGTTTTTCTAGATTTTTTTTTAAACGTCTCAAAGAAATTTTACTGCATTACCCTCGAAGTTCGGTTTGTCTCCACGTAGAGGAATGTTGATGATCCGCCAATGAGGTTGTTTATCGTGCCGGCCGTCCGTCGCCAGTTTTTACCAAATCATCCGTAAAAAGATTTTTTTTAAACATAAATGTAGGGAGAAATTTAGGATGTTGACGCCCGTTCCGTGTGGCCTGGATGGGCGAACACTTCAAAATGAAGAAGTTAAAATATGTTGATGAATCAATTTGAAAAATGTGAATGGGAAAGGTTGTATGGGATTCCGAGTGGGGTCGAAGATGTAACGGCAGCCGGTTTGAGGTCGCCTACCCGAAATATCTATTTGCGGCGTGGAAATTTCGTTGTGGGGGAGCCTTCGTCAACATAAAACGCTTTCGAAACATACGATAAATTTCAAGTGAGATCCCTTCGCCTTTTTCCGATCCGGGGCCGCACCCTGACTCCTCCCTCCCGCTCCAACCCTCCCCCCCCCCACCACGACTTGGCATCTTTCCTTCGAAGGCGTAAATCTGCAGAATCGCACTCGACGTTTTCTTTCGTTCTGATGACGTCTCGGTTTGAAAAATATATTTCATTAGGCTCCTTAATTGTAGATACAAAAGCAACAAACGCTAAGTGGATACAATTAACTTGATGCGCTAACGTTTGCCACAATCGACTGGGTACACGTAGCTCCAATCGACGGGATACAAGTAACAGTCGACGGGCCACAAGCAGCCACAATCGATGGGCTACAAGTGGCAACAGTCGACGGGCTACAAGCAGCAGTCGACTAGTCCCAAGTAGCCACAGTCGACGGGCTACAAGTAGCAGTCGACGAGCACCAAGTAGCAACAGTCGACGGGCTACAAGTAACAGTCGACGGGCTTACAAGCAACAGTCGATGAGCCGCAAGTAGCCACAATCGATGGGCTACAATTAGCAACAGTTGACGGGCTACAAGCAGGCACAGTCGACAGGCTACAAGCAACAGTCGACGAGCCTCAAGTAGTCACAATCGATGGGCTACAAGTAGCAACAGTCGACATGCTACAAGCAGGCACAGTCGACAGACTACAAGCAGGCACGGTCGTCGGGCTACAAGAAGCTCCAATAGACGGGCTACAAGCAACAATCGACGAGCCACAAGTAGTTACAATCGACGGGCTACAAGCAGGCACACTCGACGGGCTACAAGCAGGCACAGTCGATAGGCTACAAGCAGGCACAGTCGACGGACTACATGTAACAATCGACGATCCACAAGTAGCCACAATCGATGGGCTATAAGTAGCAACAGTCGACGGGCTACAATCAGGCACAGTCGACGGACTACAAGCAGGCACAGTCGACGGGCTACAAGCAGGCACAGTCGATAGGCTACAAGCAGGCACAGTCGACGGACTACATGTAACAATCGACGATCGACAAGTAGCCACAATCGATGGGCTAAAAGTAGCAACAGTCGACGGGCTAAAAGCAGGCACAGTCTACGGGCTACAAGCAGGCACAGTCGACGGGCAACAGGCAGGCACAGTCGATGGGCTACAAGTAGGCACAGTCGATGGGCTACAAGCAACAATCGACGAGCCACAAGTAGTCACAATCGATGGGCTACAAGTAGCAACAGTCGACGTGCTACAAGCAGGCACAGTCGACGGGCAACAGGCAGGCACAGTCGATGGGCTACAAGTAGGCACAGTCGACGGGCTACAAGCAACAATCGACGAGCCACAAGTAGTCACAATCGATGGGCTACAAGTAGCAACAGTCGACGGGCTATAAGTAGGCACAGTCGACGGGCTACAAGCAGGCACAGTCGACAGACTACAAGAAGCCCCAATCGACGGGCTACAAGCAACAATCAACGAGCCACAAGTAGTCACAATCGATGGGCTACAAGTAGCAACAGTCGACGTGCTACAAGCAGGCACAGTCGACGGGCAGCAGGCAGGCACAGTCGATGGGCTACAAGTAGGCACAGTCGACGGGCTACAAGCAACAATCGACGAGCCACAAGTAGTCACAATCGATGGGCTACAAGTAGCAACAGTCGACGGGCTATAAGTAGGCACAGTCGACGGGCTACAAGCAGGCACAGTCGACAGACTACAAGAAGCCCCAATCGACGGGCTACAAGCAACAATCAACGAGCCACTAGTAGTCACAATCGATGGGCTACAAGTAGCAACAGTCGACGGGCTACATGCAGTCACAGTCTACAAGCAACAGTCGACGAGCCATTAGTAGCCACAGTCGACAGGCTACAAGCAACAATCAGCTAAAAGTGGCCACAATTAACAGCTACATATCCAAGGTAACCTGTGGACATTGACTCCACCATCGACAACATTAGATAATTACTACCGCAATCGCTATAAATAACTACCTTAATTATTAGCTAAAATTTGCTATTTTATCCCATAGTGATTTCTACCAATAGCTGCAGGCAGTTACAATAGCAAAAAATCGCAAAAATTTGCATTTGAACCTATAATATTGGATCAATCAGCTATAATTTGCTACAATCAGCTGGAATTACAACAAATAGATAAAATGAATTAACACCGAGGAGATAATTGCTGCAATTAATTTCAGCAAGACTATAAAAATAATAAAATAAATTAGCACCGAGGAGATAATTGCTGCAATTAATTTCAGCAAGACTATAAAATTAATAAAATAAATTAGCACCGAGGAGATAATTGCTGCAATTAATTTCAGCAAGACTATAAAAATAATCAAATAAATTAGCACCGAGGAGATAATTGCTGCAATTAATTTCAGCAAGACTATAAAATAATAAAATAAATTAGCACTGAGGAGATAATTGCTGCAATTAATTTCAGCAAGACTATAAAAATAATAAAATAAATTAGCAGCGAGAAGCTAATAGCTGCAATTGCAGCAAGACTACAATAATAAGTACGTACAATAATAATTATTACAAAACGATGTACATATTACAAAAGTAAAATCACTGTTTATAAAATATAATTTTAACAATAATTTAGTTGAACGTGAGTTGAAACCGGTTAAGTTTTATCCCTCTTTTCAAAACGCATACATTTCGTCCTATTTTTAAACGGCCACAAATATTTTTTTTTTCTCCCTCAGAAAAACGGAATTTATGCCTGTTTCTTTTATACAGGCCCCACGATTTATTTCCTTCTTCTCACGTCTTTTTTAAAATAAATATTTAAAAAAGTGAAATTCTTCTTTCTCACTCGAAATCTCGGGATCCTCCGGACATTTTTTTTTAGAATGAAATTTTAAAAAGTTAAACAAAATGTAATTAAAAATTAGTAAAAAATAATTTAATATCATAACTTTTCCTAGAATTTCACTAAAAAATTAAACTAATTAAAAGTAAAAATTTAAACAAATTAAAATACATTTTCCTCTTAAAAATAATTTAAAATACTACGGCTTTCTAGGCAAAAAAAAAAAAAAAAAAAAAAAAAAAAAAAAAAAAAAAAAAATTATTATTTTTTTTATAAAAATAATTTAAAAAACTACGACAAAAAAAAAATCATTTTTTTGAACAAATATAATTTTAGAAAATCTCGCCTTATTTTAGTTGATTTACAAAGGAGAATGACTCAGCTGGCATTTTTATTTTTCCGTCCATGTTATCTTTGATGTAATAAAACAAAGTTAAACAACGTTATCAACTTAGGCGGAGATCTCAAAAAAAATTTTTTATATTTTGTCTCTACACTAAAATAATGGGAAAAAAATTTTTTTATATACGAAAAAATAAAAATTTTTAAAAATAAAATTATCCAGCAATGGTTAATTTTTGAATTTGAAATATTAAAATTTTTAGCCTCATATTAGAAAGAAATATGTAAAATTTTGTAAACAAAAAAAAAAGTAAAAATTTAAGATATTTTCTATCCAATTGTTCCTGGCGTTAAGAGTTTAAAGTAAGAAATGAGCGGTTTTTTCCTATCTTTTTTTCCTCCCTCAATATTTTTTTTTTGTAGAAAATTTAAGTCATTTAGAATGAGAATTTTAGTTTAAAAATTTTTTAACCCATTTATTTTAGCCAGAAATGTTTAAAAAAAATACTTAAGAAACCTTTTTTGGAGTGTAAACTTTTTGAACTTAAAACTTAGTTGTTGTTTTTTACCTGACTGAGTCAGCCTCTTTCACTTTGCTGGTGTCGCGAGTATTCTCAGTAAAAAGACGGCAGCAAAGCAGAAAAAGACAAAGCCAGCCGGTTTCTACGAAGGCGGAGGCGGCGGCGGCGGCGGCGATGCTGAAGGCGGCGGGCGGGAGACGGATCCCTTTTCTCTCGGCGTCCGACGAGGTTTTGGACTGAGACGTTAATAGAACGTTATGGCCCCCACTCGACCCTCGCCTTTTCCGCCACCTTCCTCGCCTTTTTTTCCCTTCTTCAACTACTTCGAAATCTATGGACCAACCCCCCAATTTCACAGATTTAGAGAAAAAAAAAATTTTTAGACAAATAAACGCATTTTCAGAATTAAAAATTTCAAAACACTAAAAATGTAGAGTTTTTTTTAACCAGAAGTTAAATGAAAATCCAGTAAAAATAGTTTCTGCCCCAAAAAATATGAATTTTCAAAATTTTAACGAGGTTTCTATGGTTCTTGGGTTTGTATTTAGTGCCTGCCGGCCGTACATCACCACTTTTTCCACACCTCAAAACCGCCATTTTCAACCGACCTTCCCCAAATTGAACTCAAATGTTTTTTAAAATTTTTTCAAGTTTCCACCTACTTGGATTTTGCATCACCCAACTTAAATTTCCATTTAAAAACGTTGGATAAACGTTTTTTTGGCAAAGTTACAAACTTTGGAGGGAAAAAGCAAACAATTAAACGTGGAGTTATAAACGAGATCTGCTTTACATCGAGGATTTTTTTTTTGGGGATAAAAATAGAAAGTTTGTTTGGTCTTCAGGATTTTGAATTAAAGCTTCCAACAGCCAAAATTTTTCAGATGTTCGATAAAGTTCGGATAAAATGATAGAGAACACACCAAAGACAGCTTAAATCAGGTGTGGCAACCCAAAAACTTCTTTTTAAGGAAAATCCCCTCCCCCCAGAATAATACCCAATTATTGGGTTTTCTTGCCCTATCTGGCCGATAGTTTCTGGTAGGACAAGGTTAGAAGGTAAAACGCCCAGTTTAGATTCTATCGTCACGCGATTTCTTCACTTTTTCATTGTATTTTCTTTTCTTTATCTAATTTACGTCAAAGACCAAAAATGTTCACAATGTCGCAATTGGAAGAAACAAAAAGATAAAAAATTCTACCCCCCAAAAACCCACATTTTTGGACATTTTAGCTCAATTTTTGTGTTTTCTCGATTTTCTGATTGAGAATCACCAAATTTTGAGGATTATAACCTTAATTTCTTAAGATTTTCGGGTGTTTTTCTAAATTTTATGGTAGAGATTTAACTTTTTTTTCGTTCTAGGGAGTTTTGCTATGATTTCTGGCCCATTTTATGAGAAAACCTTTAAAAAATTTAACAAAAAGGTTTTTTGGTTTAAAAAACGTTTTTTTTTAAATTAGGGGAAAAGGTGGTTTTCGGAGGAAAAATAAAGAAAAACTGGAAAAAAAAAACAACAAAAAACCGAAGGTTCTTCATTGAAAATTCGAGGAAAACTGAAAATTCCGTAATTCTCGACCTGAAAATCTAGAACAAAAAATATAACAAAAAAGGTGGGGGAAGTATCGAGGAGGGGGAAGTATTAAAGAGGGGAAGTATCAAGTAGGGGGAAGTATTAGAGAGGGGAAGTATCATGGAGGGGGAAGTATAAAGGAGGGGTAAGTATTAAAGAGGGGGAGTATAAAGGTGTGGGAATTATTAAAGAGGGGAAGTATCAAGAATGGGGAAGTATTAAAGATGGGATGTATCAAGGAGAGGGAAGTATTAAAGAGGGGAAGTATCAAGAAGGGGGAAGTATTAAAGAGGGGAAGTATCAAGGAGGGGTAAGTATTAAAGAGGGGAAGTATCAAGAAGGGGGAAGTATCAAGATGGGGGAAGTATCAAGAAGGGGGAAGTATTAAAGAGGGGAAGTATCAAGGAGGGGTAAGTATTAAAGAGGGGAAGTATAAAGGTGGGGGAATTATTAAGGAGGGGAAGTATCAAGGATGGGGTAGTATTAAAGATGGGAAGTATCAAGGAGAGGGAAGTATTAAAGAGGGGAAGTATCAAGAAGGGGGAAGTATTAAAGAGGGGAAGTATCAAGGAGGGCGAAGTATTAAAGAGGGGAAGTATCAAGGAGGGGTAAGTATTAAAGATGGGAAGTATAAAGGTGGGGGAATTATTAAAGAGGGGAAGTATCAAGGATGGGGAAGTATTAAAGATGGGATGTATCAAGGACAGGGAAGTATTAAAGAGGGGAAGTATCAAGAAGAGGGAAGTATTAGAGAGGGGAAGTATCAAGAAGGGGGAAGTATTAAAGAGGGGAAGTGTCAAGGAGGGCGAAGTTCAAAGAGGGGAAGTATCAAGGAGGGGGAAATATTAAAGAGGGGAAGTATAAAGGAGGGGGGAAAACTATAAAGGAAGGTAAGTTCAAGTAGGGTGAAGTTTATAAGGAGGCCTTTTAAGTTTATGGAGTGTATTAACTCTATAAGTCATTTAAGTTATCATGTTTAAGGAGGTTTTTTTTTTTTTTTTCGAAAATTGTTCCCTATTAAGGTAGAAAAATGGGATTTTTGCCGAAGGGAGGTCCCTTTCGTAACGGGTGGAAGTATGAAATTTCTCCCTACTAAAATGATAATTAATGTAAAAAAATATTAATATTTATACACCACAAATTCGTAAAAAATATAAGGAGTAATTGGTGAAAATCGGTTAAAAACTGTGGCCGCGAAGTTTTCTGGAAAAAATGCTACTACGGACGGACGGCCGGAACTACAAAGTTGAGATCGGTAGATCCATATTCGAATTGACCCTATGGGGTCTGGAAGACCCTTCCCCAAAAACGTGGAGGGTGACACAATAACTTCTTTAAGGATTTTATTTAAAAAAAGTGTTTTATGATCAAAACGTTGAGGGAAATTTTTAAAAAATTTGTCCATCGTTCAAAAATTCCAGAAAGTGAGGGATTCTTAGCCAGAAAATATCGAAAAACTTTCAAAAATTGGGTAAAAATGGTGGATTTTTGACTAAAGCACTAAAAAATTTGACAAAAAAATTTTTTTTTTGCCTAGAAATGTAGTAAAATCGAAGTTTTTTTGGGAAAAATCCATAAAAATACTCAAATACTCCCTAAAACTACAAAAAGTGTCCGGAGGTCCGGCCGGCACAACAGACAAAGTTGAGATCGGTATAGATCCATATTCAAATTTTAATAATTATCGAAAAACTTCCAAAAATTGGGTAAAAAAGGTGGGTTTAGGACAAAAGCACTAAAAAATTGCCGGACGTCCGGCCGGCACAACAGACAAAGTTGAGATCAGTATAGATCCATATTCGAATTTTAATAATAATTTTATCGAAAAACTTTCAAAAATTGGGTAAAAAAGGTGGGTTTAGGACAAAAGCACTAAAAAATTTGACAAAAAATGGAGTTTATTTTTGATCAAAAAGGCCGTAGAAATCTAGTAAAATCGTGATTTCTAGGGGAGAAATCCATAAAAATATTCCCTAAAACTACAAAAAAAAAAAAAAGGTAAATCTTGACCAGAAAATTGAAAAAAACACCCCGGAAGTTCAAATTTAATTTGTGTACGAAAATCCCCATTCCCCTAACGTTCTTCACGTCAATATAAAACCCTGTAATTTTACAAGCCTTGACAGTTTTTTTCAAGATAGTTTCCAAGGACAGTCGGCCTCTAATGTAATGCCCTCCCTTCGTGAAATTTAAGCCCGTTCGCGTTCGCGTGACTGCCCTTGAGAGGGAAAAACTTCTTTTTTTTTCACCTCCACCAGTCACGATGCAACCCTTTTGTTTCAGTCTCAGCGAAAGACTCAAAACAACAACATGACCGCTTCCAGATACAGAAATTTAAGGTAAAAAAAACTGAAACCTCGTTAGCAACCATTTAAACATTGTTAATGAATGGCCCTCTTTTAGAGTTCTAATTTCTTCTTTCGCGTTTATTTTTGTCCTTCTATATCCGGATATTCTATTTTATTTTATTTTTAAAAAAAAAGTTCGATTCCTTCGTACTTTGGGGATAAATATTCCGTTCTAAAAGTGAACCGAGAGGTCGTCGATCTTGAAAATTAAATTGCTAATTTTGAACTCGAAAGGACCCTTTAAAAAACATTAAACATTTTTTTTTTTCAATTTCTCGGTCATATTATACAAAGCGTTATAGAAAAGAAGAGATTGATGGTACTTTTTTTTACCTTTTGATAAAGTAGTGATCGGGCTTTCTTGGTACTTATTGTTCAAAATGAGAATATAAAAAGAAGAATAATCAGAATTCTAGTCAGTAGATATTCGCGACAGGAAGGAAGGTAATATTCAATTATAACTGTATTTTTTAAAATTTATTTCCCCCTCAAAAAGCGTCAATTTTCATCCAAAATAAATATTTTTCCACTCTTCTTTCTCTGAAATGTATAAAAATCAACATTCTGATTTATGAATATCCAGAAATTAGACAAATTAAGAGTTAAATCATAAATAAATAGCTAGGTTGTCACATAAAAGAGTGTATATCGACATAATGCGGTTCGACATAATGCATTTGGTCATAAAATAGCTGAAATCGCAAGTATAAATGCAACTCAACATAAAGAAAATAGTCGAAAACGTTCACCATTTAACACTTGTCGTTTCGACATAAAATTTGTCGTTTCAACATAACGCATTTGAACATAAAGGAAACTTTAATTTTAAACATCATTTCGCCATAAAACTGTTTCTGTCGTTTGGGCATAATCATAAATAAATAGCTAGGTTGTCTTATAAAAGAGTGTAGACGTGTCGACATAATGCGGTTCGCCATAATGCATTTGGTCATAAAATAGCTGAAATCGCAAGTATAAATGCAACTCAACATAAAGAAAATAGTCGAAAATGTTCACCATTTGACATTTGTCGTTTCGACATAAAAATTGTCGTTTCAACATAACGCATTTGGACATAAAGGAAACTTTCATTTTAAAGAGCATTTCGCCATAAAACAGTGTCTGTCGTTTGGGCATAATCATAAATAAATAGCTAGGTTGTCACATAAAAGAGTGTATGTCGACATAATGCGGTTCGACATAATGCATTTGGTCATAAAATAGCTGAAATCGCAAGTATAAATGCAACTCAACATAAAGAAAATAGTCGAAAACGTTCACCATTTAACACTTGTCGTTTCGACATAAAATTTGTCGTTTCAACATAACGCATTTGAACATAAAGGAAACTTTAATTTTAAACATCATTTCGCCATAAAACTGTTTCTGTCGTTTGGGCATAATCATAAATAAATAGCTAGGTTGTCTTATAAAAGAGTGTAGACGTGTCGACATAATGCGGTTCGCCATAATGCATTTGGTCATAAAATAGCTGAAATCGCAAGTATAAATGCAACTCAACATAAAGAAAATAGTCGAAAATGTTCACCATTTGACATTTGTCGTTTCGACATAAAAATTGTCGTTTCAACATAACGCATTTGGACATAAAGGAAACTTTCATTTTAAAGAACAATTCGCCATAAAACTGTTTCTGTCGTTTGGGCATAATCATAAATAAATAGCTAGGTTTTCACATAAAAGAGTGCATGTCGACATAATGCGGTTCGACATAATGTATTTGGTCATAAAATAGCTGAAATCGCAAGTTCACCATAAATGGAACTCAACATAAAGAAAATAGTCGAAAACGTTCACCATTTAACACTTGTAGTTTCGACATAAAATTTGTCGTTTCAACATAACGCATTTGGACATAAAGGAAACTTTCATTTTAAAGAACATTTCGCCATAAAACTGTTTCTGTCGTTTGGGCATAATCATAAATAAATAGCTAGGTTGTCACATAAAAGAGTGTATGTCGACATAATGCATTTGGTCATAAAATAGCTGAAATCGCAAGTATAAATGCAACTCAACATAAAGAAAATAGTCGAAAACGTTCACCATTTGACATTTGTCGTTTCGACATAAAAATTATCGTTTCCACATAACGCATTTGAACATAAAGGAAACTTTCATTATAAAGAACATTTCGCCATAAAACTGTTTCTGTCGTTTGGGCATAATCATAAATAAATAGTAGGTTGTCTTAAAAAAGAGTGTATACGTGTCGACATTATGCATTTGATCATAAAAGAGCTGAAATCGCAAGTTCACCATAAATGGAACTCAACATAAAGAAAATAGTCGAAAACGTTCACCATTTAACACTTTTCGTTTCGACATAAAATTTGTCGTTTCAACATAACGCATTTGAACATAAAGGAAACTTTAATTTTAAAGAACATTTCGCCATAAAACTATTTCTGTCATTTGCGCATAATACATACAGTTTAAGGTGAACTAGGTACAGCCAATGAGCAAACTATTTTCGCCGCTTAAAACCCGATTATGGCGAAACTTGACAGTTCACCATAATGCAATTCAATATAAAGCATCTCACCATAAGCTAGGCGAAAGTAGGCTTGCTCTTTCGCTAGTTTATGGCGAGATGTATTATGCCCAAACGACAGGAACACTTTTATGGCGAAACGACGAGTTTAAAAAGAGGCTTTTATGGTGAGAAGCGTTATGGTATCTGGCACTTACATAATACATCTCACCATAAAAAAGAGATTTAACACTTGTCGTTTCGGCTTAAAATTTGTCGTTTCAACATAACGCATTTGATCACATAGGAAACTTTCATTTTAAAGAACATTTCGCCATAAAACTGTTTCTGTCGTTTGGGCATAATACATCTAACCATAAACTAGAGCAAAGAGCAAGCCTATTTTCGCCGTTTAAAAAGCAATTATGGCGAAACGACAAAAATCTTAAAACTTGACAGTTCACCATAATGCAATTCAACATAAAGCATCTCACCATAAACTAGGCGAAAGTAGGCTTTCGCTGTCCCTAGTTTGTGGCGAGATGTATTATGCCCAAACGAAAGGAATACCTTTATGGCGAAACTACAAGTTTAAAGAGAGGCTTTTATGGTGAGAAGCGCTTTTATGGTGACTGGCACTTTTTTTTATGTCGACTTGCATGGAACTTATCGCTTCGCCATAAAACTGTTACCTCACCATAAACTAGGAATTCGCACATCCGAATAGGAAAAAAATTAACCCCCTTGTTTTATCAAACGAGCTGATCCCATTGGCTGAATGCTTGCTTTTCCTAGTTTATGATGAGATGCTTTATGTTGGATTGCATTATGGTGAACTGTCATGTTTTAAGGTTTTTGTCGTTACGCCATAATCGCGTTTTAAAGGCGAAAGTAGACTTGCTCATTCGCTGCCCCAAGTTTATGGTGAGATGTAGTATGCCCAAACGACAGAACGTGTTATGGCGTAACAACACGTTTAAAGATAGGCTTTTATGATGAGTAGCGTTATGGTGAATTGCACTTTTTTTATGTCGACATGCATTGAAAAAGTCATTTATGGCGAAAAGCTTTATGTTGAAATGCATTATGCTCAAAATTTTGAACTTTTAAGAATGTTCAATTGCATAATGCCGAAACTTTTTTAAATCTGGATATTTATAAGGTTTATTTTTATGAATTATATGAATACATTTATGAATACGCCCAACTCTATTAAACAGAGGAAAGGTTCGAACCGAAAACAAAGGCGTAAAAGAATTGACGACAATTTCACGGGTCGTCAGGTTCTGTTTACTCGTCACTTTTCTCACACCCTCCCTTTAAAAAGGTTGTTTTCGCCGCGTTCGATATGAAATTCAAATTTAAGAAAGTTCATTCAAACGTTCCTCAAAGGTGGGAGGGGCCCAAGTAAAGGGAGGGAGAGAAAGAAAAAAAAAAGATTCTTGACGCACGCGAGTACAGAAATAAAACGGGAACAAATTATGACAAACTGTTTTAACTGGGTCAAAACGGATAGTTTGGCTTTTAAGATTCCCCTTCCACTTAAAAAAAACATTATAAAATTTCAATTTAAAATTGATGTTAAAAGACAGAGGGGGAAGTAAAAGGGAGGGGAAGTATAACGGAGGAGGAAGTACAAAGGAGGGGAAGTATAATCGAGGGAAAGTATAACAGAGGGGGGAGTATAAAGGAGGAAAGATATATCACTTAATACGGGGGCGCTTTTTTCTTTAAAGTTTTGCTCCAATTCGGCGACAAAACTGTTGTTTTTTAAAAGTTTTTTCGTCTTTATTTGGCTTCTGAATACATTTATGTAGTTAAATACAAAAAGATAATTTTTTAAATCAGAAAAAACGTCATTTTTTATGATTAAAATAAAAAATCCGATGAAAAGCGTTTGTACTTAAATTTATGAGAGTTTAATAAGGATAAAAGGTAAATAAAGTTTTTCCCTAACTATATTTAATTATTTTTTAATTGGGAGCAAATTTAAAAACTTGATAAAATTTTTTAGCTTCGTTGAGAGCTTCCAAGGAAAACTTCCTCAAAGAGAATTAAAAATATAGGAGGGGGGAGTATAAAGGAGGGGAAGTATAACGAAGGGGGAAGTAAAAGGGAGGGGAAGTATAACGGAGGGAGAAGTATAAAGGAGGGGAAGTATAACGGAGGGGGAAGTATAAAGGAGGGGAAGTATAACGGAGGGGGAAGTGTAAACGAGGGAAAGTATAACCGAGGAAGTTAAAAAGGGAAAAACGTCAAATCCCGCAAAACATTTATGTCAGGCCGAACTGTATCTTTTTGCGCCTTAAAATTCTGTGCGATTTCTAAGAAAGGGATCCTTAAAACTTATAATTATTATTTTTCTATTACTAAAAATCCCGATTGTTAATATTAACGGCACACAAACAAGCGGTTAATTAAGATATCGATTTTGCATATCAAGAAGGCTTTTGTGTACAATCTCGATGTTTGCTTCATACTTGACCTTAAGGGTCTTTGCCAAGGGAGAGATTTTACCCCCCATTATCTTCTTAATTGAAATTCCCTCGAAGCGAAATATCGTAAAATATAAAAGATAAAAATAAATCGATATTATTGACTGCTGTACAGGGTATCAAACTTTGATTTAATCAAAGATGGCCGCAATTATATTCACGGAAATATATTGTTAATAATAAAAAAATTAAAAAATTTGACGAATTTCAGGAAATTTATAGATTTATTAACAAAAATTTAAAATTTATTTAATTAAGAAAATCGTGAATTTTTAGAGTTTTTGAAAATTCATGAAAACCGAACTTTTTTTTTTCTCCGATATTCTTATTTTCCCCTTTTATTGGGAGGGCGCCAGATCGAAATCGGACCGGATGTTTCTTTAATCCACAATTTTTAGTTTGATATCAATTTTTCTGTGAAGAAACTCTATTTTTACATTTTAATTTTTATTGCGTCTGTATTCCGCTAGAGGGGTTGATATCAAACAATTAACCAATAATAGAGGAAGAAATGACTTTGATAACGGTTATCTCATGACGCGTTTCGGCTTAAAAAGCCTCGTCAGGTGAGCTATTCCCTCTATCACAATTAAGTAGCTTCGGGTACGAAGGGCGAACTCAACATCGGACAAAATTTTTTTTTCATTTTCAGATTCTAGACCTCTTGGTGAATACACCCATATAATTTTTATGTTGAGTTCGCCTTTTTTTCCCCCTTTAAATACGTAAAAACCGATATGGGGCAAAGGTCTAACTGCGATATCCGAGCGGGTACGAAGGGCGAACTCCACATCCTAGTCCACAACCCCCACTCCTTCTCCCATTCCAGGGCATGACTTTTCTGTTGAGTTCGCCCGTAACATTAAAGTTTAAAATGCGAATATCTCGAAACTACGTTTTGTTGAGTTCGCCCTTCGTACCCGGAGCGCCTAATTATTCATTTCTTTCTTTTCACTGTGAACCTATCTCCGAGAGGTTTAGTGGATAAAGCGGGAAGCCGGAAACAAACCCTAAAGCTCACCGCCGCCACCGTTCTCCAAGAGATAGAGCCACTCATCACTTCATTATTGGTTTTTAATTTTATGACAGATTTGCTGCCATTTACATTTACATTTTAATACCACATTTACAAACCAGTTTAAATACGTAAAAACCGATATGCGGCAACGCTCTAACTGTGATATCCGAGCGGGTACGAAGGGCGAACTCCACATCCTAGTCCACAATCCCCACTCCTTTTCCCATTCCAGGGCATGACTTTTCTGTTGAGTTCGAACGGTGGCGGCTGTGAGCTTTAGGGACGGTTTGTCTCCGGCTTCCCGCTTTATCCACTAAATCTCTCGGAGAATAGGTTCACAGTGAAAAAATGATTGTGATAGAGGGAATAGCTCACCTGACGCGGCTTTTTAAGCCGAAACGCGAGATACCCGTTATCAGTCATTTCTTCCTCTATTATTGGTTAATTGTTTGATAGTAAAATCAACCCCCTTGCGGAATACAGAAGCAATAAAAATTAATATGAGGCGCTCCGGGTACGAAGGGCGAACTCGACAAAACGTAGTTTCGAGATATTCGCATTTTAAAGTTTCGGTTTTTACGTATTTAAAGGGGAAAAAATGGCGAACTCAACATGAAAATTATATGGGTGTATTCACCAAGAGGCCTAGAATCTGAAAATGAAAAAAAACTGGAGGACCCTTCCCCAAAAACCCGACGTCGAGGGTATCACTAAGGAAGTTAAAAAAATTTGTCCGATGTCGAGTTCGCCCTTCGTACCCGGAGCGCCTCATATGTAAATGTAAAAGTAATGCCATGGCAGCAAATCTGTCATAAAAATTAAAAACCAATAATAAGGTGAGTGGCTCTATCTCTTGGACAACGGTGGCGGCTGTGAGCTTTAGGGACGTTTCCGGCTTCCCGCTTTATCCACTAAACCTCTCGGAGAATAGGTTCACAGTGAAAAGAAAGAAATGATTGTAGAGCTCACCTGACGAGGCTTTTTAAGCCGAAACGCGTCGTCACAGTCATTTCTTCCTCTATTATTGGTTAATTGTTTGATAGTAAACTCTATTTTTCTAGAAATAGAGAAGGTCATAGCGTGTGAAGAAAAATGATTTTTATTGTAGAGTTTATTTTATTTAATTAGTGAAAATCAATGACCTATTTTCTTCCTAATAAGAATGTGTAGCTAAGGGAGATGCTTCGTGTTACGTTTGTTTGGACTTAAAAACCTTCAAGTATCTTAAGACTTAAAAGATAAGGCAGTTAGAGATAACAAGCTCGCGTGCTTCAAGGTCGAAAGCAAAAATGACACCTTTATCAAATAATTGCTCACATCTTGCTCAAATTGGGTTATTTTTAAATCTTATATAACGGATTATGCGTCACCGGTGGTTTTATTTTAAGAAAAGTGGTAGGGAGTTTCTTTTTCATCTCCCACCCGATTACCAATAACAAGAAAGTCCAGATGGCTCGCTACTTTTAGAAAGGGGTCGAAAAACGCTGAAAAACCGATCTTGTTGATAGGCGGTAATCGAGCGGTTAATAATCCGTAAAACAAAAAAAGCTGCTGGCTTCGCCCCAAATCCGTCAAAATGCAGTACCTGGCACTGCGGCCTAGTTAGTTCGATCGATAATGAGAATTAACTTTTTTTGTTTTAGGAGGATAGGTTCTGGGAAAGAAGATAAACGGCAAAGATACTGGAGTTATTCCCAGCAGGGTTTGACTGTAGATGAATTGGCGAGGCATCGCCGCAAACGTCCTCCGACAGGCTCAAGACCTCAGGATAACATCAAAATTTTTGAAGGTTCTTTTTCACATTTAAAGACTGAATATAAACGTCGCTACAGGCGAAATTCCATTTTAAAATCGCTGGAGAAGCTCAAACATGAAGATATTCTGAAGCTAGAAGGAGATCTATATTTTAACGTTGAATACAACGACGAATTTAAGGAGTTCCCGTTGGAAAAGGTCCTACCTACAAGAAGAAGAACTACACTTAGATTAGAAGGTGACTTTTTGTACTCCACAGAATCTGCAGACAGCTTCAAATTTGTTGAAGCAGAAAAAAGAAGTTCGTTAAGAAGAAACACCATTTTAAAGGAAGCTGGTGATTTTTTGGGAAGGATTTCCGAAGTACATGAAAGCTTCGTGGAGTTCCCGAATGTCAAAAGGCCCGATTTGCTGAGAAAAGATACCACTTTGAAATTGGAAGGGGACATCGAAATTTCGACTGAAGCAGGGGAGAAGTTTGTGGAGCATACGTTGGAAAAGCGGAGGAGTATAAGGCAGGAGGAGAATTTAAAATTGGAGGAAGGAGAGATGAAAGGGATTTCGGAGACGAGGACCGAGTTTGTGGACTACGGTCCGCAGAAGAGAAGGGAAACTATGAAGCCAAACAGGGATTTAGAGACAGAAGAAGATCGCTTATTCCAAGGAGAATACAAGGAAAAGTTTGTAGCGTATCCGGCGGCGAGGCCCGAAATCAAGAAGCCAGAAGGCAACCTGAAGCCGGAAGGTACGATGGAGAATGCGTCCGAATTGAAATCCGAATTCAAAAATTTCCCACGTTCCAGACCTATCCTCCACCGGAACAACTCGTTGCTGAAGCCCTCAGGGGACTTCGAGGCTTCTACGGAGAAGTCAGAATTCAAAGACTTCCATCCCCAACGTCCGACCATACACAGGAATAACTCTCACTTGAGGCCTTCAGGAGAGATGCAGAAAACGACGGAGAAATCCGAGTTCAGAAACTTCCATCCCGCAAGGCCCGTGATACGGAGAAACAACTCGAATTTGAAGCCGGAAGGACAAATGGAGAAGACCTCAGAGAAAGGAGCAGAATACCGAGACTTCCACCCATCACGTCCCGTTATACGAAGGAACAACTCTCAACTACATCCGGAAGGAGAGATGGTGAAGAGCACAGAAAAAAAGGACGAGTTTCGCGACTTCCACCCTCAACGTCCCATCATTCATAGGAATGATTCAGAGCTTCACCCGAAGGAGAGATGGTCAGCATGACAGAAAAACGAGCAGAATACCGCGACTTCCATCCTCCCAGGCCAATCATACAGCGCAACAACTCCGAGCTTCACCCCGAAGGAGAGATGGTGAGCATGACAGAAAAACGAGCAGAATATCGCGACTTCCATCCACCCAGGCCAATCATACAGCGCAACAATTCTGAGCTTCACCCCGAAGGAGAGATGGTCAGCATGACAGAAAAACGAGCAGAATACCGCGATTTCCATCCTCCCAGGCCAATCATACAGCGCAACAATTCCGAGCTTCACCCCGAAGGAGAGATGGTCAGCATGACAGAAAAAAGAGCAGAATACCGCGACTTTCACCCTCCCAGGCCAATCATACAGCGCAACAATTCCGAGCTTCACCCCGAAGGAGAGATGGTCAGCATGACGGAAAAAAGAGCAGAATACCGCGACTTCCACCCTCCCAGGCCTATCATTCATAGGAACGATTCAGAGCTTCACCCAGAAGGAGAGATGGTCAGCATGACCGAAAAAAGAGCAGAATATCGCGACTTCCACCCTCCCAGGCCAATCATACAGCGCAACAATTCTGAGCTTCACCCAGAAGGAGAGATGGTCAGCATGACAGAAAAACGAGCAGAATACCGCGACTTCCATCCTCAACGTCCCATCATACAGCGGAACAACTCAATGCTGAAGCCATCTGGAGAAATGGAAAAAACGCCGGAAACATCACAATATAAAAATTTCAACCCGAGACGTCCCATCATCTTCAAAGCAGAGACGAATCTAAAGCCGGGCAATCGTATAGAAGAAAGATCGCGCGCTCTATCACCTAAAAAAGACTATCTGCTGCTGGAAGGCGAAATAGAAATCAGGCCAGAACGAAGATACATACCGAGAACAATCGAACAGCTAATGAACGAAGATAAAGCCAGAACTGCTCCGCCATTTTCGCGATCGATGCCTTCTTCTGATGACTCCGATGCGTATCCAAGTTCACAGACGTCCGGAAGAAGGTAAACATCGACATCCATCGTCTTCAATCAATTTAACCAAATTCTAACATAGTAGGTTATCGATATCGAGCTTGGCCGATATTGTGGCTGCTAAACTACCAAGGGTCGACGCATAATTTAGTATGTAAACCCTTTAGACGCCATGTACATAAATGCTACTGTAGAAAGTATAGTCGAAATGGGGTCTAAGATAATGCCATTTCAATAGGGAAAAGTTTTTAAAAAACCTTCAGGTCTTTTACTTTTTGAGTTATATTTTGATCTTTTCTTTTTGTGGTAGGGTGCCAGGGACAGCGACGCTTCCACGGACGAGGGCTCGAAGAAACCTTCTGCAGACAGACTCATCGACGGTAGAAGACAGCTCATCATCTTACGAAAGGACCCAATTTCGACTCACCGTGGAAAACGTGGATGAGCCACAAATAAAAGATAAATCATTCGTCGTACTTCAAGACGACAACAACAACGACTACGAAAGCGATCCTGTGGAATTCGGGAAGAACCGATGGCTCCGTGGAAGCCTCCGGGACCGTGCGGAACCGTGGCGGCCGTCGTGGGCACTCAATCCCAACACGAAAGACGTCCCGACGTCCTAAATAACGACCAGAATTTAAAAACAGTCTTCCCCAAAATCCAGACGCCCCAGACCAAACGCTCTCCCTACCACTGGACCATGTCGACCAACGCCCCTCAGCAACAGCACATCAAAAACCCGGTCAAACTTCCCAAAAAACTACCTAAAATACCTACCAAAAAGTTAAAAACCACAAAACAAAAGATAAAAAATAAAAAAGATGCACGTAATTAAGTAGCCATTACTGCCAGTGTTGTAATTTTTCTTATTTTTCTAATTTACACTTTTGTTTATTCATCTTTGCATCTTTTTAGAAAATTAGAAATTAGAGAAAAATCGCCTTTCCAAGACTGGCTAATCTGTAACTTCTAGGGACAACCTCCACATCTTAAGATCTTAAGGAGAGTAAAAAGCGCCCTATTTTGTAGACGTTCCTAAATGTTGTAAAATTTATAATTAAACTGCCACAATTAGAAACATGTTTTATTTCAAACCTCTTTCACTTCATTTAAACGTCAAAAAGTGACATTTTAGCCACCAAAAAAATTAATTTCAAATCTGCACAACTTGGAGAAGTTTTTAAATCTTATTACCTTTCAAATGAGCCTAATATGGACTCCGTCAGATTAATAGTTTCGGCGCAGGAGCTTCGAACGTGCGGCAAAACGAGGTACCTTAAAAAATCAAAGAATTTGTTAAAATTACACATTTTAGGTCATATCTCCGAAACTATTCGTTCGACGAGAAAAATGAATAAATCATTTTCTACAGAGTATTGAATGAAGATAAATTTTGTACTTTGTCCTTATCTCGCTAGGAACAGCGGTTTTCGAGTTATTTAGAAAAACCCAGTTTTTTTTTACACATTTTAGACCATTTCTCCTTAACAAATCGTTCTACGAGAAAAATGTAAGAAAAACCCAGGTTTTTGACACATTTTAGACCATATCTTCTTAACTATTCGTTCTACGAGAAAAATGTATAAGTCATTTTCTATAGGGAATTGCATAAAGATTTATTTTGTACTTAGTCCTTATCTCGCTAGGAACAGCGGTTTTCGAGTTATTTAGAAAAACCCAGCTTTTTGACACATTTTAGACCATATCTCCTTAACTATTCGTTCTACGAGAAAAATGTATAAGTCATTTTCTATAGAGAATTGCGTAAAGATTTATTTTGTACTTAGTCCTTATCTCGCTAGGAACAGCGGTTTTCGAGTTATTTAGAAAAAACCCAGTTTTTTGACACATTTTAGACCATATCTCCTTAACTATTCGTTCTACGAGAAAAATGTATGAAAAACCCAGGTTTTTGACACATTTTAGACCATATCTCATTAACTATTCGATCTACGAGAAAAATCTATAAGTCATTTTCTATAGAAAATTGCATAAAGATTCATTTTGTATTTAGTCCTTATCTCGCTAGGAACAGCGGTTTTCGAGGTATTTAGAAAAACCCACTTTTTAACACATTTTAGACCATATCCCCTTAACTATTCGTTCTACGAGATAATTGTATAAGTCATTTTCTATAGAGAATTGCATAAGGATTCATTTTGTATTTAGTCCTTATCTCGCTAGGAACAGCGGTTTTCGAGGTATTTAGAAAAACCCAGCTTTTTGACACATTTTAGACCATATCTCCTTAACTATTCGTTCTACGAGAAAAATGTATGAAAAACCCAGGTTTTTGACACATTTTAGACCATATCTCATTAACTATTCGATCTACGAGAAAAATCTATAAGTCATTTTCTATAGAAAATTGCATAAAGATTCATTTTGTATTTAGTCCTTATCTCGCTAGGAACAGCGGTTTTCGAGGTATTTAGAAAAACCCAGCTTTTTGACACATTTTAGACCATTTTCTCCTTAACTAATCGTTCTACGAGAAAAATGTATAAGTCACTTTCTATAGAGAATAGCATAAAGATTTATTTTGTACTTAGTCGTTATCTCGCTAGGAACAGCGGTTTTCGAGTAATTTCAGAAAAACAGCTTTTTGACAGTTTCAAGGGTAAAAAAACGACGATTGCATTATAAAATATATTTGAAAATAAATATTTTATGCAGAAGCTTTTTAAAATTATTATTTCATTAAAAAAAATTGACGACACAACAGAAAAATCATAGCAAATAAATTATTTAAAAAAAAAAAAAAAAGAAAAAGAAATACACTTAAGCCTAAACCTATTGCTTATCAATTAAATAACTATGCCCTATTTACAACTTGTATAAAAAATCTGCAAAAATATCCGATTGAGAAAAAACACTACCCGTAGCAGATATACAAAGAGTGAAGGGGGGAAAAGCAGTCTTAAAACATAAAATGCGAAGGAACCTGGTTTTTTTTGAAATTAAAACAAAGTGATGTCAAGACTAGAAGTTGAGAATTTTTTTTTTCTTGAGTATTTTTAATTAATACTGAGGATTCAAACAAAAAGTCTTAGGTAGTAACTTGAGAGCGAGGGAGGAAAAGAAACAAAAAAAAATTAAAAAAAGCTTAAGATATGTTTTTTTTTGTTTATGCTAAAAAAAAGTCAGTTTTGCCAACTTCACTAAAATTCTAATATTTTCTAATTTCTATAACTTATCGATGGGATCCTAACTATTCTATTATCACTGTTTTATCGGAAATAATCCGGTATTTATTATTTTTTCTTTTAAATATTATATTTACAATCGTATACTAATGTGTGTAATTGCACATTAAACGCTTCCTTATATAAAATTTTACACACTATGACCAGCCCTTTGAAAGAGAACCTGAGTGAAGGTTAAAGGAAGGGTTTAATGCGGGAGAAAATGGAAGATTTTTTGACCTGCGGTGAGGTAGAAAAAAAATATGTTTAAGGAACAAGTAACGAAAAATTCGGTTTTTGGCCCGAAATACAAGCTATTTTTTGTGGTATAATTTTCAGGGTGTACAAAAATTGTTCTTAGGTGATTAAGTTGGCTATGAGAAAAATGGTTCAGATTGAGGGAGGCTGTGGCCTTTAGGAAAAGATTTTTTAAAAGGGAACCCAAGGCAATTATTGATATATGGACTCCTGAAGGCGTTTTTGGTAGTCAATTAAGAAGGAAAGAGGAAGGAAACTCCGTGGGTTGGTGATTGAGGACTCAGGCCTATATCCTTGGAAGGATTCCATGGGTTTTCGGCCTTAAAAAAAACGGGAAGTCGTCATTTAGGACATGATACAGTTGAAAAGACGTCTTTTTGGCCATTAAATGGTAAAAAAAATAACGTTTAGTCGTCATTTTGGCCATATAACCATCCTTAAGTCGTCATTTCGGCCATAAAACCATCCTAAAGTCGTCATTTCGGACATAAAACCATCATAAAGTGGTCATTTCGTCCAGGAAGTCGTCATTTCGATCATTAAACAGTCGGAAAGACGTCATTTTGGCCATTAAACTGTTAAAAACGTAAAGTCGTCATTTCGGCCATATAACCATCCTAAAGTCGTCATTTCGGCCATATAACCATCCTAAAGTCGTCATTTCGACCATGAAACAGTCCAAAAGACGTCTTTTTGGCGATTAAACAGTCGAAAAGACGTCTTTTTGGCCATTAAACAGTCGAAAAGACGTCTTTTAGGCCATTAAACAGTCGAAAAGACGTCTTTTTGGCCATTAAACGGTAAAAAAAATAACGTAGGGTCGTCATTTCGGCCCTAAAACTATCATAAAGTCGTCATTTCGACCATAAAACAGTCGGAAAGACGTCATTTTGACCATTAAACGGTAAAAAAAAAAACGTGAAGTCGTCATTTCGGCCATAAAACCATCCTAAAGTAGTCATTTCGGCCAAGAAACAGTCGTAAAGACGTCATTTCTGCCAAGAAACAGTCGGGAAGACGACATTTTGGCCATAAAACCATCCTAAAGTCGTCATTTCGGCCAAGAAACAGTCAGAAAGTCGTCATTTCTGCCAAGAAACAGTCGGAAAGACGTCATTTTGGTCATAAAACCATCCTAAAGTCGTCATTTCGGCCAAGGAACATTCGGAAAGTCGTCATTTCGGCCAAGAAATAGTCGGAAAGTCGTCACTTCTGCCAAGAAACAGTCGGAAAGACGTCATTTCTGCCAAGAAACAGTCAGAAAGACGACATTTTGGCCATAAAACCATCCTAAAGTCGTCATTTCGGCCAAGAAACATTCGGAAAGTCGTCATTTCTGCCAAGAAACAGTCGGAAAGACGTCATTTTGGCCATTTTACGGTAAAAAAAAAACACAAAAAATTTTTTAAAAAAGTAAGGTCGTCATTTCGGCCATAAACCCATCCCAAAGTCGTCATTTCGGCCAAGAAACAGTCGAAAAGACGTCATTTCTGCCAAGAAACAGTCGGAAAGACGACATTTTGGTCATAAAACCATCCTTAAGTCGTCATTTCGGCCAAGAAACAGTCGGAAAGACGTCATTTTGGATATTAAACGTTAAAAAAATAACGTAAAGTCGTCATTTCGGCCAAGAAACAGTCGAAAAGACGTAATATCGCTAAGAAACAGTCGGAAAGACGTCATTTTGGCCGAATCTGTCCGTCAAATCTGAAGTCCAAATCCTTCCAGGAGTTTCAAACCAGAATTGCAGTTGAAACAAAGCTATAATAAAATATTGAAACCAAAAACGATATTAAAATTGTACACCCTGAACTACATTAAATTGTATACATAAAAATTAACAAAAAAAATTAGTAACAACAGGTACTAATGCTTGTTCTGGAAGCATGATACTGAAGGCAACTATGTCTTTTTTACACAACTGATTGTACTGTGATGTAATAAAAATTAAAGCTAAAACTCAAACTTGAGGTATGAAGTCTTAATTGACATTCTTAATACTTTTAACATCTTCCCCAAACTACAAAACTATTTTGTCTTTATAAAAAAGTCTTCGTATAAAATATATGGAACATTTTGTCAAAGAAAATCCTTTGTACAGATTATTGTTAACTGATTTCACAGCCTTGTATAAAATAATAATTGTACTGAGAACAAGGCTGGCCGTGGTTTTTTAATTTTTTTAACCGCTAATACTTTGGTGAAAATGTAATCACTACTTGTGGAAGATTACCTACTTTCTAAATTTCCCTTTATAATTTTTTTTTGGATTTTTAACATTTTTTTTTATTTTATACATAAAATTCTTAAAAGCTAATAACGTTAATATACTTAAAAAATAAAATAAAATGAAAATTTAAAAGAAAAGAGAGAGAAAGAGAGCGATTGTTAACGTCACACAATGCTTAAGTACTTACAAGTGTGAAAAAAAATAACCTAACAACAGAATAGAGCATAATCATAATCATAATCAATTATAATCATAATTTTTTTATGGTTTTTAAAAAAATTAGTGATTTTTTTCCGAAAAATTGTAGAAACAATCGTATTTTTACAAAATGATTTTATCAAAAAATTATATTTTTTTAAAAATCATAATTATTTTTCCAAATTTTTGGCAAAATTTCATATTTTTTTGTTGCTAAAATTACTAATTTCTCAAAAAAAAAAGTCATAAAAAAAATTTGCAAAAAAACAATGATAATTTTAAAAAATTCGGAAAAAATTTGATCGTCAATCGAAAAATTTGATGACCAGCTTGGTGCCACAGTTTTCTTTAAATTCAAAATTTGAAAAAAACAATAGCTAGCAATAGTTAGCATAAAACAAATCAGCTTGCTGCAATAGATTTGACACTCTAGTTCAGCTGAAAAATTGGAAAAAAATTTTTTTTATCACAATTATGATTATGCCCTAAACTGCTCAAAAAATGGTTTTTAAGTAGTTAAAGCGATTTTGTTTTTTTTTTAAATTGAAATGCCAATTTTGTGGACTTTTTTTGAAAATTATGGCAGATTTTGTGACGATCTGTGGAAAATGGGTCTTCCAGAACTGTGGTTCTTTCTCTTTTAGCTGCTGTATTTCTGTGAGGATTTGCCCACCTGCTGGGTTTTAAAGTAGTTTTAGGAAGTAAAAAAATGTGTTTTTGGGAACTTTGGTCGAGATCGGTAGTTAAAGCGAAGGTAAAAACTTAAGGTAAAAAATATCATCGGTGACGTTACCAAAAGGAACAAGAGATTCTTAAGAAGTAACAGAGTTGAGGAGCTCAAGTCGCGTTTTGAGGCTGCTGTATGCGATCTCGATGGCGGCTGATAATGTGTACTTTAAGGTTACCTTTTTGGTGACATTTTTTATCGCAGTAGGGACATGCGAATTTGGGCTCTTTCCCGCACTCCCATCGTTTATGGAGGTTCAGGCTTGTTTTCGAACGGTAGAATTTTGAGCAGGCGTCGCATTTGAAGTTGGCGTCTTTTTCCGTCGCGTTCGGCCTTCGAAGTTGGATCATTTTCGCTGTGTAGCCTGAGAAGCCGGAGACGGGCGAGATGCTACCTTCGGACATACGTTGAGTGTGTATCATGCCTAAGAAGTTTGGGTCTGCCGATATTGAGTTGTTTTTACCATCTTGGAACGTGAAACCTGAAAAAAAATTCCATTTCAGTCTTCCTCAACAAAAATCATCAAAGATAACGCCTGAAAAATCAGGCAAAAAGTTTCTCATCTGGCAGAGGGAGAAAAAAAACCCAGAAAGGTGAAGAACCAACAGATCAGGACGGCATCAAAATCTAAACAGTGTTGCCAACTGTGTTTAAACACTGGGACGACCTACCAGAAAGTCAGTTCTTAGACCTTAAGACATATATAACGTCCAAAATTTTGTAAAAAAAGGAGTTTTTAGGCAAGAAGAACCAAAAATACTGTTTAATGGCTAACGGAATAAGGGAAACCTTGAAATACAAAGAAAAGGGGGTTTTCTGGCCTTAAGAAAGAGATAAAAAGGGATTTTCCTCAGCTCAGAGAAAGGGAAACTTCAGAAAATCCATGGTTTTATGAGGAATAAAGCACAAAAGCAAGTTAACTGGCAAAAAGGGATTTTATTGGCCGTCAGAGACAGAAAAAGCCCCTAAAAATTTGATAAAATGCGGTTTTTCCATTGAAGTAGTAAGGATAACTACACAAAATGAGTTTAAAACGCTGACGATACGAAGAAAGAGCGTTTTGAGAGAAAAAACCAAACAAGCTTTCCTTACGAGCGGAAAAAAATCAACCCCATTGTGTTATAAAACGAGCTTTCCTTGCGAGAGGAAAAAAATTTAACCCCTCGTGTTATCAAAAGAGCATTTCTAGAGAGAGAAAAAAAATTAACCGCCTAGTGTTGTAAAAAGAGCTTTTCTAGCGAGAGGAAAAAATTTACCCCTCTCGTGTTATCAAACGAACTTTCCTTGCGAGAGGAAAAAAATTAACCCCTCTTGTGATATCAAACAAGCTTTCCTTGCGAGAGAAAAATACCCCCTCGTGTTATCAAATGAACTTTTCTTGCGAGAGGAAAAATATTAACCCCTCTTGTGATATCAAACGACCTTTCCTTGCGAGAGAAAAATAATTAACCCTCTCATGTTATCAAATGAACTTTTCCAGTGAGAGGAAAAAAATTAACCCTACCAAACGAGCTTTCCTTGCGAGAGGAAAAAATTAACCACCTAGTGTTGTAAAAAGAGCTTTTTCAGCGAGAGGAAAAAAATTACTCCTCTCGTGATATCAAACGAGCTTTCCTTGCAAGAGAAAAATAATTAACCCTCTCGTGTTGTAAAAAAAAGAGCTTTCCTCGCGAGAGAAAAAAATTAACCCCCTCGTGTTATTAAATGAACTTTCCTTGCGAGAGGAAAAAAATAACCCTCTTGTGATATCAAACGAGCTTTCCTTGCGAGAGGAAAAAATTAACCACCTAGTGTTGTAAAAAGAGCTTTTCCAGCGAGAGGAAAAATTACCCCTCTCGTGATATCAAACGAGCTTTCCTTGAGAGAGAAAAAAAATTAACCCCCTCGTGTTATCAAACGAGCTTTCCTTGCGAGAGGAAAAAATTAACCACTTAGTAAAACGAGCTTTTCTAGCGAGGAAAAAAATTACCCCTCTCGTGATATCAAACGAGCTTTCCTTGTGAGAGAAAAAAAATTAACCCCCTCGTGTTATCAAACGAGCTTTCCTTGCGAGAGGAAAAAATTTACCACTTAGTAAAACGAGCTTTTCTAGCGAGAGGAAAAAAATTACCCCTCTCGTGATATCAAACGAGCTTTCCTTGCGAGAGGAAAAAAATTAAACCCTCATGTTATCAAACAAACTTTTCTAGCGAGAGAAAAAAAAATTAACCCCCTCATGTAATCAAACAAGCTTTCCTTGCGAAAGAGAAAATTAACCGCCCTTCTTGTGACATCAAACAAGCTTTCCTTGTGAAAGGAAAAAATTAACCACCTCGTATTATCAAACAAGCTTTCCCTGTGAGAGGAAAAATATTAACCACCTAGTGTAGTAAAACGAGCTTTCCTAGTGAGAGGAAAAAAATTAACCACTTAGTGTAGTAAAACGAGCTTTTCTAGCGAGAGGGAAAAAATTACCCCTCTCGTGATATCAAACGAGCTTTCCTTGCGAGAGGAAGAAAATTAACCCCTCGTGTTATCAAACAAGCTTTCTTTGCGAGAGGAAAAAAATTAACCCTCTCGCAATATCAAACGAGCTTTTCTAGCAAGAGGAAAAAAATTAACCCCTCGTGATATCAAACGAGCTTTCCTTGCAATAGAAAAAAAATTACCCTCCTCGTGATATCAAACGAGCTTTCCTTGCGAGAGGAAAAAAATTAACCACCTAGTGTTTAAAAACGAGCTTTTATAGCAAGAGGAAACAAATTATCCCCCTCAAGTTATCAGACGAGCTTTCTTTGCCAGAGAAAATAATTAACCCTCTCGTGATATCAAACGAGCTTTCCTTGCGACAGGAAAAAATTAACCACTCTTGTGATATCAATCTAGCTTTCCTTGCTTGAGGTAAATAATTAACCCTCTTGAGATATCAAAAAAGCTTTCCTTGCGAGAGGAAAAAAATAACCCCCTCGTTTTATCAGACAAGTTTTCTTTGCAAGAGGAAAATAATTAACCCTCTCGTATAATCAAACGAGCTTTTCTTGCGAAAGGAAAAAATTTACCCCCTCGTTTTATCAAACGAGCTTTCCTTGCTTGAGGAAAAAAGTTAATCAAACAAGCAGCAAGTGCGGCTAATCAACAGAAGAAAGCTCCCGCATGCGCATTGCTCTGCTGGCTGGCGCAAGTGCATTGTATGGTACCGTTAAGTCATATGAACCAAAAAATCAGATAAAAAGTGAAGTTCTCAGCCAAAAAAAAATCACAAATATCTTGTAAAATCCAATTCCCTAAATAAATGGCTAATGAAACGCCCATTACTCCAGTAAAAAGCAGTTTCTTGGCTGCAAAACGGAAACACGTAAAAAATCAGGTAATAAGGAAGCTCCTCTACCAACGGATGAAGGAAAACCCCCAAAAAAACAAGTGAAAAATTATGTTTTTCTGGTGGATAGCAAAGAAAACGCGCAAAAACAAGAATCTCTGATACTCTTTAAAGCGAACCTTGATTTGTCTGATTAGATGGGCCCGGAAAAGACAGAGAATCATCGTTTTCGTTCTCCATTTTATGAACAGATCCTTCCTGATAAGATTCGTCGCTCGAGTGGTAATTACTTAAGCCGTCGCTGATCGAATGCTCTTTCGGCAACTCCGCCTCCTCCTCGCGATCGTCATCATTCTCCTTTTCTGTCGTCGTCACTCTAAAACAAAAGCAGCAAAAAAATTTTAAAAATCAAATTATTTTTTTATCGCATTTTACTTTTCTTCTTCCTCATTTGTTAGCCCTTTGATCTGGAGGGCGTTGGCCGCTTTTAAGAAAGTCGCCAGCTGATCTTGTGATACGTTGACTTCGCCGCGGTACATAAATTCCACGATCGCCACCAACTCGGAAAACTGGACATTATTCAGGATTATGATTGGATGCATGTCACCGTGCTCCATAAGAATTTCCTAGAAAAAAAAATTTAATTTAAAAACCAGTCTGAAAACGTGACACAGTGATGCCAACCCACATATAAAAGGAGCTTTTTATGAAATAGTTGCCTACACTACGCTAGCCATCATAATCATGGTAAAGCAAACAGTGATACCAACAGTACATCAACATACCACAGACTAAATATCTTGAATTTTAACAATGATGCCAACACACAGATTTTCCAACCCACATACAAAAAAAATTAAAATGCCTATCTAAAATTTTCAGTAGGTAGTTGGCTGCACTGTTCAGAAAAAAAATGGTGCCAACAATGAGGACAAATAATAATTGACCCTGAATAAAAGTCTTAAATCTAAACTTAACAGTGTCACCAACTGTGTTAACATAAGAGCATGTTCTTATCAAAGTGATAGCAATCATAAAACAAATGATGCCAACAGATAAGGACTGAATCATAATCTAAACAGTGCAGCCAACTGTGTTTAAACACTGTTTCGACCTACTAAATTTGGCTACACTTATCTGCAAAGCCAACACCAACCAAAAAACAGTGTTGCCAACTGTGTTTAAACAATGCGACGTCCTACTAAATTTGGATACACTGATCTACAAGGCAATACCAAACCAAAAGAAAAACAGTGTTGCCAACTGTGTTTACCACTGTTACGACCTACTAAATTTGGCTACACTTATCTGCAAAGCCAACACCAACAAAAAAAACAGTGTTGCCAACTGTGTTTAAACACTGTGACGTCCTACTATATTGGGATACACTGATCTACAAAGCCAACACCAACCAAAAGAAAAACAGTGTTGCCAACTGTGTCTAAACACTTTGACGAGCAATTAAATTTGACTACATTGATCTGCAAAGCCAACTCCAACCAAAAACAGTGTTGCCAACTGTGTTTAAACACTGTGACGTCCTACTAAATTTGGCTACACTGATCTACTATGCCAACACCGACCCATAAGAAAAACAGTATTGCCAACTGTGTTTAAACACAGTGACGACCAACTAAATTTGGCTACCCTTATCTGCTAAGCAAACACCAACAAAAACAGTGTTGCCAACTGTGTTGAAACACTTTGACGAGCTACTAAATTTGGCTACACTGATCTGCTAAGCCAATAGCAACAAAAAACAGTATTGGCAACTGTGTTTAAACACTATGACGACTAAATTTGGCTACATGAATCAGCTAAGCCAACACCAACAAAAAAAAACAGTGTTTCCAACTGTGTTGAAACACTGTGACGTCCTACATTTGGCAACATGGATCAGCTAGGCCAGCACCAAAAAAAAACAGTATCGCCAACTGTGTTTAAACACTGTGACGACCTACTAAATTTGGCTACACTGATCTGCTAAACCAACACCGACCAAAAAAACAGTGATGCCAACGTGTTCGCATATTGCCAAAATTTCAGGTAAATTGGGAAGAAATATAAAAAATAATAGATCGCAGATACGAAGGTAATATGAAGGAGGGAGAAAAAGAAATAATTTTTTTAAAGTAAATAAAATTTAAAAATGGAAATTTTAAGGTTAAAATTATAATATCTCATCCATTTTTTCGGGAGGGGAGGAAGGGTCCCCCTGAAATCGATAAAAGATGTAAAAAAAGTTTGAGGAGTAGGAGGAGGGGATGAAATTTTAGGGTGTCCATTTTTAATTTAATATTTAGTTCTATTCACCTTAAAATAGGACTGCAGGCGGAAAGTATCATTTTGTGGGCTTTGATCGCTTCCCGCTCGCAGCCAAAGTGCAGTCGACGAACGTGTTCGAGTCGAGAAGGAGGAGAAGAGCGAAATAAGCGTGTCTTGATGATTGTTCCATTTGAGGCAGAAATGTTGGTTGCCGTCATCGCTGGCGCCCAAAAACTTCACGGAAAACTTCAATAGAAAACTTAAAAAACTTCAAAGAACGGAAAAAAACATTTAAACGGACGAAATTTTAAGGGAGCACAGTTTTTTGTTGTGAAAAATGAGGGAGGGGGGGAATTTAGAGCAAACAAAACACACCGAGGCTTTAGCACTTTAGGAACCTCTCCGTTCCGTTCCTGATACTACCCGTTCCAAAACATTCCCTCTTTACCCCCACCACCAAATCTTCATTTCAAAAAACTTAATATTCTCTTAAATTCGTCATTTCATTCATCAAAAAATCATAAAAACAAAAAATAGACTAAACACCATCAAAATAAAAAGAGAAACCGAAAAAAATGATCAGCGTTCTTAGGAGCTGATACTTTCCGATCCTGATGTTACTGCTTAAATAAAAAAACCGTTATATACGTCAGATAAAAAATTGAAATAGATAAAAAGTTAATTAGAATAAAGAGCTTAAAAATACAATATTTTATAAGATATTCAGAAAAAGCAGCGAAGAGCTGATCCTCATTGGTTTTTAAAAATTAAGATACTTTGTTCCAACTGCAGTTTGAAACTGGAGCATGCGCAGAAGGATTTGGACGTCAAATTTGACGTCAGGTGACTTCAGATTTGATGGAACAACGATTGAAGACGTCAAATTTGACGTTCAAATCCTTCCGCGCATGCTCCATTTTCAAACTGAGGTTGGAACAAAGCAATTATATTAAAAAGTCATTATTGTGGGTAGTTTGAGATGAGATGAGATGAGGAATTAAAATGGAATTTTTCTGATAGTTCCTAGAGTGTTCTTCACTGTTCTCGAGTAACTGATACTTTTAAGGGGGATTGTGACAACATGGCGGGAACTTTTTTTTTCCTCCTTTTTTCATTAGCGTTACTAAAACTGAATCCGGGTTGGTAAATTGCTTCATCTTTTTTCGTTCTTTTCGCTCTTTTATTTTTCTGATAGTTCCTAGAGTGTTCTTCACTGTTCTCGAGTAACTGATACTTTTAAGGGGGATTGTGACAACATGGCGGGAACTTTTTTTTTCCTCCTTTTTTTCATTAGCGTTACTAAAACTGAATCCGGGTTGGTAAATTGCTTCATCTTTTTTCGTTCTTTTCGCTCTTTGGTTCGACGACCTTCTCTTTCTCTTTCATAACCGGGCGTAACGACCCGAATCGGGCGAAAATGGCAATAAAAATATTTTTTACAAAATTTGTTTAGGTAATGAAGTGTAGGAAATGCCGGCCAGAAGATGCCCTTGACTTAGGTAGAAAAATGAGAGTCTTCGCCCAGCCAGGAGCCATAGAACGGGCGTGAAGAACCCAAATTTCTCCCACCTATACAAATAAAATTTCAAGCATTGAAAAAAAATTGCATATCTAGGGCTATCCGCCCAGCGCTGCCAAGAAGACCACTTAACGACTGTTTAGCTGCCAAGAAGATGACTTCAAATGTTTAGCTGCCAAGAAGACGACTTAACGACTGTTTAGCTGCCAAGAAGATGCCTTAACGACTGTTTAGCTGCCAAGAAGACAACTTAACGACTGTTTAGCTGCCAAGAAGACGACTTAACGACTGCTTAGCTGCCAGAAAGACGACTTAACGACTGTTTAGCTGCCAAGAAGACGACTTATTGACGATTTAGCTGCCAAGTAGAAGACTTAACGACTTTTTAGCTGCCAAGAAGATGACTTATAGAAGATTTAGCTGCCAAAAAGACGACTTAACGACTGTTTAGCTGCCGAAAAGACGACTTAACGGCGGTTTAGCTGCCAAGAATGACTTCATAAATGTTTAGCTGCCAAGAAGACGACTTAACGACTGTTTAGCTGCCAAGAAGATGCCTTAACGACTGTTTAGCTGCCAAGAAGACAACTTAACGACTGTTTAGCTGCCAAGAAGACGACTTAACGACTGCTTAGCTGCCAGGAAGACGACTTAACGACTGTTTAGCTGCCAAGAAGACGACTTATTGACGATTTAGCTGCCAAGTAGACAACTTAACGACTGTTTAGCTGCCAAGAAGACGACTTAACGACTGCTTAGCTGCCAGGAAGACGACTTAACGACTGTTTAGCTGCCAAGAAGACGACTTATTGACGATTTAGCTGCCAAGTAGAAGACTTAACGACTTTTTAGCTGCCAAGAAGATGACTTCGACAGTTTAGCTTCCAAGAAGATGACCGAACGACTGTTTAGCTGCCAAGAAGATGACTTATCGACTATTTAGCTGCTAAGAAGATGACTTCTAGAAGTTTTAGCTGCCAAAAAGCCGACTTAACGACTGTTTAGCTGCTACGAACACGACTTAACGACAGTTTAGCTTCCAAGAAGATGACTTATTGACGATTTAGCTTCCAAGAAGATGACTTATTGACGATTTAGCTGCCAAGAAGACGACTTAACGACTGTTTAGCTGCTACGAAGACGACCTACTGACTATTTAGCTGCCATGAACACGACTTAACGACTGTTTAGCTGCCAAGAAGATGACTTATCGACTATTTTGCTGCTAAGAAGATGACTTATAGAAGATTTAGCTGCCAAAAAGACGACGTAATGGCTGTTTAGCTGCCGAAAAGACGACTTAACGACTGTTTAGCTGTCGAGAAGACGACTTAACGACTGTTTAGCTGCCAAAAAGCCGACTTATCGACTGTTAAGCTGCTACGAACACAACTTAACGACTGTTTAGCTGCCGAGAAGACGACTTAACGACTGTTTTGTTGCCAAGAAGCGAATAGGCAAAATCCATCCAAGGATGCCGAACGGCTTATTTTTGAGCAAATTACTACTATTTTTCATATAAACAAATGATTTCTTTTAATTTTTTCTGAACAAAATTGTTGAAATTTTCGGTGGTGGCGGAAATGCTGGTGAAAGAATATAGAATAACGCTTCCAATGAGCGTGGAGGAGTACAGAATTGGGCAGCTCTACACGATATGTCGGATGAGCAAAGGCGAAACTGGAAAAGGCGAAGGCGTCGAAATTCTTAAGAGCGAAGAATTTTATGGAAAGAATTTGTTTGCTAGTTACGACTCTGGATTGTATTCTTCTAAATTTTATTATTTAAAAGAGAAAATTCCTCTTTTTCTTAGCCTAATGGCGCCGAATTCTTGCGTTCGATTGCTTGAAGAGTCCTGGGACGCTTACCCTTACTGTAGGACCACTTTGACCAATGAGGAGATGAAAAATGTTTTTTCGTTTTGCTCGAAAGTCTTCATTTGGATGGGCAGATGGAAGAAAACGTGCATAAATTGGAAGGATGCCGACTCGGTCGTCGTGAAGTCGTCGAAATCGACATAGCGAACGATCCAGTCCACTACGACGACTACGACCCCGAAGAGGACCCAGCACATTCTCTCGGCCAAAACTGGAAAGAGTCCTTTCAAACTATGACCGCATACAAACTTCTCACGTGCAGTTTCGAATGGTTCGGCCTGCAAGACAAAGTCGAAAATCTCATCCACAAAATTGCTAAACGGCTTTTTCTCGTTTTCCATCGTAAAATGTATTCGTGGATGGACGAATGGAAAGGACTCTCGATGGAAGATATCAGAAGTTTAGAAGAAAGGACAGCAGCTCATTTGCAAGTTAGAAAAGAAGCAAAATATCTTCAAGGGATGAAATTCCAATAAAAGTTAGACCACTACGTTTTGCGATATGCTGACTAAATGACGAATTAACGACTGTTTAGCTGCCAAGAAGACCTTATAAACACTGTTTAGCTGCCAAAAAGACTAATTAACGACTGTTCGGCAACCAATAAGAAGACCTCACGACTGTTTAGCTGCCAAGAGGACCTTATAAAGACTGTTTAGCTGACAAGAAGACAACTTAACGACTGTTTAGTGACCAATAAGAAGACCTAAAGACTGTTTAGCTGCCAAAAAGACGACTTAATGACTATTTAGCTGCCAAGAATACGTTATAAAGACGGTTTAGCTGACAAGAAGACGTTATAAAGACGGTTTAGCTGACAAGAAGACAACTTAACGACTGTTTAGCTGCCAATAAGAAGACCTAACGACTGTTTAGTGGCCAAGAAGACCTTTTAACGGCAATTTAACTGCCAAAAAGATGACTTAACGACTGTTTAGCTTCCAATAAGAAGACCTAAAGACTGTTTAGCGGCCAAGGAGACCTTTTAACGGCTATTTAACGACGGTTTATCAGACAATATGACTGTTTAGATGCCAAGAAGTCAATTTAACGACTGTTTAGCTGCCAATAAGAAGAACTAACGACTGTTTAGGGGCCAAGGAGACATTTTAACGGTTATTTAACGACTGTTTATCTGACAATATGACTGTTTAGCTGCCAAGAAGACCTTAAAAAAACTGTTTAGCTGCCAAGAAGACGACCTACCGACTATTGTCTGATAAACAGTCGTTAAATAGCCGTTAAAAGGTCTCCTTGGCCAATAAACAGTCGTTAGGTCTTCTTATTGGTAGCTAAACAGTCGTTAAATTGACTTCGTGGCATCTAAACAGTCATATTGTCAGATATACAGTCGTTAAATAGCCGTTGAAAGGTCTTCTTGGCATCTAAACAGTCATATTGTCAGATAAACAGTCGTTAAATAGCCGTTAAAAGGTCTTCTTGGCTGATAAACGTCGTTAGGTCTTCTTATTGGCAGCTAAACAGTCGTTAAGTTGTCTTCTTGTCAGCTAAGCCGTCTTTATAACGTCTTCTTGTCAGCTAAACCGCCTTTATAACGTCTTCTTGTCAGCTAAACCGTCTTTATAACGTCTTCTTGGCAGCTAAATAGTCATTAAGTCGTCTTTTTGGCAGCTAAACAGTCGTTAGGTCTTTTTATTGGTCGCTAAACAGTCGTTAAGTTGTCTTCTTGTCAGCTAAAAAGTGTTTAAAAGGTCTTCTTGGCAGCTAAACAGTGGTTAGGTCTTCTTATCGGCTGCCGAACAGTCGTTAGTTAGTCTTTTTGGCAGCTAAACAGTGTTTATAAGAAGACCAATTAACGGCAATTTAGCTGCCAAAAAGACGACTTAACAGAGGTCAACGGCTATTTAACGACCAGTATGACTGTTCAGCTGCCAAGAAGTCAACTTAACGACTGTTTAGCTGCCCATAACAAGACTTCCTCGACTGTTAAGCTGCCAAAAAAAAGTAAAATTCCGCTCAACTTGCCAGTTTAAAAAATGATGCAAATTTTAGTATGACCGCAATTTTGTTGAGTATATTTAATGTTTCTCTCTGTGTGTGCTTTTTGCGGAGAGAGCTAAAAAAATTATTTTTACCCGACACGAAATTGGGTTCGGACTCCTCAAAGGAGCTTTCGGGGGCGGTCGGGTCGCCGGATGGTTGGCTACGGCGGTTTTCCCACCCCTTTTCTGACGAAAACATAATTTCGTAAGCCCGATTAGATTAGAGTCTAGAGACGCGTTCAGTGTGCTCCCTGCCTTTCAAACAACCGAGCACGTCCAGTAATTAAGAAATTTTCAAAATGTAAGCAGTTAAAATCACCCTGTATATTTTTTGTGACATCCAAACCCCCTGAAAACACCTTAAACACCTTTTATTGATTTTTTTTTCTTTCATATTTTTTTTTTACCTTTTACAACTCCTGTTTATCTGTACATAAAAATAAAATACGACAATAAATGAAATGAAATTATATTTTATTATTATGGAGGTGTAAGAACGTAATAAAGAAGGAAAGTACTACTTTATTACTCTGGTGACTTTATTTACACCTAAAGCCCGGAAGACATGTTTTTTCATCATTTTAACTTTATAAAATAAATAAAATAAGGGTAAAATATCCACAAAATAGAAAATCGACCCATTTTCCTCCTGGGCTTTTTTCACGACTCAACGGCTCCATGGCGAGGGACGCAGGCTTGAAAACGTAAAACTTTTTTTTCTCTGTCGAATGAGATGAATTTAATTTTATATAAAGATATTAGGATGGGTGAAAATCAATTTCAAGATGGAGCCCATGTTTTTTTTTTTATTTATTTAAAAGGAAAATGAAAAAGGTTTTTCCAAACTCTTTTGACTGAGAAAAACTCTTTTTAGAGTATTTTTTCTTAAGTTATTTTCGGCTCATCGAAGAAAACATGTTCTCCTTGTTTTATAGGCCTCAAAATCCCAAATTTTAAATAGTTTTCTCGATTTTTTGACCAAAAAACACCCATTTTCAGACTAAAATATAAAAGAAAACCATTCTGACATTTTTTTGAGCAACCAAACACCTTTTAAATTAGTTAAGGCGTTTTCCCGGTGTTATTTGCCATCACAGAGAAGAAAGGAAAGGGAACTACCACAAAAAAATCCTTCAAACTTCCTTAAAAAAGTTATTGTGATACCCTCCATGTCGGGTTTTTGGGGAAGGGTCTTCCAGTCCCCGGAGGAACAAATCGATTTTTACCGATCTCAAATTTGTCTGTGGTGCCGGCCGGCCGTAGCATTTCACGGTCACAGTTTTGAACCGATTTTCACCAAACTGCAAGGGAAACAACTTCTATTCTACAAGGGATGAAATTCTAATAAAAGTTAGGCCACTAAGTTTTTCGATATCCTAACTAAATGACAACATTAACGACTGCAGATACGACGGCCTAACGACTGTTTTGCTGCCAAAAACACGTATTAACGACCGTTTTGCTTCCAATAAGAAACCTAACGACTGTTTAGCTGCCAATAAGACCTAACGACTGTTTATCAGACAACAAGACTGTTTAGGTGCCAAGAAGTCAACGACTGTTTAGCTGACAAGACGACCTAACGACTGCTTAGCTGCCAAAAAGACGAATTAACGACCGTTTCGCTGCCAATAAGAAAACCTAACGACTGTTTAGCTGCCAAGATGACCTTTTGAACACAGTTTAGCTGACAAGAAGACAACTTAATGACTTTTTAGCTGCTAATAAGAAGACCTAACGACTGTTTATCGGCCGACAAGACATTTTAACGGCTATTTAACGACGGTTTATCAGACAACAAGACTGTTTACGTGCCAAGAAGTCATCGACTGATTAGCTGACAAGAAGATCTAACGACTGTTTAGCTGACATTACGACCTAACGATTGTTTAGCTGCCAAAGAGGCGAATTAACAACCATTTGGCTGCCAATAAGACAGCCTAACGAATGTTTAGCTGCCAAGAAGACCTTTTAAACACTTTTTAGGTGACAAGAAGACCTTTTAAGCACTGTTTAGCTGACAAGAAGACAACTTAACGACTTTTTAGCTGCCAATAAGAAGACTTAACGCCTTTGTATAGGTCAACAAGACCTTTTAACGGCTATTTAACGACTGTTTATCTGACAATATGACTGTTTAGCTGCCAAGAAGTTAACGACTGTTTATCTGACAAGAAGACCTAACGACTGTTTAGCTGACAAGACGACTTAACGACTGCTTAGTTGACAAGAAGACAACTTAACGACTTTTTATATGCCAATACGAAGACCTAAGGACTATTTAGCTGCTAAGAAGACATTATAAAGACTGTTTAGCTGCCAAGAAGTTCACTTAACGACTATTTACTCGCCAAGAAGACGACTTAACGACTGTTTAGCATCCAAGAATCGTAATTATCATTTTAGTAGGGAGAAATTTTATACTTCCACGCCTTACGAGAGGGATCTCTGTTGCCCAAAAATCCCATTATTTCTACTTTGATACTAGGAAAATTTTTCAAAAAATAAATAAATAAAAAAATAAAAAAAAAAAAAACTCGGAAAATTAAAAAAATAGAAATCTTTTGAAAAAAATTGAAAATTTTCCAAAAAAAACTCGGAAAATTTTTCGAAAAAAAAAGAAAACTTGCTAAATTTTTCGAAAAAAAAAAAAGAAAACTTGCTAAATTTTTCGAAAAAAACTTCCCCCTCCGTTTTACTTCCCCTTCCTTATGCTTCCCCCTCCTTTATACTTTCCCTCCATTATACATCTCCCTCTCGTTATACTCCTTATACTTCCCCCTCCTTTATTACTACTTCTCTTTTAGGAAGATTTCGTTGGAAGCTCTTCAAACCAGTACTTTACCTAAATTTTTTGGGTTTATCTACATCGAAGTTGTCTATTTTGATAATTTTAAAGGAAAAAAAAAAAGAAAAAATTTTATACCTACCCTGAAAGTGGAGGATCGCGTCCCGGCATTCACGCGGCCGGGGTGACGAAGACTCCCAACCCAAAAGAGCACCAGTTGAATGCTGGCGACCAACCTGGAAACATCTCGCTTCAACGACGCTCCCGATTATGACCAAATCAAGTACGTAAATTCTGAAGAAAAAAAAAAAAGAAATTAATAAAAATTATATTCAATCAGAAAGATGAAGAGAAAAAATTTAAAATAACTCCCGAATGAAATTTTCAATGATATTCACACACAAAAGTCAATACTTACATACCTTTTTGTCATAAAAAACCAAAAAATTTTTAAAAAATCTACCTAAAACGTGCAATTTTGGATCGTTTTTTGACTTTAGGTTACTTGAAAACGAGTTGTCAGAGACGAGACAACGATTTTATGTTTATTTATGAGTTGTCTCCGGGACATCACATCGATCCAACCTCTTAACTTATTTATCAAGAAAAAAAAAAGACTTTCTATTGTATAAGTTAAAAAAAAAAGGTTTTTTTAAACTCTTCTGTTTTCCTGTACATTTTCATCTTCACTTAGGGCTAATTGGAGTTCCACTTTTAGATCTTTTGATACATTAAATTCCTAAATAACAAAATTAAAACGACGTTTCTTTTTTACGAAATTAAATTAAAAGATATTTTTAATTGTTTTAAGGGGAGAAGGAAACGTTAATAAAGTTTAACCCTTCTTTAGATTTTAAACTCTTGGATAAGTAGGACTTTCGACAAGTTCCTTTTAAACTTAAAAGCATTTCTCAAAATGGAATAATGGAAAACGTGATTTTGACCACCATTTTTAATGAGAAATTTGGCGCTAATTGGTGTTTATTTTAGCATTTTTAGAGCGCTTAAAATCATGAAATTGCCTGTTAAAAAAATTCTTAATCTCCATGTGCCATCAATATCGAAAAAAAAAACCTCATAATTTTTAGAGAGGGAACTCCATTTGGGGCAATTTGAAGGTTGATATTTAATTAGGTGTCAGAAATTGCTTTTCTTAACTCGAGACAAGGGGTCAATATTGGAATTTTGTGGAGTTTTCACCCTTTCTATCCTTTTCTATTTATGGGAAGATTAAGTTAGAAAAGATTGAAATCTCGTTAATCCGTAAGCTCGGAAAACCTCTTCACTCTTATTTGCAGGCTTATCCCTCTTCCAGACGGATTTTGTTTTTTTCAAGACGAATTTGTGACTTGAAGAAAAAAGAAGTGTTTTTCGACTAATTGGGTGAATCTTTCGGGAGATTTACGTATATAGTTTCAATAAAGAAAAGATAAGTTTCAGATGACATTCTGACCTTCGGATGGTCACGATCTCTTATATCCTTGGAGATGAAGATGAAAAAAAATTTTTTTTTTAATTTTTCCTAACACCTCATTAGGTTTTATTTCTTCATATAAAACAGTAAAATTATGTGAAATTTTTTTGCGATTTTTTCCCTCAATTTTTCGGCCAAGAAGTTCCCACTTATCTTTGTCATCTTCTTTAAAAAAAAAATAAAAGAAAAGATATGAAAAGAAAAAAGTACCTACAAGTTTAAAGAGCTTCCAATGAAAACTTCCTTAAAGAGAAGTAAGGGGGAAGTATAAAGGAGAGGGAAGTACAAAGGAGGGGGAAGTATAAGAGAGGGGAAGTTTAAGGAGTCTGGTTACTATTTAAGTCTTTCAAGTTTTCATGTTTCAGGAGGTTTTTTTTAATTTGCAGTTTTTTTTCGAAATATTTTCAAAGTTTTTTTCGAAAATTTTTCCATGTTTTTTTTAAATATGCAAGTTTTATTTTCTATTTTTTAAAGGTAGAAAGGTAGAAATAATGGGATTTTTGCCGAAGGGAGGTCCCTCTCGTAAGGCGTGGAAGTATGAAATTCCTCCCTACTAAAATGATAATTAATGTTATAAATCAATGCCTTTTGACAGAGAAAACCCCTATTTAATCAGATTTTCGGGAGTTTTTTTTCTTTCTCATTTTTCAATCATATGTATTATTGATAGAAAAACGATTGTTTAGCTAGCCTAACCACTGTTTAGCTTAGAAAATGACGATAGAACAAATCTTAGCTGACAATATGAGGATCTAACGACTGTTTAGCTGCAAATACGACGATCTAGTGACAGTTTAGCTGACAAAATGACGATCTTAAACGGTTTAGCTGACAAAAAGTTGAATTGTCTGTTTACGACTGTTTAGCTGTTTAGCTGATCTAACGACGTTTTAGTAGACAATTTGACCATCTAACTACAGTTTAGATGCAAATACGACGATCTAACGACTGTTTAGCTGACAATAAAACGATTTGACGGTTGTTCAGCTGATAATAAGACTATCTAACCACTCTTTAGCTTAGAAAATGACGATAGAACGAATCTTAGCTGACAATATGAGGATCTAACGACTGTTTAGCCGCACATGAGACGATCTAGTGACAGTTTACCTTACAAAATGACGATTTAAAGACTGTTATCTGATAATATGACGATCTAATGACAGTTTAGCTGACAAAGTAACCATCTCAAGAATGTTAAGCTGCAAATACGACGATCTATGACATTTTAGTAGACAATTTGACCATCTAATTACAGTTTAGATGTAAATACGACGATCTAACGACTGTTTAGCTGACAAAATGACGATCTTAAGACTGTTTAGCTGAAAATACGACGATCTAACGACGTTTTAGTAGACAATTTAACCATCTAACTACAGTTTAGATGCAAATACGACGATCTAACGACTGTTTAGCTGACAATAAAACGATTTGACGGTTGTTTAGCTGATAATAAGACTATCTAACCACTGTTTAGCTTAGAAAATGACGATAGAACGAATCCTTAGCTGATATCTACAGTCTAACGACTGTTTAGCTGCAAATACGACGATTTAGTGACAGTTTAGCTGACAAAATGACGATCTTAAGACTGTTTAGCTGACAAAATGACGATTTAAAGACTGTTATCTGATAATATGACGATCTAATGACAGTTTAGCTGACAAAATAACGATCTCAAGACTGTTTAGCTGCTGCAAATACGACGATCTAACGACTGTTTAGCAGACAAAATGACCATCTTAAGACTGCTTAGCTGCAAATACGACGATCTAACGACGTTTTAGCAGTCAATTTGACCATCTAACTACAGTTTAGATGCAAATACGACGATCTAACGACTGTTTAGCTGAGAATAAAACGATCTGACCGTTGTTTAGCTGATAATGAAACTATCTAACGACTGCTTAGCTAACAAAATGATTATCTAATGACTGTTTAGCTGAAAATACGACGATCTAACGACGTTTTAGTAGTCAATTTAACCATCTAACTACAGTTTAGATGCAAATACGACGATCTAACGACTGTTTAGCTGACAATAAAACGATTTGACGGTTGTTTAGCTGATAATAAGACTATCTAACCACTGTTTAGCTTAGAAAATGACGATAGAACGAATGCTTAGCTGATATCTACAGTCTAACGACTGTTTAGCTGCAAATACGACGATTTAGTGACAGTTTAGCTGACAAAATGACGATCTTAAGACTGTTTAGCTGACAAAATGACGATTTAAAGACTGTTATCTGATAATATGACGATCTAATGACAGTTTAGCTGACAAAATAACGATCTCAAGACTGTTTAGCTGCTGCAAATACGACGATCTAACGACTGTTTAGCAGACAAAATGACCATCTTAAGACTGCTTAGCTGCAAATACGACGATCTAACGACGTTTTAGCAGTCAATTTGACCATCTAACTACAGTTTAGATGCAAATACGACGATCTAACGACTGTTTAGCTGAGAATAAAACGATCTGACCGTTGTTTAGCTGATAATGAAACTATCTAACGACTGCTTAGCTAACAAAATGATTATCTAATGACTGTTTAGCTGACATTAAGACAATCTAATAGCTGTTTAGCTGACATTATGACGATCTAACGAGTGTTTTTTCTCAATCCTATTTTGTGGTGTTTTCTTCTGGTTTTTTAATTAAAAAGTTTAGTGTCATGTTTTTCCAAGTTGTTACCTTCGAAAGTGCACTTTATTAATCGGATTAACGCCTCATGACTTTTTAATAAAGTTCAAACACGAAACCCATTTGGGAAATTATCGTTAACGAGAGCTATTATTCCAAAAACCCGGTGGATCCTATTCATTTAAATTAAAACGATCGCCAACAACCAATCAAATGATCAACGTTAATTAAACAGTTTTATGTTCGAATCTATCAGGTTTCTTTAAATTTCTGGGGTTGGAAAAAAAAGTGAAATGTTTAATTAGCGAAGGAGGAAAACGCTAGAAATCAGGTAAAAAGGGCTTTTCTGAAAAGGAGGTACTCAAAAAATGGCAAAAGTCTTTAAAAGTTGGAGTTTCTCCATATCTTTGTAAAAGGATTTCGACGAAACTATTCATCGGTCTTTCTTATATAATATATTTTTGAAAAGAACTCGTAAAAACTTACAAAATGACTAGCGGTTTTTTGCAAAAAATTTTTTAGTCGAAAAGTAAGTTTTCCATTTTCCAAAGGAAAACTTTTTCGGAAAAACTGCTCCTAAAACCGTATAGACATTCTCAAACTAATGAAAACTAGATTTTGTAAAAAATTTTCCGACTATTTTTAGTGCTCAAATATAGGAAAGTAATTTTAGTGGCGAAAGTGCTGCGATCTCTAGTTTTTGAAACTGAATTTTCGGGCCCATAAGAACCGATATTTGGCAAGGATAAGCTTCTTTAAAGCCCGGCCGAGTTAATTTAAAGCAACCAAGCCGCCTAAAAACAAACAATTTCCTGTCGTATATTATTAAAAGAGGAAGAAGATTCTAAAAATAAAAATGAAAATACCTAATCATTATTTATTTTTGCTTTTGGATTGATTCATGGGCTTCGTTAGGAAGTAATACAGTTTCCATCACGTCCCCCTCTAATATTTTTTCCACGTCCTTAGGGATTTTAGTCATAATTAGGTTTACGTCCCACGGCTTTCCCTTTAATTTAAAAAAAAAAAAAAAAAAAAAAAAAACTTTTTTGTAAACTTTTTTTTATGGATCTTATGAAGCCTGACTTTAATCACGCGTTCAATGGGATTGCCGGCCCTATTCAGTGAAGGTATCGCTCTTTGACACTCGCCCATATTTGTGTTTGATTTTTTTAAGAATGGATGATTGAAAAAAAAAATTTTTTAACTTAATATTTTACGTCTATTTAGGCTTCCGGCGAATGTAGGGGAGAACTTTAACAAGGGACGATCGTCCATGCACGTCACGTTTAACGAGATAATAATAATTTTGATTGTTTTCGGGCTGATCATTTTTTAAATTTCTTAAAGAGGAGTTATTGCAATACCCTCCATGTTCTGTTTTGGGGGTCTTCTAGGGTCTGGGGTGAAAAAATGTTCGGTTTTAGCCGGAAAACACCAACGCCGCAAATTTTATCCGATTTCTTACGGTTTCAACTACTTAGGCTGACAATGTGACGATATAACGATTGTTTAGCAAGCCTAACCACTGTTTAGCTTAGAAAATGACGATAGAACGAATGTTTAGCTGACAATGAGCAGATGTAACGACTATTTAGCTGCAAATACGACGATCTAGTGACAGTTTAGCTGACAAAATGACCATCTCAATACTGTTTAGCTGATAATGAGACTATCTAACGACTGTTAAGCTGACAAAATGATTATCTAACGACTGTTTAACTGACAATAAGACAATCTAAAGGCTGTTTAAATGACATTATGACGATCTAACGAGTTTTTTTTCGGCATTTTCCGGAAAACACCAATGCCGCAAATTTTAACAGATTTGTAACGTTTTCAACGACTGTTTGGCTGTCAATGTGACGATATAACGATTGATTAGCTAGCCTAACCACTGTTTAGCTTAAAAAATTTTGATAGAACCAATGCTTAGCTGATAATATGATGTCCTAACGACTGTTTATCTGCAAATACGACGATCTAACAACTGGTTAGCTGCAAATACGACGATCTAAGGATGTTTTGCTGACAATATGACGATCTGACGGTTGTTTAGCTGACAATGCGACAATCTAACGACTGTTTACCTGACAATATGGTGATCTTACTACTGTTGGGCTGCAAATACGACGATCTAACGACTATTGTATCTAACGACTGTTTAGCTGACAATAAGACAATGTAAAGGCTCCTGACATTATGACGATCTAACGAGTGTTTTTTTTAAATTAAACTAAAATTAAATTGCACCTAATGATTAATTTATTTATTTTTAGGCTGTCCTTAGCATCTTTAGAGTTGGACTCAAGTGGTAAGAACATTTTATCCATCAATATTTTAAAACGATAAGGAAAGAATGAATTTTTTCTAATCATAAGGCCTTCAAAGCGCTCTCTTTATCGATTTTCCTCCAAAATATAAAGTTGTGGTAATCTCATTCATGGTCATTTTGACCCCGAAGGTTCTAGAAAAAGGCCATAATTTTGATCAAATTTTTATAACTACGTCTTTTTTTGCCGAAAAACTTTGTGCGGATATCGTAATTTTGAGCTTTGTCGATCAACGCAGCCAGACTTAAAATTAATTTTTTTTTAATTGTCCAAATCAGAAGTTTTTAAATGATCAAAGCTCCTTGCCTAAGGCGTTCTCATTTTCCTCCCTTTGTTTTAATAATGTAAAGGTCGATTTATTTCTTTTTTTCAGACTTCATAATATTTTAATTAAAGTTGATGTTTTTTTCCCCCGACGTTTACATTACTTTTTAAGGGAAGTTAAAGAGTTCCCACTAGAGTAAGAGATTTCATATTTTTCTCGTTTGCTCAAAGTTTTTTCAAAGTAATAAACGTTTTGTAAATAATTTTTTTTCTTCTTTTATCATCATAATCTTGAGGCTTTCTTACCTCTTTTTATGGCCACTCCTTTTTATTTATTTATCTCAAAGAATCCTTTGTCAAGGGGTCCCTTTTGTCCTTGGAAGCCTTTTTAGCTTGAAAAAAAATCTGATTTTAAACTTTCCAATAAACGTTGCCATTTGGGGCAATTGTTTAAACATTGAGCGTTGTTTGAAAGCGACGGGTTATTCCATTATCTAGTAAATTGCGGCCGGCGGACCGCAAAATTCAAACCGAGTACCCAAGTTCAAATAGAATGGAATCATGAATTATTTTAACAGGGAGAATGGAGCTTCAGGAACTCTATCGAAAGTATAAGGAACGTCTCAAGAACTCACTTTTCGTCTCTTTTATGTTCATCACATCAGCTTTTTCCGGCGTCCTTCTTATTGCTCTTTGTTTACAATCTGAGGTAAGTTTTCTAGATGCATCAACGCTAATTTCAGTTGAGCGAATATCCAATTAAGTTTAGACTCATGATGACGGGATCAATCTTCAGTTGGGGTGTGGGTAATTATCCCCAGGGTTCGTTACCGAATAATCCCGCAGACCTTCAAGAGACCCACGAGACCAATCCGCATAGTAAAAAATTAATTAAATAATATGAAAAATCCTTTTGCTCACTGGAAGCAATTAGAATCATTAAATAATTAAGGTTTAAAGCCCCTTCTAATGTTATCAAAGGAGAGCTTTGAACTACGTAATCAGGGCTTTGGCTACGCTCGCTACATATTTTAACGACCCAGGGGTTTTTAAAAAAACTTTTATGCTCAAGGATTACTTGAGAACACCGCAAAAATAGTAGGCAGTAGTACCAACTTGAGGTTCTTTTCAAGATACGTAAACGGTTTCAACCACTGTTTCGCTGAAAATGAGACGATATAACGATTGTTTAGCTAGCCTAACATCTGTTTAGCTTAGAAAATGACGATAGAACGAATGCTTGACAAAATGAGGATCTAACGACTATTTAGCTGCATATACGACGATCTAGTGACAGTTTAGCTGACAAAATGACCATCTTAAGACTGTTTACCTGCCTAACCACTGTTTAGCTTAGAAAATGACAATAGATCGAATGCTTAGCTTGACAAAATGAGGATCTAACGACTGTTTAGCTGCATATACGACGATCTAGTGACAGTTTAGCTGACAAAATGACCATCTTAAGACTGTTTACCTGATAATATGACGATCTAATGACAGTTTAGCTGACAAAATGACGATCTTAAGACTGTTTACCTGATAATATGACGATCTAATGACAGTTTAGCTGACAAAATGACGATCTAATGACAGTTTAGCTGACAAAATGACGATCTTAAGACTGTTTACCTGATATTATGCCGATCTAAAGACAGTTTAGCTGACAAAATGACGATCTCAATTCTGTTTAGCTAACAATGCGACTATCTAACAACTGTTTAGCTGACAATATAAGGATCTAACGACTGTTTAGCTGCATATACGACGATCTAGTGACAGGTTAGCTGACAAAATGACGATCTTAAGACTGTTTAGCAGACAATGCGACTATCTAACGACTGTTTAGCTGACAATATGACGATCTAACGACTGTTTAGCTGTAAATACGACGATCTAACGACTGTTTAGCTGACAATAAAACGATCTGACGATTGTTTGGCTGATAATGAGACAATCTATAGGCTGTTTTCCTGACATTATGACGATCTAACGAGTGTTTTTCGGGTTTTTTCCGAAAAACACCAATGCGGCCAATTTTATCCGATTCGTAACGGTTTCAACGACTGTTTGGCTGTCAATGTGACGATATAACGATTGTTTAGCTAGCCTAACCATTGTTTAGCTTAGAAAATTTCGATAGAACGAATGCTTAGCTGACAATATGATGATCTTACGACTGTTTAGCTGCAAATACGACGATCTAGTGACAGTTTAGCTGACAATGCTACTACTTAGCGACTGTTCAGCTGACAATACGACGATCTAATGTTTTAGTAGACAATTTGACCATCTACCATTGACCTCTACATATTTTAACGACCCGGGGATTTTTCTTAAAAAAACTTTTATGCTCAACTTGAAATCATCCCAAAATTAGTAGGCAGTAGTACCAACTTGAGGTTTTTTCTTTTGTGTATCAAATGTTTGTTTGTAGAGTGGAGAATGGAATGGAGTGGCGATGGCGTCTTTGGCGGTGGGAGTTCTCGTCCCTTTGGGTCTGGGTACGTTGTCGTGGCTTCTGGGACCGTTGACAGGTCCAGCGGGTGCTTGTTCGTCGATATTAGCGGCGGCATCGTTGTTTCCTTCCGCCTTCGGCTCATCCCTTTCTCTCTTCCCGGTCCTCCCCGCGCTAGTCACATGTCTCCCGTTTAAGCTCTCCGCTTCCCTTCCCTTCGCCCTCATCCTTATTACCATACACACCGCTCTCTATATACGGGATTCGAGTTTTCCCGAGGTATACGATATTCTTATGTGTTTTCTTTTTAAAAATAAAGCTTTTAGATCCTCGCGGAGTTGGTGTTCCTTCTATCGGGGCTTTTTGTCGGTGTCTATTACCGCCGGATGACTGAGTCTGCCCACAAAGAAACTTTTGCTGGGACGAGAACTTGTATAGAATCCAGGGTGAAACTCGAATGCGAGAAAGAACAACAGGAGCAGCTCTTGCTCAGCGTCATTCCTGCATACATCGCTGTTGAAGTGAGCTTATCATCAATTTCTTCTCTTTTGGGGGGCAAAATGGTGTATAAAAGGTCCTGATTGCACAGTACACAAGCATGTACCTATTTTTTAGCTGTAAATAGGCGGTGACCTCTAAAAATCAGTTGGTGGTCCCACAAAAGGGATGATAAAAATTCAAAATATGAGCGAACAGAGGAGGTTAATCAAAATTCCCGCTTTTTTACCTTTTGATGCCAAAGAAATACGGCCCTCACAATGGAGTGTGAGATGACAAAATTGAATTCTACCATCTGTAATTCAATCGTTTTGATTGGACCTCTCGACGTCTACTTTTACCTTTCCCATTTTTTATTTACGTTTGACAATCCAGTATTTTAAAAGCCAAAAACTTCCCCGTTGCTTTTTTCCTCATACGTGTTAGAACGGGAAACTTCTTCTGACGGAATTAATTCGAACTTGGTTACAATGTCAATTTGGGCGAGTTAAAACTTTTTGAAACGTGCTTGCTACTCTATAACTCATGAATTTTAATCCATCCGGAAACTGGATATCACGCAGTACTTGCTTTCTAAAGGACTCAATTTTCTGCAGGTGAAAAGAAGCATTATGCTCAAAATGGCGGATGCTTGCCAGGAGATGAATAAACAGACGAGGTTTCATGAGATGTACGTTCAACGTCACAACAACGTCAGGTAAATGTTCTATTTTACAATTGCCGTGAGTCGAAGACCGGATGGTCGCGGGACGGGGAGGGGTGGCTGGAGGAAGTTTCATTGGATATTCATCTTTTAGCTCATCAAATCTAAATTTCAATTTTATTTTTAAGCATCCTTTACGCGGATATCGTCAACTTCACACCTCTCTCCGAACAGCTGAGCGCATCAGACCTTGTCAAAACGCTCAACGAACTTTTTGGACGTTTCGATCAGCTTGCACACGTAAGTCTCACTTTTCAGAAAGACCTCTGTGGCAGACGAATGAAGATAAAAACCACCAGCTTCTGGGATAAAAAAAACTTTTTGTTTTCCCACCCTAAAAGGGTTAAAAGTCGCCCCAAGAGATCTCGAAAGTTCTCGAGTCCGGGTCGAAAAGGATTTGCCAATTTCCACGCCTTAAACGACGCCATATTTTCTTTTATCCTCCAAGGGAAAAAAATTCAATCCGCTCCGTTTACCAAGACGATTTGAAGAGGGGAAATTAATTGCGTTTTATAGCATCCGATTCAGAAGATTTTTCTGATTTTTGCCCCTCTTTTATTATTATTACCCCTACAAAGAAGGAATCTCAATAAAGCAGACCTTCATTGACACCCTTTTTAATATAAATTTTTCAGGATAATCAGTGCATGAGAATAAAAATCCTCGGGGACTGCTATTACTGCGTATCCGGGCTACCGGTCTCCAGGCCTAACCACGCTTTTAACTGCGTAACCATGGGCTTGCAGATGATAGAAGCAATTAGGTATTCAATTTAAATACTTATTACAAAATATTCAATTTTCGCGAAATTGGACCTCTAATATTGGATTTTCACATATTAAACTTGTAATGAAAGTAGTATCTTCGCTAACTTTAAATGGGATCCAAAAATGAACATAATAGCTTTGTCCTAACCGTAGTTTGAAACTCCTGGAGCATGCGCAGAAAGACATAGATGTCAAATCTGCCATCGTTTGTCCGTCAAATCTGATGTGCAAATATTTCTGCGCATGCTCCAGGAGTTTCAAACTGCGGTTGGGACAAAGCTAATGCCTAACTTGCCAAGGCGGTGAACTTTGGAGTTCACAGTTTTTGGGAGTATGCCAAGCAGCAATAAAGCAGACTATCATTGATGTCATTCAGTATGGACCTTTCCTTAGGTTTGTACGGGAAGCTACAAGTTTTGACGTTGATATGAGAATTGGAGTTCACACAGGGAACGTCCTCTGCGGTGTACTCGGTCTCAGAAAATGGCAGTTCGACGTCTGGAGCGACGACGTCACGCTTGCCAACCATATGGAATCTGGCGGCCTCCCAGGGTACCAACCCTCAATACTAAGGATTATATTACATTGCCATTTTTCAGCCGCGTCCACATAACCAAAGCGACACTTCTACAGCTTGAGAATAAATTCAAAGTCGAACCCGGCAACGGGGGAACGCGCGATTCCTATTTAGCCGATCACAAAGTCGAAACCTACCTCATCTGCCCAGTAAGTTATTACTGCTATTTATTTCTCTTTTTATTTATTTTAAACGCCAATAAAGAGCAAACAGTCTAACGATCTTTATTTAGCCTAGGATCAAAAGAGAATATTACGTGAAACCTATTAATAAAGTGAGTCGAAATAATTGGACGAAAAAAAAATCGATGTTTTGCACGTTATTTATTATTTATCGATTTAAAATTTTTGGCTCCATTTTCCGTAATTTTAGATTCCTTTTTTAATAAAAATATATTTTTATACTTTGCATGAAGGTATGTATAGATTTCTTTTAGTTGAGTTTTTACTGTGACGTCATTACGTCACTTTCATTTTTTCGTTTACTGTTTTTAAAAATTCCTATAACGGTCGACTTCAGTTGTTGTGGTCCAGGGTCGGATTAGTTCAAGATCGGTCTCCCCACTTATGATAACGGTTATCTCGCGTCTGATTTCAGTTATCCCACTTCTGATATTAGCTATCCCACTTATGATGTTAGCTATCCCACTTCTGATATCGGTCAGTGGTCAATGTCTCTTATTTTACCACGATGGAGTCTGAAGGCCGTTCCAAGCCTCCGTGGGTCAGTGGTCAATGACTCATATTTTTTTTCCGATATCGGTATTCACACTTCTTATATTAGTTATCCCACTTCTGATATTAGCTATCCCACTTATGATATTAGCTATCCCACTTCTGATATCGGTCAGTGGTCAATGACACTTATTTTACCACGATGGAGCCTTAAGGCCGGTCCAAGCCTTCGTGGGTCAGTGGTCAATGACTCATATTTTCTTCCGATATCGGTTTTCCTAGTTCTGATATTAGTTATCTGTATCTCACTTCTGATATTAGTTATCAAACTTCTGATATATTAGTTATCACACTTCTGATATCGATTTTCCCACGTCTAATATTAGCTATCCCACTTCTGATATTAGTTATCCCACTTCTGATATCGATATTCCCACTTCTGATATTAGCTATCCCACTTCTGATATTAGTTATCCCACTTCTGATATTAGTTATCCCACTTCTGATATTAGTTATCCCACTTCTGATAATAGTTATCCCACTTCTGATATCGATTTTAACACTTCTAATATTAGCTATCCCACTTCTGATATTAGTTATCCCACTTCTGATATCGATTTTTCCCACTTCTGATATTAGCTATCCCACTTCTGATATTAGTTATCCCACTTCTGATATTAGTTATCCCACTTCTGATATTAGTTATCCCACTTCTGATATCGATTTTCCCACTTCTAATATTAGCTATCCCACTTCTGATATTAGTTATCCCACTTCTGATATCGATTTTCCCACTTCTAATATTAGCTATCCCACTTCTGATATTAGATATCCCACTTCTGATCTCGATTTTCGCACTTCTGATATTAGTTATCCCACTTCTCATATCGATTTTCCCACTTCTTATATTAGCTATCCCACTTCTGATATTAGTTATCCCACTTCTAATATCGATTTTCCCACTTCTGATATTAGCTATCCCACTTCTGATATTAGCTATCCCACTTCTGATATTAGTTATCCCACTTCTGATATTAGTTATCACACTTCTGATATCGATTTTCCCACTTCTAATATTAGCTATCCCACTTCTGATATCAGTTATCCCACTTCTGATATCGATTTTCCCACTTCTGATATTAGCTATCCCACTTCTGTTATTAGTTATCCCACTTCTGATATCGATTTTCCCACTTCTGATATTAGCTATCCCACTTCTGATATCGATTTTCCCACTTCTAATATTAGCTATCCCACTTCTGATATTAGTCATCCCACTTCTGATATCGATTTTCCCACTTCTGATATTGGTATCCCACTTCTGATATTAGTTATCCCACTTCTGATATTAGTTATCCCACTTCTGATATTAGTTATCCCACTTCTGATGTTAGTTATCCCACTTCTGATATCGATTTTCCCACTTCTAATATTAGCTATCCCACTTCTGATATTAGTTATCCCACTTCTGATATCGATTTTCCCACTTCTAATATTAGCTATCCCACTTCTGATATTAGTTATCCCACTTCTGATATCGATTTTCCCACTACTGATATTAGTTATCCCACTTCTGATATTAGTTATCCTACTTCTGATATCGATTTTCCCACTTTTGATATCGATTTTCCCACTTCTAATATTAGCTATCCCACTTTTGATATTAGTTATCCCACTTCTGATATCGATTTTCCCACTTCTGATATTAGCTATCCCACTTCTGATATTAGTTATCCTACTTCTGATATCGATTTTCCCACTTTTGATATCGATTTTCCCACTTCTAATATTAGCTATCCCACTTCTGATATTAGTTATCCCACTTCTGATATCGATTTTCCCACCACTGATATTAGTTATCCCACTTCTGATATTAGTGATCCTACTTCTGATATCGATTTTCCCACTTTTGATATCGTTTTTCCCACTTCTAATATTAGCTATCCCACTTCTGATATTAGTTATCCCACTTCTGATATCGATTTTCCCACTTCTGATATTAGCTATCCCACTTCTGATGTCGGTCAGTGGTCAATGTCTCTTATTTTACCACGATGGAGCCTTTGGCCGTTCCAAGCCTCCGTGGGTCAGTGGTCAATGACTCTGGACAATGAATCAGATAACCTTTTACAATAACCGAAGTCGTCTGTAGTACTATGTTCTAGTTTCCAAATTATTTTAATTGATCTTTTATTACCTTCCACGTTCAGTTTTTGCTGAAGAAGGTCTTCCAGTTGCCGTTTTTCCGTTTTTATTCCTTATTTTTCTTATAATGTTCCCACTTTCTATTCCAGAGGCACTTTTTTTACCCGAAAATGCATAGTAATAAAATACACAGTAGTAAACTTCAGAAAAAGAAGTCAAAATTGGTTTTCCCTAACAAAAAAATCCGTTAAAAGTGGGGGTTTTCCGTCCAAAAAAAATAAGGAAAACTTCTGAAAATTCTGTTAAAATGGGGTTTTCTTGTAAAAAGGCTCAGACTGCTGTAAAATATTGAAATTTCGAAAATATGTCGTATTGCTTTTATGCTGAAAACTATGGGGAGTTGGGGTTTGCTTGAAATTTTGGGGCCTCCAGAGGGCGAAATTGGTTTTGGGTTTTAGTAAATTGGAAGAAAATTTCGTTTTTCCCCTCTTCCAAGTTGGAGTTTAATTTTAAATGTTTGCTGCGTTTGTGTATTTACGCAATTCCTGAATAAACTTCCCGGTTTTGATAATTCCGTCGGAGAGTTAAATGAATTCCGACAGGGCTTTTCTTCCAAAAGGAATGGTGTATAACGAATTGCTCTTTTTGATATATCTTAATTTCTTGATGATTTTGAAGGAAATGGAGGCGAAACTGAAACAGGAAGGTATCGGACAAGGGGACAGGAGAAGATCGAGCCTCGCCCTCCCACTGATCGAAGGCGGCCTCCACCCCGTCGGCTCGTTCAGGGCGAAATCCCCGAACAAAATGTCCAAATACATCGAATGCTGGGGTGCAGACAAACCATTTGCCAACATCACCGAATCCACTTTGGCCAAAAACATCGGCCTTGCAGTAAGTAAAAGAGATTAGCGGAGGTCTTTTTTGTAGGAATTTTTCATGTTGGATATCTTAAGAAAAGGGCTTTTCTTATAAAGGGTTATCTCTTTCTTCGCCCGTTTTCACCTGAATCACCCCGGCGACGCTAATTACACTTTTAGACTCCTTTCTTAATTCCATTTTGTTTCCCAAGAGGAAAAAATGTTTAATTCATTTCAAATTGTATTTATTTCGCCTTTTTGTTCCTCGACAAACAGAAAGACCATTAGTAGCAAAGGGGTTGCATCAGAGTAACCGAGTTAGTCCCTAATAAGATGAGTCAGGTCGCTCGGGGAGTACACACGCTTGGACCCTTCTAGCTTAGAAACCTGGTGATTAGAATCTTTGAAGTGCCACTGCCGCCAACTTAAAGTAATAAATATGACGATATGCTTTTATGACGAAAGTACACTACCCACTGTTATTTTTATAATTTTATGACGAAATTATGGCAAGTTTTTATGATGCCCTCTTTCCTTTAGAGCATCGCGATGATAGAATCGAACCTTCTTCCGAACAAAAGTTCCTGTCTGGACTGCGGGTGAGTGAAGAACTTAACTTATTATTTTTAGTCAAAATCTTTTAGTAGATGTATGGCGAAAGACGGTATGAATCCGGCGACGTTGTGGTTTTTGGAGAAGGGCCATGAGTCCAACTATAGGTCTCAGCCGGACGTTAGATTCAAAAACTACATGGCGTCCGTCCTTGTGATCTTCCTTGCTATAACAGTTATTCAAAGTTTGACAGTGCAGCGTCCCGTTCTTTTATCACTTGGCTTCCTTCCGACTCTTTTAGCCCTTTTACTGCTGAACTTCGTCTCCTGGGCTGGGGTCGAAAAGGGAACAAGCACGCCGGAAGGTTCCAAAAGCATCGTCGCTCATTCGAGATGGCTTCGCATCTCAGTCGCCGTTTTCGTCGTCCATCTAGTCGCCATCTGCTCCATAATAACCCTCGTAAGCCACCTTCCTATCAATATACTCACTCAAATGCTTTACAGCTAGACATTGAACCAGACAGGCCTACCGAAATATACACGCTCAATACAACTGAAATCATTGAAATAGAAAACGATCTGGTCTCCGCAGTACCTGTAGGTGCCCAATAACCTTTTTGTATTATCATTCAGATTTTTGCAGTCGTATTTATACAGCAGCATGCTGTCGCTTTCTGTGGTTTCTGTTTTTTTGCGGATCGGATTCATTCTGAAGCTTTCTCTCATGATGGTTATCGGGATAACGCACTTTTCGCTCTTCGCCACTTTGGAGCTGTTCAGCTCATATTTTAAAACGAGTTCTGACAGGTTGGAAAATGCAAATTATTGAATGATCTAATTCATATTTTAGCTTGAATGGCATCCCGTGGCTGTTGAAGACTGCAGTTTTTTTCGCTTTTCTAATGGCGATCTTCCATGTTCTCGATCGCCAAGTGGAGTTCACAGCGAGGACGGAGTTTCAATGGAAGACCCGATTAATGGTCGAACAGGAAGACGTTGAAACAATGAGAGGAATCAATAAGATCCTATTAGAGAACATCCTGCCTGCTCACGTCGCTCATTATTTTCTCACCAAAGGTGCCACCCAGGTATACCAACATCAAAATTAATAATATAAATTACATTTTAAATTACTTAAGGAACTATACCATGAACGCTATACATCGATCGCCGTCATGTTCGCTTCAATACCAAATTACAAAGAGTTTTATGATGAGAACGACGTAAACAAACAAGGTTTAGAATGCTTGAGGCTATTGAATGAAATAATCTGCGACTTCGATAAGGTAGAGAATGTAGTGTGCTTTCATTTTTAAAATGGTAAATTTTTCAGCTGCTGTTGAAGCCGAAGTTTAGCTGCATTGAAAAATAAAGACGATCGGGAGCACGTATATGCTGGCGTCCGGTTTGGAGCCGGGGAAAGAAGATGCTGGAGTATGTTTAGGCTTTTTTGGAAGACCGCTTACTGATAGATTTTGCAGAAAGATGAATCGAAACACCAAGGTCACAGTGTGGTGGCGCTTGTGGAATTCGCGTTGGCTCTTATGACGACCTTGGAGCACATCAACAAAGAGTCATTTCAACGTTTCAAACTTAGATTCGGGCTAAACCACGGCCCTGTCATCGCCGGAGTCGTCGGAGCGCAAAAGCCCCAATACGACATCTGGGGAAACACCGTGAATGTCGCTTCGCGGATGGACTCATGCGGTGTCATCGGCCGGATTCAAGTGACCGAAGACACCGCGAAGATCCTCGTGGAAAACGGATACGTCTGCGAGTCACGGGGACCGACGTTCGTCAAAGGGAAAGGAACATTGATGACTTATTTCGTCAAAACGCAATTCGACGAGAAATAAAATCAAGAAGGCATAGGCCGCGTGATATCTTTTTTCATTCAAACCTAATTTATTTACTACCTCTTCACTACAACGTAGAGTATTCGAGAACAATATTTTGATGAAACCCACGCTTGACCTTGATCCCTCTCTTCGTATTGAAGGACGATCTATTGCCAGAAGTTCGTGTACCAATTTTTCCCTCTCTCTCTCTAATTTAGTGGTTTAAAAAAAGGGAAATAGAATTTCTGAGCCACCGAATTCCCATTTCTCTGAGTCACCGGAATTTCCATAAAAGCGATTTAAATTCGGCTAATCATCCAACAGCAGTTAATCATGAAACTTTGTTTAGGCGGCACGTTACACGTGGAAATTCCACGTGGAATACGCGTGGTGGAATACGCAACCCCCATTCGGCGATTGAGAGTTGGGTAGTGGAAGAAATAGCACAATGAGGGCTCGATGGATCGCAATCTCTTTGATTCGTGTCCAATTGACGCGCTCCGGGTACGAAGGGCGAACTCAACATCGGACAAATTTTTTTTTCATTTTCAGATTCCAGACCTCTTGGTGAATACACCCATATAATTTTTATGTTGATTTCGCCCTTTTTTCCCCTTTAAATACGTAAAAACCGATATGGGGCAAAGCTCTAACTGCGATATCCGAGCGGGTACGAAGGGCGAACTCCACATCCTAGTCCACAACCCCCACTCCTTTTCCCATTCCAGGGCATGACTTTTTGTTGAGTTCGCCCGTAACATAAAACTTTAAAATGCGAATATCTCGAAACTACGTTTTGTTGAGTTCGCCCTTCGTACCCGGAGCGCCTCAATTGAGTATTCCAAGCCTCCGTCTAAGCGAAGAATCGGTGTAAAATACAAGAAAAAACTGGCCAAATTTACTATCGCTCTTCCATGATCCTATTTTTATGTGATACCTTTATAATTTTAATTACCATTATTATCAAAGGAGATGCTATTGTATTTTTATGTTAAAATTTATTGAGAATTTTGGACCATTATATTTTTGTGTCATGTAAATAAATAAGTAGGTACCTACACCTTTTTCTATATTATTTTTCTTACCTTAGTTTATACTTATTTAAAAAATTTGATAATAAATTATTTTGTTTGAAAATTTATTTATTTAATATTTAGGTACATAATGTTAAGACCTTCCAATTTTTGGTTCCGAAATTCCCATATTCAGCAGCAAAAAGTTAAATGGAGCCGTGGAGAAGGTTTAAAAAAAAAATGGTTTTTATCAGTTTTTTACAAATATCTCAAAAACTATGAGGTTTAGCAATAAAAGTATAAAGTACAAAAATAATTTAAAGTAAATTTCCAACAAAAGTACTTAGCACAAAATTTGGTGAAGTGAACGGTTTTGGAGTTATGAGCCGTCAAAAAAGGGTTGGTTTCCCGCTTTAATTTGAATCGTGCGCCCTTTCATAATTGTTTTAAAATTTCTTTAAAAAATCTACTCTTCTTTCATTTCTTATTTTATTTTTAAGTATTCATAGACACTTTTAAAATGCTTTTTCTTTATTAAAATGATTGGTTTCTTAGTTGTTGGCAACCTTGTATAGCAAAGAAAATTCCCTTTTTCTGGTAACACTGAGTTATCAGCGTTGACGTCCATTATCAGTTTTATTTACTAACAAAGTTGTTATTATTTTTTAGTGATGTTTGTAATTAATTAACCATTAGTAATCCATGGTTCAAAGTATGAACGAGTCACCCAAAAGCTTTTATTCGAATAATAACGATGAACAAGTAATTTTTTAAATGTTTTTTTAACGACTGATTAGCTGGTTTAACTGAAGTATAGTTGATCTAACGACCATTTAGGCGGGTTTAACAACTGTTTAGCTGACAGTGAGATGTTAGGTTGGTCTAACGACTGTTTAGCTAGTCTTAGAGCTGTCAATTTGACTGAATATTTACTATTTAGCTGATGTTTACAGTCTAAATATCATGGTGATCTAACGTCTATTAAGTTGGTATAATGGCTGTTAACCCAGTCTGACGACTGTTTAGGTAGTCCAATGACTGCTAAGGTCTTACGCCTGTTTGCTGCGTGTAATAACGCAAGCTAACGGCTGTTTAACTGGTCTGAGGGCTTGTCTGAAGACTGTTTAGCTTGTCTGACGACTGTTTAGCTTGTCAGACGACTGTTTAGCTTGACTGACAACTGTTTAGTTTGTCTGACGACTGTTTAGCTTGTCTGACGACTGTTTAGCTATTTGATTGCTACTAAATGTTCTATTTATACATTTTAGGACAATCCAAGCGTGATAAATCCACTACCTTCTTCGTTAAAAAGAGGTTATGAAAGTCCATCGGCGTCAACGAGCGATGAAAGCGGCTACGTCTTCGAGTCGTACAAAGCGGATCCTCTTTGGACCAAAATCAAAGCAAGAGGAAAACAGAATCAAAGCCGCATGAGCTCCTGTAAGTTCTTCAAACTATTGATGCTATAGATTGTGATGTCTAATGATGATTGTGCTTCAGATATCCTTCGACTCTGCCAAGCTGTTTCATTGAATGACACCGAAACGGTAGACCTACTCTTAAAAAAGGGTGTACCTGCCAACTGCGCCGATCACCATAAACGAACGCCGTTGCATTTGGCTGCATGCAAAGGTTACGCCACGATTGTACGGAAACTCCTTGATTACGGTGCTGATCCGAATGCCCGAGACTCCATTGGGAACACTGCCCTACATCTCGCTGCTTGCACCCACAATATTAACGTTGTCCTTCTTCTCCTCAAAGCAGGAACGGACGCCAGAAGCCGCGATACTCTCGGACGTAGTCCCCTTCAACTTGCAGAATCCAAACTAAAAATTTTACAGCAGTCGCATTTCCCAGACCAAGAAATCAAAGCACAAGTCTCGCAAGTGAGTAATCTAGTGAAACCAGAGAGTGCTAGCTGTCGCCAATTACTGCTGATCTAGAGACCGTTTAAATTGCTGCTTAGCTTACAATATGATGATCCAATGACTATTCAGCTGATACTATAACGATGACTGTTTAGCTTACAATATGACAAACGACTGTTTAGCAGACAGTATGACGATCTAACGACTCTTTAGATGGTCTGCAACTGACAATCCTCACAACTGTTTCGCTAGTAGAATAATGAGCTAACGACTGTTTAGCTGTCACTAACGTTCATCTTATTCTTGTACTTATAAGCGTCCCTTTTCTTTTTTTCCAGGTGATTGAGATGCTAATGCTATTCTCTTCAAAGGACGATTCTCTCGACCCCGAATTGCTCGCCAGTTTTAAAAGCAAAGTCCAACTAAGCGACACTCGAGAAAAAGTCGATTCTCAACTCAAAAACCTCCTCGACAGCATCGGATCTCTTTCTATAAAGTCATAATAGTACCGTATAATATTTAAAGAAATGGAAGTCTTAAATTAATTTTAGCTAGATTTTTTTATGTATGTGCAGTCTTTTAATTATTATTTTATCAATTAATGTGATGATGAAGCATTTTGTATTCATTTCTCCTGTTCCAACTATGTTAATTTTTTTACAATAAAAAAAATTTCAAATATTTTGACTTCTTAGCTGTCATTTTTAGCCTGTTTAGATGACAAAAGCTCTGTTCCAACCGAAACTTGTTTGAAACTCCTGGAGCATAAGCAGAAGGATTTGGACGTCGAATTTGTCATCAGATGACTTCGTACAAAAGGTTCTAACGAAGTCAGGAGGGGTAGTGTAACGGAAGGGGAAGTATAAGGTAGGGAGAAGTATAAACGATGGGGAGGTATTAACAGTACTGACGGACGGACGGCCGGTACCACTGACAAAGTTGAGATAGGTCAGTAATAACAGTCAGGAGGGGTAGTATAACGGAAGGGGAAGTATAAGGGAGGGAGAAGTATAAACGATGGGGAGGTATTAACAGTTCTGAGGGTATTACAATAACTTCTTTGAAGAAGTTAGAATCGTGAAAAAAGAAGAAGGAAAAAAAACAAGGGAGAGAGGGTCTGGACATCATAAAACTATTTTGCTCAGAACAATAATAAATTTCCATAAAATTAAATTCATGACACTATTTAATTAATTTAGTCAAATATTATTTATAATTAATGTAAAAAAACTCACCAAAAAGAAAAATATGTAGGTAGATTTCAAAGAAAAGAAATCCCCAGATGCAGCTCTCAACATGTTCATGCAAGCCTTTTGAGATTTTCCCGCCTTTTTCCTCCGATAACATTTTATTTCTAAATGATAATAATAATTTCTTTAATTAAATTGAAAGAAATTATTATGCTAAATATGCTAAAAGTTTTTTTTTTTATCTTTTAATAAGTACATATACTTAAAATTGGATATTTTTTGCATTTTATGGAGCAAAATTTAGAAGGCAGTGGTTTCTTCGAAAGGGTCTCCTTCTTTCTTTCTCTGGATGGCATCCCCAAGCTTTAGTTTGATTCTGTTTTGAATTCAGAATTTTTGGTCATCAGATCTTCAAAATGTAAGTTTTTTTCAAATTTTTCATATTTTCTCATACCTACCTTTTCTACCAACACATTTTTCTAATGAATTGTTTTGAAAAAATATGTAAAAATTGCCCCCCCCCCCCCCCAACTTTTTCTATGTTAGTGAACCCTTTTTTTCTTGTATTTTAAGATAAAAATATCCACGTATGATGAAAAGTTTCATATTAACTTCTTAAAAGAAGTTATTGTGATACCCTCCACATCGGTTTTTGTTGAAGGGTCTTCCAGACCCCGGAGGGACAAATCGAATATTGTTCTTTACCGATCTTCCTTATACTTCCCTCCTTTATACTTCTCCCTCCGTTATACTTCCCCTTCCTTATGCTTACCCCTCCGATTTACTTCCACCTCCGTCATACTACCCCTCCCTTATACTTCCCCTCCATTATACTTCCCCCTCCGTTATACTTCCCCCTCCTATTTTTGCTTCTCTTTAAGGAAGTTTTCGTTGGAAGCTCTTCAAACCAGTCCTTTTTTTCTACAATTTTGATATTAAACAAAATTGGCAACAATGGCAAAACTTACCTTAAACTTTTCCAAAAAATACCCTTCCCCCCTCCATAAGGGAGACGATTGGGGTTTTCTCGGCCTTTTTTCGGCTAAAAATTGAGGAAAGCGGCCAAAAAATCAGGTGAAAAAGGGTTTTTTTTAGTTAATGACCGAAAAAAACTCTCGGAAGACTGAAAATCCTGTTAAAAAAGTAGGCAATAGGGTCGCTTGCCCTAATTAAGGTACAATTAAGGGCATTAATGAATGCCCTCTATGGGTTTAGCTGGTTTAACGGCTGTTAATCTCGACTGTTTAATTATTGAAGGCCCACTATGGTTTAGCTGGTTTAACGGCTGTTTATCTCGTCTGTTTAGTTATTGAAGGCCCACTATGGTTTATCTGTTTCAACGGCTGTTTATCTCGCTGTTTAGCTGACAATATAATTTCATTAAAAATAGAATAATAAATAAAAACTCAATAATTATTTTATTTTTTATGCAATATTTTAAGTACTATGGTTTAGCTGGTTTAACGGGTGTTTATCTCGACTGTTTAGTTATTGAAGGCCCTCTATGGTTTAGCTGGTTTAACGGCAGTTTATCTCAACTGTTTAGCTGACAATATGATTTAATTAAAAATAAAATAGTAAATAAAAACTCAATAATTATTTTATTTTAACACAACATTTTAAATACTATCGTTTAGCTGGTTTAACGGCTGTTTATCTCGACTGTTTAGCTGACAATATGATTTCATTAAAAATAGAATGATAAATAAAAACTCAATAATTATTTTATTTTAATACAATATTTTAAATACTATGATTTAGCTGGTTTAACGGCTGTTTATCTCGCCTGTTAAGTTATTGAAGGCCCACTATGGTTTAGCTGGTTTAACGGCTGTTTATCTCGACAGTATAGCTGACAATGTGATTTCATTAACAAGAATAATAAATAAAAACTCAATAATTATTTTATTTTATTGTAATACAATATTTTAAATACTATTCACTTACACAGGGAAGCTTCTTATTCACTATAAACCTTTTTTTTTTCAACAATTTGTTTTTTAATGTATCAAAACATTTTTCCCCCTCCTTTAATTTACAAAATATAAAAATTTTAAACATTGATTAAAGACCTAACATCGAACAAGCTTTTTCTTTTTTTTTTTTAAATTGGAAACTAAAGTTGACCATTGGTCTTGATATTCAGATGATTTTTGACAAAAAAAAAAGGAAATTTTTTTTACCCCAAATATTGAGGGGGGGGGGGGGGGGTAGGCCAAAAAACTAAATTGGGGTGGTCCAGTAGATATGCTTTGGCCGGAAGAAAATCGATAAATAAAAAAATGCAGACATCGATATGTTAGGTTACAAAAGCTAAACATCAAGTTAAACATCGATTAGATCATTTCTTCAGATTTTTTTTCATTTTACAGTAAAGGATGAATTAACACCAAGTAGGAAAACATTTAAAAGTATGGAAATAATCCTAGAACAGTAAAATAGTTGGGGTTTCTTCAGGATCGATTTAAACTATGAAGGTTATCTCACGTTTACAACGAAGGTTTTTTTAACGGGAGGTTATTTTCATGTTTTGTCTTATCTCAAAACAAAATAAGTTTTATAAATAAAAGATGGCGTAGAAAAGTGCCAGTAATATAAATAATGAAGATGAATAGGCTAATGGGGGTGGGTCAAATGATAGAGATGTACCTTGAGTTGATGGGCCAGAGGGACTCACCCCTTTCAATGGCAAAACTTACGCCTTGTAGGAGGGTCGCATTCTACCTCAAAAATCTCTCAACGCCCACCTTAAAAAGGCAAAAGAAAAGCTCTTATGAAGAAAATTGAAAAAAAATTGACCCTTTTTTTAAAATGCGACATTTTTCCGGGAGGAAGTTTTATTATTAAAAAGCTCTTATTTTGAATACCCTGATCAACTTTATTATTTTTTAAAATTTTACGTCTTCCATAATGGCTTCGTTTAAAATCAGGACGGATCGACTAACCGCCAGAGAACGATAAAATAAAAAACGGCGCTTATCCTTTAGAAAAAATTATAAATTGGAACTTATCCTTTATTCACAAAGACTTATATTAAATTGAAAACATCTAAACTTTATCTACTTTGAAAGCTTACAATCTAAGGGGATCTTAACGAATAAGATGAGGGATAATAATTTAAAAAAAATTTATAATGTAGGAGGATGTTGAGAGTCCAACTACACACTATTTTTGTTGTTTGAGGTATAACAAAAGGTTTAAAAAAATTTAATTTTACCATAAATTCTTCCCTCTGTCATAAAATTAAGAGGAAGAGCTTTGGTGTAAGTCTACGTGCAAAATATTTTGCGGCTAAGGATGTAATTAAAGCTCCGTTTACCTTGGAAATAAAAACAAAAACTGAAAATTACATGTTCTAAAGGATTGCGCTCGTTATTGTCAATTTAAAAATTGAGGTCGACTAAGATATGATGCAGTCGGGGGCGTCAGGGTTTGAATCGGAGAGGTGCTGCTTCGTTTTCCGGCTGGAGCGTCGAATGAGACTCCGGGAGCGTGGTTTGGGGCTTGAGGTCGCCACGGAGCCGCTAGGGGACGACGAGGTGCTCGCCGGGCTTCCACCGCGCCGGCTACCGTACGCGCTTGACCTATGAAAAATTAAATTTTTATCCAACTATAGCGTTTTTACCTTCTTTTGAGCGGAGTAGTTTCGTCCGTCGTGTTCGGAAGAAGCTTAGCGAGGGTGACGAAAGTTTTGAAAACTTCTTGGATATTCGCACCCGTCTTAGCGGAACATTCCATCAATTTAGTCCTAAAAGAAACCGTGAATTAATGAACCTTTTCGGCAATGTCCTCATGTTTTTAGATACTGCGTCATATTGACGGCTTAGCAGTTATTAGGTAGATGTCATCAGTTAAACAGTCGTTAGGTCGTCATATTATCAGCTAAACAGACTTTAGGTCCTCATATTATTAGCTACTGCGTCATATCGTCCGCTAAGCAGTCATTAGGTAGTCACGTCATCAGCTAAACAGTCTTTAGGACGTCATATTATCAGCTAAACAGACTTTGGGTCCTCATATGGAGCTGCCGCGTCATATTGTCCGGCAAAGTCTAGGTGAAAATTCCACTGAATTGAGGTTCTCCCCTATTCTCGAAGCTTTTGGTGGGATTTCATCTTTAAGATGGGCCACCATTCGGCTTAATTCACTCAAAAAGCAATGCTGTGATGTCCTACACTGGAGACCACTTCCCAGGATGGCCAACAACGACTGGACACCCCAAATGCTAAGGTCTACGGCTGTTGAGAGGATCATTTTTTAACGAACCTTAATTTGGGCAAAGTGCAGTAAAGCCATTCGCTAGCGTCTTCGAGTGTGACTTTCCTGGACGACGAGGTTTCGGCGAGGTCGAGTTTGTTCCCAGCGAGGACAATCGGAACTTCCTGGAAGTCCGGCCTTTGCTCCCGGACTTCCTCGAAGCATCGTTGAACATTGAAGAAACTCTCCTCCGAAGTGACAGAATAGACGAGAAGGAATGCGTGGGCGGTCGCGATGCTCAGCCGCCTCATCGCCGGGAACTGTAGGTCACCGCATGTGTCCAATATATCCACCTGGAATCCTCAATATTATATCCTTTTTCTCTCAAGAAGCTTACTTTTAATGATATCTGCCCTAGTTGAAAGGTTCTCGAATGTAAATCCTCGACGGTCGTTCTATATTTATCTGTATACTTGTTATAAAGGAATTTATTGACTATGGCGGATTTTCCGACTCTGGGGCCACCAAGGACCACGAGCCTCGTCCTTTCCCCTTCGCAAGTCATACGAACATCCTCTTCCGTCCTTCAACGAACCACCTAAAGCACACAAAAAAAATCAATGCCGGTCGAATGCTTTAAAAAAAAATCACGAAATTGAGTTTTCTTGCTGAGCTCAGGGAGTTATGACGAAATTAACTTGTCTTTTGAAGTCGACGAGTTTATCAGGGATAGACGAAAGCAAAAGGGAGAACTTAATGAATTTTTTTTTTTTTCGCCTCCCCCGGAAGTAGCCAAGTTCATTATCGGCCAGTAGAGAGAGAAAAATATTCTATTTCAATAAACCGAACTTCATGTTAAACTACTGGTTAAATGAGAGAAAATGTCATTTTAATCCTATTGCATACAAAAACCAATATTTAGTCTGCGTTAAAAGATAAACATTTAACTTCATTTTAATACCCTCCATGTGGGTACAGTAGTATCAGCTGGAACTACAGCTTTGGTGACAATATGACGATTCAGCTATTTCCGTTTAGGGAAAAAAAGTCGGGCGGACGTAAGTGCCAATTTAGGAGGGTGAGTCGAAGTTGTGGGTACACAACATATGTTCTAATTATAGAGTCAAATACATAATACACAACACAACTTCTTTCTTTCTAAATTAAGTGGCGATGATCCATCCCACAATTGGTGGGAACACGAACACAGCGATGAAACAACAATGTACATAAACTCTCAACATGCACACACAGAACGAGAATTGCTTCCGGCACGTCTTGATCACCCATCGACGCAGCAATTCCCTCAACTCATCAACAGTTCCGCACCTCTTCGACCCACTGAATTGGAGGAACTTCAACATAGAAACGAACTTCTCGACATCTCCGACACTCGCGTCACAGCTCGACAGTTCCAGCGTCCGCACACTCATCTTCGACACATCATCGCTCGACACACAGCATTACAGACCTTCACCCATCTTTTCTCCGTGGGGGGGGGGGGGGCACACAACATACGTTCTAATTATCATTAGAGTCAAATACATCATACACAACTTCTTTCTTTCTAAATTAAGTGGTGATGATCCATCCCACGACGAACACGAACACAGCGATGAAACAACAAGGTCATAAACTCTCAACATGCAGACACAGAACGAGAATAGCTTCCGGCACGTCTTGATGGTCATCGACGGCGCTAGCAATTCCCTCAGCTCATCAACAGTTCCGCACCTCTTCGAATCATTGGAGTGGAGAAACTTCAACCTTGGAACGAACTTCTCGACATCTGCGAAACTCGCACAGCTCGACAGTTCGCGTTTCAGCATCCGCACACTCATCTTCGACACATCATCGCTCGACACACAGCATCTCAGACCTTCACCCATCTTTTCTCCGTGGGGGGGGGGGGCACACAACATTCGCTCTAATTATCATTAGAGTCAAATACATACATCATACACAACTCAATTTCTTTCTTCCTAAATTAAGTGGTGATGATCCATCCCACAGTTGGTGACCCACGACGAACACAGCGATGAAACAACACAGCAATGAAACAACAAGGTACATATTTAAACTCTCAACATGCAAGCAGAACGAGAATATCTTCCGGCACGATCAGCCATCGACGGCGCCAGCAATTCACTCAACTCATCAACCGTTCTGCACCTCATCGACCCACTGAATCGGAGGAACTTCAACCTAGGAACGAACTTCTCGACATCTGAGACACTCGCGTCACAGCTCGACAGTTTGCGTTGCAGCATCCGCACACTCATCATCGACACATCATCACTCGACACACAGCACCTCAGACCTCCACCCTTTTTTTCTCCGTATGGGGGGGTTGTAGGTACACAACATATGTTCTAATTATCTTTAGAGTCAAATACATCATACACAACACAACTTCTTTCTTTCTAAATTAAGTGGTGATGATCCACAATTGGTGACCCACGACGAAAACGAACACAGCGATGAAACAACAAGGTGCATACACTCACAACGTGCAAACACATAACGAGAATAGCTTCCGGCACGTCTTGATCACCAATCGTCGCAGCAATTCCTTCAACTCATCAATAGTTCCGCACCTCTTCGACCCACTGAAGTGGAGGAACTTCAACCTCGGAACGAACTTCTCGACATCTGCAACACTCGCGTCACAGCTCGACAGTTCACTTTCCAGCATCGACACACGCATCTTCGACACATCATCGCTCGACACACAGCACCTCAGACCTTCACCCATCTTTTCTCCGGGGGGGGGGGGGGGGCACAACATATGTTCTAATTATCATTAGAGTCAAATACATCATACACAACACAACTTCTTCCTTTCTAAATTAAGTGGTGAATATCCATCCCAAGTCATGGAAGAAAATCTTTAGAACTCATATAAACCATCAACCCATTTTTTTTCCGCAAAGCTTTTGTTTCAAACTCTTTAAAATAGAACTGGAAATGAGGAAAACTTGTGTGGGGGAAGTTTCACACGGTCGGACACTTCCGCTTAACTGGCTCGAAGGGGTTGAAATCAATATGCGTTAGAGTGAAAGAGGACAAGAGGCGCTTTTTGATTTAAAAAAAAAAGAACAAAGTATCACAAAAACCATTTTCGACGTAATTTAATAAAATCTGCCTTATAATTTAAGTAGCTTAAGTCTTTAAGGAAGCCTTGGAGCGAAGGTTTCCTTTTTGAAAGTATCTTTTTGTTTCAGGAAAGCAGATTTTCGGGGAACATTTATAAATACTGCTCTTTTCCCTTAAATAAAAGAACAAATTTACTTAAAATTGATGACTCAAGCGTTTGTGAATAATCCAAAACTTCGGAAATTAATAAATATTTGAAACTGATCGGGCGACTTAAACGGAAGCCTAATTTCCAGAAGCAGTAAGTCAAACTTTATTGAATATTTTTCTTTAAATTTTTAACCCGGTCATTAAAATTTAAGTCTGCTCTTTCCTTAATTGAAGTAGGACCCCCTTCCCAGGCTTTTTTGAACAAAGGGGAACGAGGAGAGTACCCTTGACTTTCCCAGGAGGTAATTAAAAGTCAATTCCCTTCCTAAAAAGGTAGGCAAAATCAGAAAGGAAAATTCCGTTTGTAATATTCGCGGAAAAAAAAAAAGGGATGAAAATGAGTTCCTGGAGAATTTAAGGCTTCCTTTGTAAAATAACAGGTTGTTAAAAATTGCTGGTGGAAATTCGGTGAAGAGCGGAGCTTCAGAAAGACTGATCTTCCGACGATAGATCACATTTTCAGATAAATGGATGTTCGTCTTATCAGCTAAGCAGTCATTAGGTCGTCATATTAGCTAAGCAGTAGTTAGGTCGTCATATTGTCAGCTAAGCAGTAGTTAGGTCGTCATATCTAAACAGACTTTTGGTCCTCATATTATTAGATACTGCGTCATATTGTCTGCTAAGCAGTAATTAGGTAGTCATGTCATCAGCTAAACAGTCGTTAGGTAGTCATGTCATCAGCTAAACAGTCGTTAGGTAGTCATGTCATTAGCTAAACAGTCGTTAGAACGTCAAATTATCAGCCAAACAGACTTTGGCTAGTCATATTATTATATACTGCGTCATATTGTCCGCTAAGCAGTCATTAGGTAGTCATATCATCAGCAAAACAGTCGTTAGGTAGTCATGTCATCGGCTAAACAGTCGTTAGGTAGTCATGTCATCAGGTAAACTGTCGTTAGGTAGTCATGTCATCAGCTAAACAGTCGTTAGAACGTCATATTATCAGCTAAACAAACTTTGGCTAGTCATATTATTATATGTATACTGCGTCATATTGTCCGCTAAGCAGTCATTAGGTAGTCATATCATCAGCTAAACAGTCGTTAGGACGTCATATCATCGGCTAAACAGTCGTTAGGTAGTCATGTCATCAGCTATACAGTCGTTAGAACGTCATATTATCAGCTAAACAGACTTTGGCTAGTCATATTATTATATACTGCGTCATATTGTCCGCTAAGCAGTCATTAGGTAGTCATATCATCAGCTAAACAGTCGTTAGAACGTCATATCATCGGCTAAACAGTCGTTAGGTAGTCATGTCATCAGCTAAACAGTCGTTAGGTAGTCATGTCATTAGCTAAACAGTCGTTAGAACGTCATATTATCAGCTAAAAGACTTTGGCTAGTCATATTTTAGCTGCTGCGTCATATTGTCCGCTAAGCAGTCATTAGGTAGTCATGTCATCAGCTAAACAGTGGTTAGGACGTCATATCATCAGCTAAACAGACTTCGAGGTCCTCATATTAATAGATTCTGCGTCATACTGACCGCTAAGCTGTCATTAGGTAGTCATGTCATCATCTAAACAGTCGTTAGATCGTCCTATTATCAGCTGAACAGACTTAGGGTCGTCATGATATTAGCTACTGGGTCATATTGTCCGCTATGCAGTCGTTAGTTAGCCATGACATCTGCTAAACAGTCGTTAGGACGTCGTATCATCAGCTAAACAGACTTTGGGTCCTCACATTAATAGATACTGCATCATATCCATATGGTGCGCTAAGCACTCATTAGGTAGTCCATCAGCTAAACAGATTTGGGTCCTCATATTATTAACTGCTGCGTCATATTGTCCGCTATACGATGTCATCATTTTTGATTAAAAAACTTGACCTCCCAAAAAATTGGAAATTTGATTCTATTGCTGCTAAAGTTACAAGGAGGGGGGTTGAACGAACTTGTCTACTGTAAACTAATCAACTAATTAAACCCCAGTTTAATCAATTAGACATATTCGTGAAAATCGTTCGCCCGAATTCTCCGCATATAATTGAATGTCGAATTGATAATTATTTTGTTAATTTTTATTACATCAAATACCTCTTAGAGAAAGCGAGAATATAATTTAAAGTTTAAACTTTAGAACTAACTTGGAATAATGTTAACTAAAAGGAGGGGGTCGGATTCCCATGGAAAGTGAAGCTTCTTTTGTTTGCTTATTTCGTATCGTTTAATTTTGTTTCTTAACTTCTAACGCTTACTCAGTTATTCAATTTCATATATTACGTTTTTGTCCTATCAACCATCCTTTGAGGGTATTACAAGGCGCTCCGGGTACGAAGGGCGAACTCAGTTTTTTCTTTTTCAGATTCTAGACCTCTTGATGAATGCAACCATATAATTTTTATGTTGAGTTCGCCCTTTTTTCCCCTTTAAATACGTAAAAACCGATATGGGGCAAAGCTCTAACTGCGTTATCCGAGCGGGTACGAAGGGCGAACTCCACATCCTAGTCCACAACCCCCACTCCTTTTCCCATTCCAGGGCATGACTTTTCTGTTGAGGTCGCCCGTAACATAAAACTTTAAAATGCGAATATCTCGAAACTACGTTTTGTTGAGTTCGCCCTTCGTACGCGGAGCGCCTCAATTACTCTCTTTTAGGGGGGGGGGGGGGAGAGAAAAGAAAAAAAAATGAAAAAAAAAAGGGACAGGAAACGTGTTAGCAAACTATGTCATTTGAAATTTGAGATATAAAATTTAATTATTTATATCAAATTAAACTTTGTTTTAATCGATGGCATGAGAAACTAGTCGATAACCAATGGAATTTTCTCTCGTATTTTGACTATTTATCGGTATTCGAAAAGGCATTATTACGGAATTTTCCTATAAGTCTTGAATTAAAAAAAAAGTATTCTCCAATACCTTATAATTAAAAAGGAACTTTTAGTAACCCTTTTTGCAATTTGTGGGAGAGTCCGATTTTAAGCTGTCTAGTGCAGGCTGAGGTGTTTCTAAATAAGAAGGGAGAAATTTCTAACTGAGAGATGGAACACAAACAGCAAAACAGCCGTCAAAATCCTAGATCACTAAAGTACTTAAGGTTTTAAATAATTATCTGCTTAAAAAAAAATTTCCAGATCGAAAAAAGGAGAGAAAGGCCCCTGAGATGTATTTTCTTTAAAGTTTTGCTCCTATTTTGCGAGAAATCTGTTGCTTCTTAATGTTTTAACGTCCTTAAAGAAGTTATTGTGATACTCTCGACGTCGAGTTTTTGGGAAAGGGTCGTTCCCTTTCCTTCTTTCGTTCCCTTATACTTCCCCATCCGTTATACTTCCCCCTCTGTTATACATCCCCTGACTTAAACTTCCCCCTCTGTTATACTTTCTCCTTCCTTGTACTTCCCCTCCAATATACTCCCCCCTTATGCTTCCCCTCCTTTATGCTTTCCCTCCCTTCGTTATACTTTCGTTCCCTTATACTTCCCCCCTCTGTTATACGTCCCCAGACTTATACTTCCCCCTCTGTTATACGTCCCCAGACTTATACTTCCCCCTTTGTTATACGTCCCCAGACTTATACTTCCCCTCTGTTATACTTCCCCATCCGTTATACTTCTCCCTCCCTTGTACTTCCCCTCCTATATACTTCCCCTCCCTTATGCTTCTCCTCCTTTATACATTCCCTCCCTTCATTATACTTTCGTTCCCTTATACTTCCCCCTCCGTTATACTTCCCCTCCGTTATACTTCACCCTCTGTTATTCGTCCCCTGACTTCTGTAATTCCCCTCTGTTATACTTCCCCTCCCATATACCTCCCCCTTCGTTTTACTTCCCCTCCGTTATACTTCCCCCTCCTATATTGTTACTTCTCTTTGAGGAAGTTTTCGTTGGATGCTCTTCGAACAAGTACTTTTTATTGTGGTAGGAGAATAAATGAAGCCTAAAACCGTAATTTTATCAAGTTTTTAAATTTGCTCCCAATTTACATAAAATTGACTGCTGTTGAAGAAAAACTTTATGTAGCTTTTAGCTTTATTAAACCCTCATAAATTTAAATACAAGCCGGTTTTATCGAATTTTTCAATTTTGATCATTAAAATTTAAATTGATGATTAAAAAGTATAAGGTATTCTGAGAGTTTACAAATGCCTGGGTCTCTATTTTGCTTACCGTACTCGCAGTTTTATTGGCACGAAAACCCCGAATGTTTAGCCACCGTTGAATTTCAATTTAATTAAACAAACAGGGTAGTTTCGAGAGATCCAATTAATTTATATTGTCTCTCAGACCCCCCCAAATTCGCGTTGTTTTCCCCGCGAACCACAGGAAAACACGCCGGCGGATTACCCCGTCTTATAACTCAAAGAGAAGGGATTTATTCAGGCATTAATATATCGTTCGAAAAAATAGATTACTTTATTTTCTCCGAGTCGTTTCAGCTTCCCGAGGGAAATCCTCTCTGAATTTTATGGAGAAGGTTCAATAGCGTAAGAAATTAATAGCTTCCTCCAAGATTGTTTTTGTAATTTTACTACAAAATCTGATAACTCCACTAAAAATTATATGACACAACTTTGTTATACGGATATCTTTAAAAAAAAGTACTGGTTTGAACTTAAAGAGAAGTTACAATATAGGAGGGGGAAGTATATAGGAGGGGGATGTATAGTCAGGGGAAGTATAACAGTGGGGGAAGTATAACGGAGGGGTAAGTTTAAGGGAACGGAAGTATGAGGGAGGGGAAGTATAAGGGAGGGGGAAGTTTTTTTGTTTCTTGTTTTTTTCGAAAATTTTTCCAAGTTTTCTTTTTTTTTTCGAAAAATTTTCTAAGTGACAAGGTAGAAATAATAGGCTATTTGGCCTACGGATGTGTCTCTTGTAATGGGTAGAAGTATGAAATTTCTCCCTCTCTCATAAAGGGTGTTTTTTTTCTTTTAGAAAAAACTGTTGAAAACTACGGAAATTCTGCGGAAAGGGTATTTTTAGGCCAAAAAAAGTAAACCGCAAAAGTAAGACAAAAACACCCGGAATCTGAGTTTGAAGAGCTTCCAACGAAAACTTCCTTAGAGAGAAGTAAAAATATAGGAGGGGGAAGTATAATGGAGGGGGAAGTAAAAGGGAGGGGAAGTATAACAGAGAAGGAAGTTCAAAAGAGGGGAAGTATAACGGAGAGAGAAGTATAACAGAGGGGAAAGTATAAAGGAGTGGAAGTATAAAGGAGGGGAAACAAAAAGGGTGGGGAAGTATAATGGAGGGGGAAGTATAAAGGATGGGAAGCATAACGGAGGGGGAAGTGTACCAGAGAGGGAAGTATAACGGAGGGGAAAGTATAAATAGTAGGAAGTATAACGGAGGGGGAAGTATAAAGAATAGGAAGTATAACGGAGGGGGAAGTATAAAGAATAGGAAGTATAACGGAGGGGGAAGTATAAAGAATAGGAAGTATAACGGAGGGGGAATTTTTTTCCCAAAAATTTTCTGAGTTTTTTTAAATTTTCCGAATTTTTTTCAAAAAATTTTCCGAGTTTTTTTTTTTTAAATTTCTCAGTTTTTTTTTTAAATTTTCGCTTTTTTCCAAAAAATTTTCTAAGTTCTTTTTTTTCGAAAATTTTTTGAAGTATCGAGGTAGAAATAATGGGATTTTTGCGCTAGAGAGGTCCCTCTCGTAAGGCGTGGAAGTATGAAATTTCTCCATACTAAAATGATAATTATTGTAAAAAAAATGATAATTCAAAAATTCTTTAAAAATATAAGGAGAAAATTTGGTGAAAATCAGACCAACGTTTCGGCCGCAGCGGATTTTTAAAATTTCAAACAGACATATCTCCGCCATTTTTTAGAAATTCAAAAATCGCCCTCGTTACATTCTTCTTCTCCGACTAAGGAAAATTTTGTGAAAATCGGCTGGAAACTGTGGCCGAAAAATGTTCCGGAAAAAATGCTACGGCCGGACGGCACAACAGACAAAGTTGAGATCGGTAAAGATCAATATTTGATTTGACCCTCCGGGGTCTGGAAGACCCTTCCCCAATATGAACAGCTGTTTTGAGGCTAGATTTGAAGCAATCTACTCTTAAATTGAATTTTTCGATTCAATCCGTAAATTATTAATGAAAAAGTCTTTTACACGGAGAAAAAGAGAGAAATCTCGCCCCGGGCGTTCGTAGCTTATATGTATACATTTTAGCGAGAGAGGAAATTGAAAATCACTGTCATACCGTCGAAAAAAAAGGGGGTCAGGAAAAAAAAAACATAACTTCACGTCTCTCATTTTAATAGCCAAATGGCAATTTCTGGTACCCCTGTCTAAAAAACAGTTGAGTGTGAAAATCGCGAAAAACAAGTTTATATTTTGTGTCTAAATGAAACCAAAATGAAGGATGAATTGAGAGAATAAAGCGAGAACAAAAGAGGGTTTCTACGCTCCAGCAACTCCTTAAGTTACTTCGCAATTGTCATTTCCCAACCCACTCATTCTCGAGTTAATGAAGATGTAAAAACCTTTTTTAAAACTTATTTTAAACGAACGGAAAATCAATAGTCAAAGAGAAGTGATTGTGATACCCAGAAATGGGCCTTTCAGACCCCTAGGGTCAAAAAAACCCGAGAAAACAATTTTTTCTACCTTGATGAAAAAAGTTTTTCTTCTCCTTTAAGAAAGATCTCATTGGACGAAATTCGTGTTACTCACCACTGTTAACGAAATTAATTCTTAAAGTTAGCGAAGTTTAACCGGAAAAACGATCGTTCTTGAAAGTTTTCGACGTTTGATAAGGTCGGTAAAAAGGGCGGTGAGAGGAAGAAGTCGACCGTGATCGGGGGAAGACAACTTGAGAAAACTACCAGCTCCCACAAATTGAATAAACACATCCGAACAAAAACTCTTTCTACTTCGTTGTTCTTTTTCAAAAATCAACATCATCTCATTTTTTCTCTGATTATTTTATCGAGGTAAAATAACGTCTTTTTTTTTTTTTTTTTTTTTTTTTTTTTTTTTTTTTTTTTTTTTTTTTTTTTTTTTTTTTTTTTTTTTTTTTGGGGCAACCGACTACTTGGTCATATGTGCCCAGTTGTCTTTCAGAAGAGTCACATGGGGGCGCGCGGGACCCGCCCGACGGCAGGCACCCAGTCCAGGCCAACCGGCAGCCACCACCGCACCGGGGGGACCCAAAGGATTCCCAAAGTTAAACAAATAATAAATGCTTCTTCTTTTAATCCTTTTTTTTTTTTTTTTTTTTTTCCTTACGGAGCCCCTTTTCGGGGATGTAGATAAAAACCATTTACATACCTATGGAAAAGTCCACATCCCCTGGGGGTCCGGGGCGTTTCGCCCTGGGATCCCTCGTGTCCCCCCGACACAGCAAGAGCATACCCGCCCCCCGGCCCGGCGCCCACCCCCGGACGGGCCCCTCGCCCCCCATGTGACTACGTTATTAAATTACACTCTCTTTTCCAGACCAGCGCCTTGCAAAAAACGAAATAACTTTTTGACCGTATCCTCCCTATCCCCAGAATCTCCTGTAAGGATATTGAATCTTTAAAAAGAAAGCTCCTTAGCGCCTCATACTTTCGGCAAACCGTCAAGACATGCTTGACGGTCTGCTCCTCATTGCATATCTCGCATGTCGGCGGAGGATCCCTACTCATCAAATGGCCCTTACTCCATCGGCAATGCCCTATTCTAATCCGCGCCAGGGTTACCTCTTCCGATCTCGTCCGCCTGCATGAAGTGGTCCACTTTTTTGTGCTTGCCTTAATCTCTCTGAGTTTATTGTCTTCCACATTTCTCCACTCTCGTTCCCAACCCCAGCCAACCTGTTCCTTGAGGAAAGCCACCAAGTCCCTACAAAAGATAGCTGGAACTTCTATGCCATTTTTGGCGGCAGCCTTGGCTGCTACGTCAGCACTTTCGTTTCCAGATATCCCGCAGTGACCAGGTATCCAAAGAAAGAAAACCTTGGTACCTTGGGATAAGAGGTTTCTCAGCGTATACCCAATGCCTTGGAAAACCGGATCCTCGCTAAACATGCCGGTCATGATCGCAGTCAAAGCTGCCCTGGAATCCGAACAGAGGACAAGTGAATTATTCGACGGCTGTGCAATATTTATGGCCTTTTCAAGGGCCACTAGTTCGGCGCTATAACTGCTAGATATCATATTCAATTTAAATAAATACTGTCTGTCTCCACTAATGACTGCTGCCCCAGCCCCTCCGGGGCCTTTAGAACCGTCTGTATAAACAAAGTGGGCTCCAGGGAAACAAGATTTTATCCTTAAAAATTCCTTTTTGTACTCATTTGGAAGGGAACTAGCTTTCGTTAGTTTCCCAAAAGGCAAAATAACTCTGGGCTTGGGGATCAGCCACGGAGGCACCGCTGAAACCGTCTCACGTCGAATAGGCGGAACCAGGATCGACATACCTCCCAGTAACAACTGAACTCTTGCTGCAAATTCTTGCGAGGAAATTGGACGGAAATTTGGCGCAAAAAGTTGATTTAGCGGATGTGAAGGGGAAGATATAATTTTGGCGTAGTATTTCAGATCAAGGTAATTTCTCCTATACTTGAGTGGAAGCTCCCCTGTTTCAGCATGGATACTAGTGACAGGACTAGAGCGAAACGCTCCGATAGCGATTCTTAGCCCTGTGTTTTGTACAGGATCAAGAATACAGATTTTTTTGGTTGTGGCAGATCCATAGGCATTACATCCGTAATCTAGCCGGGACCGAATTAAGGATTTATAGAGCAGCGTCAGGCTCCTGCGGTCAGCTCCCCAGGAGTAAGAGCTTACTGTTCTTAAAACATTCATAGCTTGGTAGCATTTTCCTTTTAACTTCTTGAGATGGGCAACCCAGTTTAAAGTCCTATCAAAAGTTAAGCCTAAGTACACTGCAGAGTCCACAAAAGCAATCCTTCTGCCAGCAACAACCAAATCTGGGTAGTATGGGGGGCGCCTAGAAGAAAACAAGATGGCTACAGTTTTTTCAATGGATAAAGTGAAACCATTCTGTTGCAGCCAGCAGTTGACAGAGTTCAAGTTCTCTTGTACCTCTGCTCCTAAATTATCCAAATTTTTTCCCTGGCAATAGAGGACAAGGTCGTCGGCATACAGCATACCTCTACAGGGGGCATTAATTTTTGCGAGAACTCCATTAAGGGCCAAACAGAACAAGGTGGGACTGAGTACACTTCCCTGTGGGACACCATTTTCCTGCATATAACTGTCTGAATATGAGGCACCACAGCGGACCCTGAAGGTTCGATCTTGTAAGAAGTTAATTATAAACGAAAGCATATTTCCATCAATTCCCAAACTCTGGAGGGTATCTATGATCAGCCGCCTCCAAGCTCTATCGAAGGCGTTTTTGATATCTACAAATACTGCTAAGAGCCTTTCTTTTTGAGTGAACGCTTCACTCACAGCATGTTCTAGTTGAACTAAATTATCTCGAGTCCCTCTTTTCTTTCTAAACCCACTTTGCCATTCAGACATCAAGCCCTGACTCTCTAAATGCCACAGTAATCGATTTAGAACCATCTTTTCTACCAACTTTCCCATGGAGCACGTCAAAGAGATTGGGCGATAACTGTTTGCCTCATGCTTGGGCTTCCCACTTTTAAGAATCGGAATGATGAGAGCTGATTTCCAGACCATAGGGTATTCTTGATTTGCAAAAATTCTATTAATCACCTTAAGCAGCACTGTTTTTTTATTGAGGCTTAAGTTTTTAAGAAAGCCGATGCAGATGCCATCAGGGCCTGGAGAGGTATCCTTGCGTGTGCTGAGAGCAAAAGAGAGTTCACAATCAGTGAAAGGAATGTTAAGCGGGTCATTTGATTGGCGATTTATTGATAACGGTACATTTTCACGAGCATTTTTAATATAAATGAATGAAGGGTCAAAATTAGCTGTTGAGGAGACTGCATAGTAATGTTGGGCTAAGGTATTTGAGATATCTTCAGGTTGTGTAATGTATTCTCCATTATTCAGCTTCAAAAAAGGCAAAGGGGAGAAGCTTCTATTTCCTCTAATTTTCCTTAACGTATCCCAGAAAATAGTTACAGGGGCACTTGATGAGACATTTTCAAGAAATTTGTGCCAGGACTCTTTTTTGCTTTTTTTAACGATAAATTTTAAATGAATCTTGGAAACTCTATATGCTTCATAATTCTCTGTTGAAGGGCGGCGTCGAAATCTATTTTGAAGCCTCTTACGATTTTTAATGGCCTCTTTACATTCTTCGTTCCACCAGGGAACCTTTTTTTTAAGCCTACCAACAGGAGGCGATTTTGGCACCGAAATACTGGCGGCCCTGACTAACTCTGCATTAAGATTGCTGACCAAAATATCAATATCAGGGTGGGACAGGTTCAATCCATCAAAATTTATCGACGCATTATACGTTTCCCAGTTAGCTTTATGGATCAGCCACTTTTCTAAGGTTTTTCCAGAAACAGCGTGCAGCGTAGAAGTTATGATAATAGGATAATGATCGCTTCCGTGGAGGTCATTCATTGCATGCCAAGAGAGATGAGGACTCAAAGCAGGGCTAACCAAAGTCAGATCAATGCAGGAAGTTTTTCCTGATCGGGGACACAAATAAGTAGGGGATCCATCATTCATAGTATTCAAAGCGCAGTGCTCAATAAAATCTTCAACTGCTTTTCCGTTCAAATCACGAGTTTCACTGCCCCAAATTTGGTTGTGAGCATTAAAATCGCCTACTAAAATGATAGGTCTTGGTAATTGGCCGTAAATAGTTACAAGGTCATTCTCTGTTAAGGTGTTAGGAAAGTATAAAGAAACGAGTGTGAAATGCGGAGGAGTAAGGATTCTAATTGCAATTAATTGATAATTTAGATTGGTGTCAATAACTTCGAAAGGGATATTGTTTTTCACCGAAATGCATACGCCTCCGCATGCAATTCGGCCACCGATATAGTCTCTACGAATATGAATAAAGTTTTTAAGTATTGAAATTTTGTTTGTTAATTTTAGATGAGTTTCCTGTAGGCATAAAATGCCTACATTAATGTTTTGAAGCAAAAGGCTTAAATCGTCTTGTCGACAATCCAAGCCATTTACATTCCATTGCAAGATACTAATTTGTTCTTCCATGATTTTTAACTACTTTTCCGCTCTGATCCGGTTTTAGGCTTTTAGTTTTATTTCTAGTCCCATAGGGGGACTGGAAAAGGTTGTTGTTTGAAGCTCCCGTAGAAGCAAGTGATGATTGGGATCCAAATGCTGAAAGGGGTCTTTTGGACGATTGGACCAGGGGATCTTTTTCTTTTGTCTGATTAACCTTGTTTGGTGTTTTTTGTCAGAAGATAAGGTTTTTTTTGTTTGGTCAGTGATTTTAGTAACTTCGTTTTCTATAATATCAACGACATCTATTTTTAAATTATTTTTGTAATTCGGCTGTTGTGATCCAGAAAATTTTTTATTGTCCCTCGTTGTCTTAATCTCCTGAACTTCCATATCATTTACCTTTCTAATAAACAATTCAACTATACTATGCAATCTATCTAACTTTTCATGAAGAGCACTTAGCTCAGTAGAAGAGGGTTGTGAAGAGGTTTGAGGAGTTGAGGAAGCAACTGTTTGGGCAAAAGTCATCACGCCTGGTTTATTAGGAACAGAGGATAATTTCTCATAAGCCTCCTCGGCAAATTTAAAAGATACTTTATCCCTTTTCCTAATTTTTTCTATTTCTTTTTCTTTAGTATAAACCGAGCAGCTTCTGGAGTAGGCCGGATGCTGGCCTTCACAATGTATGCACTTTGGTTCGTTAGTGCAACTATCAGAGATATGTGAGGTGTCTCCACATTTTCCACACACTTTATTCTGACAAGATTTTTGTGTATGTCGATACTTAAAACAGGAGAAACATTGAATGGGATTAGGATCGAAGGGTCTGACCTTGACCGACAAAAAATCGAAGAAAACATTCTCGGGAAGTTCTGATCGTTCGAATGTTAGAACTAGGGAAGGTGTGGGGATTTTATTTCCTCCATTTTTCTTTAAAATCCTAGCTACTCTAGTCACCCCTTGACTTTTCAGTTCTTCTAGGATTTCATCCTCCTCGCACTTGAGAAGCTCCCTTACGTATATTACTCCTTTACAGTAGTTGTAGGATTTATGTAATTCATACTTGATTTCACGATTATCAAATGTTGTAGCGTTCTTCAAGTTATAAAAATCATTTTCCCGTTTGATATCGAGAAGCATAGTTCCATTTGGAAGAGCTTGTAAAGATATTTGGGGGCAGAAGCTTTTTAAAAATTTACATATTTTGAGATAACTATAATCAGAAAATGTGACATTTTCTGAGTTTGGAGCAAGAGACATTATAATATATTTTCGACACCATTTAGTCATATTTTAGGAGATATGAAGGTTTTAAGTTTTCAGACAGGCTCTGTAGGATTATTAGTTTCTACCTCATAACTCCTTAAATATTGCTCTTACGCAAATAATGAATAAAGAAATTTTTGTAGGAAATCTATGTACCTACAACTTTTAGTTTAGACATTTTTTCGTTTTCAGCGACGGTTTCCGAGATAGAAGGGAAAAACCGAAAACCGTTGCTCACAACGAAAAATTTGCAAAGCAACCCACTTAAGAACCCTCATATCTCCTTAAGTATTGCTCTGACAAAAAAACCAATGAGGTCTTTTTTGTAGGAAATTTCCGTAGCTACGACTTTTACTTAAGACGTTTTTTCGTTTTGAGCGACGATTTCCGAGATAAAAGGGAAAAACCGAAAACCGTTGTTAACAACGAAAAATTTGCAAAGCAACCAACTTAAATACTTCCATATCTCCTAGAGTATTGCTCTGACGGAAAAAACTAATAAGATATTTTATGTAGTAAATTGCAGTACCTACAACTTTTACTTATGACATTTTTTCTTTTTGAGCGACGGTTTCCGAGATAGAAGGGAAAAACCGAAAACCGTTGTTAACAACGAAAAATTCGCAAAGCAACTCACTTAAAAACCATCATAACTCCTTAAGTATTTTTGGAACTTTCCAGGAGATTTGATTGGTTGCCTGAGGTGCCTTCTCCCAAAAAACATTCATGGAGGGTACCACAATAACTTATCTTTAAGAAAATTTTAAAAGTTAAATCCTTATCGTCCAGGAAAACTCCAACTCTTTATTTAAATAATAAATAAAAAAGTTGAAAAGCAGCAATAATCTCTAGAGTTGAGTTTAATCTGAGAGATATGAAAGGATTTCACACGTTGGGGCCACTCAAGTAATTTTCCTCCGTTAAAAGCATTTCCGAGTGGCGTTATAACCTTTTTATCGAACGGGCGAAAAAGAAAAAGTTGAACGACTCTTTAATGACCGGTGAGTGTTTGTTTGGGAAGTCTCGGTTTCTGTTTACCCCCCCCCCCCCCCCTCCCTCACCCCAAAAGCCCTACAAGGGTGCACTCCGACCCTTTTCTAACATTTATCACTGAAATTTGTCCACAACTTTACACCGACTTGGGAAAGAAGACCTATGGTTTCTAAATCATTTTCAAACCTTACCAATGGGCCCATTTTTCAGTTTTTTATCGATTACTCGAAAACCGTTTGTCCTAGCGAAAAAACAACTTACATTGAAAATAATTTCCATAAAATTATCTACAAAAAAGTACTTATATGTTTTTCCCCTAGGACAAACAGTTTAACAGATATCGAGGAAGTAAGCATGGATATTAAAAAATCGCTGAGGACCAAACCCTCAGGGTTTCTCAAACTGCTGCGTTTTTACCTAATTTTTATGATTAAAATTATAAAAATTGATAAAACCAGCTTGTATTTAAATTTATGAGGGTTTGATAAATATAAAAGCTAAATAAAGTTTTTCACTAACCCCAGCCAATTTTTTTAAAATTTGGAACAAAATTCAAAAACACTATAAAATTTCTGTTATAACTTCCTTAAATTAGTTATTTTGATACCCTCCACGTCGGGTTTTTGGGGAGGGGTCTTCCAGACCCCGTGGGGTAAATTCGAATATGGATCTACACCGATCTCAACTTTGTCTGTGGTGCCGGCCGGACGTCCGGCCACTTTTTGTAGTTTTAGGGAGTATTTTTATGGATTTTTCCCCAAAAAAACCTCAATTTTACTACATTTCTAGGCCATTTTGAAAAAAAAATTCTATATTTTTTTGTCAAATTTTTTGGTTCTTTTGTCCAAAGTCCACCCTTTTTACCCAATTTTTGAAAGTTTTTCGATATTTATTTTATTTCCGTTCGGCCGTAGCATTTTTTTTCCGGAACACTTTACGGCCACAGTTTTCATCCGATTTTTACCAAAGTTTCATCAATTACTCCATATATTTTTTAGGAAAAAATTGGCGTTTTTTTTTTTAGGGAGTTTCATAATTCTACCCATTACGAAAGGCACATCGATACGCCAAAAAGCCCATTATTTCTACCATGATACTTCAAAAATTTTCGAAAAAAAAAACTCGGAAAATTTCCAAAAAAACATAGAAAATCTTTTGACAAAAAAAATTTCCCCCTCCGTTATACTTCCCCTCCCTTATACTTCCCCCTTCGATATACTTTCGTTCCCTTATACTTCCCCCTCCGTTATGCTTCCCCTGACTTATACTTCTCCCTCCGTTATACTTCCCCATATACTTCCCCCTCCGTTCCACGTCCCCTTAATTATACTTCCCCCTCCGTTATACTTCCCCTCCCATATACTTCCCCCTCCGTTCCAAGTCCCCTATACTTCCCCCTCCAATATTGTTATTTCTTTTTACGTTGGAAGCTCTTCAAACCAGTACTTTTAACCGTTTTCTCGCAAAATTGGAGCAATACTTCAAAGAAAAACGCTGAATAACGGACCCTGCTTATCTATCCTCCATTGATTTCTTAAGAAGTTTAGATATTTAGTAGTTACTTAATAGGTTTTCAAAGTAAACATGGATCGATCTAGGATTAGAGGAAAAGCTTAATTAAACGGAAACAAGATGTCCCATCCTATTCTGTTTACATCAGAAAGCTTCATTCCCGGCGGTTTCGAAGAGGACTTTAAGCCCTTCCTTATATTCACGTTCAATTTAACTAAAAGCTCTAAATTAGCTTTGGGGTTTAATTTTTTTTTCTGTATTTTTGTAACGCTATCTTTTATATGTCTGCAAATAAACGGGAAAGCGTTTGTCGGAATTAAAGACTCGTACGATAAGGTTGCTAGGCAACGCTGAAAATAAAAATCTGCCTCAAATATTTACCCGTTTGAAAAGGCTTTTATTGGTTTCCTTATGTACAAATACGTGGAAATTGTCCCTTTTTCCCATTTGAACGTGATTAAAAAAATGAATCAATCCTGAGATTAGAATGAAAAGGGGCTTTCTTCGTTGTATTGAGGCCGTCGGTACGTTTCCCGTGACGACGCCAAGCCTCACCATGGAGACGGACATTCCTCGCGCCCTCAAAAGTACTCGAGCACCACCCCCTTCTCCAGTTTCGAGTATTTCGACCCCTACTCCAATGGAGACACAAGCGGGTATTGAGTAATCTAACCTAAAGTTTTAATCGGAATAGCAATTTTCCAAACTGCTGATCATCCGGAAATCCGCATCATTTTCAAACTTCCCTTAATATTTGACGAAATTAACTTTTTAAGATACCGTTGGAAAGGGGAGAAGATCCCCTTTAATAATCAGAAAATGAAAAAAATTTTGACTTTAACCGTTTAGTCACGACGGCTCATCAAAGAAAATGAGGAAGATAAGGCCGAAAAATAACGACAAAACATTTTCAATATAAAATTTAATTTTGTGCTTAATCTTAAATGGTTTTGCGCTAAACCTAATCGTTTTCGAGATATTTGAAAAAAATTTAGTTGAAGATTCCAAATTGCGTTCTTTTGCGTACTTTATTTCCCCCTCCCTTATACTTCCCCTTCCTCATACTTCTCCTCCCTTATACTTCCCCTCCGTTATACTTCCCCTCCCTTATACTTCCATCTCCGTTATACTTCCCCTCCTCTATTTTTACTTCTCTTTTAGGAAGTTTTCGTTGGAAGCTCTTCCAAAAAATTTTTTGAAGGCAAGAAACTCAGAAATCTTCAACTTTACCGAGATTTTGTCCAAACACTTTTTGTTGGAAATTCAATTTTCATTATTTTAGTACTTAATATGTTTTGCGCTAAACCTAATAGTTTTCAAGATATTTGAAAAAAACTTAGTTGAAGATTCCTAATTGCGTTCTTTTTCTATCCGTAAGCTGCCGACGATTTGTCCATTGTGAAAAATTAATTGTAAGCCATCTTTTACCGGAAAAGGTCGCTAATTAATTAGAGTAACACGTGCTTCAATCAAAGCTTCACTTTTTATCGCTTCTCTGACGTAAAAGCTCGCCGTCTGCCCTTTAATGAACCAATCATTCAACCTTAATTATTTCCAATTGTTGGATTTTCATCACTAAAATTTTTTTCTATTTTTTTTCTCAGGATTAATGAAAGTCCTTTCCCTTTCATTCGCCCTTCCGGCGAAATTGGGAAAATGTTTGTTGAAAAGATGTTTTGTATACCATGAAAGCAAACTAAAAGGGTTTTCTGTTTATTTTCTTTTCCTGCTCTTCATAGACAAATACGGAATAAATTATTTTCGCTTATATTTATTCGATAAAGATCTTCTAATTTTCTGAAAGAGTAGATACTTTAATACCCTCCATGTTTGATTCTTATAAAAGAGAAGTTATTTTTTTAAAGAGGCTTTTCTAAAATAAAAGTTATTGCTATTTGGGAGAGATTCTTTAGGGAGGAAGGGCATTCGCCTTCCATTAGGAAGGCGAAATAAAATATTCTTTATTGAAATGTCAATTACAGAAAAATTTATTATTCTTTTATATTTCTTAAGGGTTTCTTCATTTTTGGGTGTGGTTACGTGACCTTAAAGGTCATTCCAGGCACGTAGAACTTTTCTTTTTTATTGATAAAATCCGTCATACTCCCTTTCTTTTTCTTCTGATTGCCTATTACTGTTCAAGATTTGCAAAAAAGAAGAAAGAGAGAAAAAAAAAAGTTTTTTCAAAATGATGAAATTCGTGTTTTTGGTAAATTTCTTTTACTTTTTAGTCGTTCTTTTGTCTCAGGTAAAAGTTTAATAAGATAGAAAGCCCTTAAGTCCATGCTGGAATTAAAAGAGGACTTTCCATTATTTCTGTGAAAGTATTAAATTTAATTTTCGCACGGAAAAGTTGAAATAATATATTCAAGGGCTTAATGAACTTTAACCTCGGGTGTGTTTGGACAGGGTGAAAGAGGATCCCGACGGTTTATCGAGCCTTCAATTTTCTAAACCTCGCAGATCTCGTTTACATGGACCCGTTTTTAAATTGACGGCAAACATTTTTTTTTCCTAGTTACTGATTGGCTGAAAAAAATAATGGAGATAATCAGGTCTTTGCAAACAATGAGGACAAAAAAGTGCAAAGTTACAGGGAGACAACCAGATAAAAGTACTATGTAGTTTGAAGAGCCCCAACGAAAACTTCCTTAGAGAGAAGTAAAATATAGGAGGGGGAAGTATAAAGGAGGGGAAAAGTATAAGGAGGGGAAGTATAAAGGAGGGGAAAATATAAGGGGGAAGTATAACGGAGGGGGAAGTTTTTTCCAAAAATTTTCTAAGTTTTTTTTTTTCTTTTCCAATTTTCAACTTTTTTTCTAAAATTTTCCAACTTTTTTTTTTCAAAATTTTCCAACTTTTTTTCGGAAAATTTTCCGAGTTTTTTTTTTCAAAAAGTTTTTTAAGTTTTTTCTCGAAATTTTTTTAAGTATACCTATAAAGGTAAAATAATGGGATTTTTGCCCAAGAGAGTTCCCTCTCGTAAGGCGTGGAAGTATGAAATTTCTCCCTACCAAATGATAATTTACGTAAAAAAATTGATAATTTTTTTTAAGGAAGTTAAAATTATGAGCATTGAACGCAGTTTGAAACAGCAGGTTTGCAACTTCTGGAGCATGCGCAGAAGGATATGCACGTCTAATTTTCAGACATATAACTTCAGATTTGATGGACAAACGAATTTAACGACGTCAAAATCCTTCTGCGCATGCTCCAGAAGTTTCAAACTGCGGTTGGAACAAAGCTAGTAAAATTTAAAAAACCAAATATGGGCTTTTCAGGCCCTTTCTGTCCTTGCAAAGGCTTCAATTTTTTCTACCTTGTTTTCGATAGTGTGAGTGAAAATTCAGATTTGACGGACAAACGATTTGAACGACGTAAAACCTTCTGCGCATGCTCCAGAAGTTTCAAACCAGTTTCCAGGATGGAACAAAGCTAGTAAAATTTAAAAAACCGAATTCACGTTCTGTCCTCGCTGGGCAAAGGCTTTTTTTCTACCTTGTTTTCGACAGTGCGAGTTAAAATTGCCCTACTTTTAGGAAGTTACCAGCTCCAGTACAAAATTAAAGGGCTTAAATCGCCCTTAAAGTTTTTAGAACACGCGATTTGAATCGACCCCTAAAATCGAACGACCTCGCATATATAATTCTGATCTACCTAACTATCAGCAATGAGAACACCATTTGCCTTAAAAATGAAAGAATTCATCAAAAAAATCATAAAAAACGAAGTCAAATAAAAAATTAAACTTTGTGGTGAATTTCTGGATGATTAATTAAGTCCCAAGGCATTAAAAGTCTGCATTATGTCTAAAGCCCTTTTTATGTTTTGTGGTTCTAATAATTAAAAACATAAAAACGAGGCTTTAAAATGTTATTTATTTATTAAAAAAACCTCAAAAAATTGGCGTCCTCTGCTTTTTAAATGATTAATCCTGAACTTTTTAATCTTGGAAGTTTTCTAACTCCACTTTCCTGATTAAAATGAGAGTTTTTCTTGGGATTTTGTTAGAAAGGGAGTATGGAGGATTGTCCACGAGTGTCCGACGGTGGGAGAGGCTTCTCGATATAAAAGGGGGTCAATATAAATGGGTTATGGAGAGAGAGAAAAATTTTTATCTCCCGTAATTTATTTAATGGGGAAATTTGGGTGAAAATTTGGAGAAAATCTGATGAAAATTGTGGAATTGAAGTCTTCCGGAAAAGGCGCCACTGACAATCTTATGATAGTAAAGATCCACTAATTATCTTTGTTCCAACCCAGTTTGAAACTGGTTTGAAACGCCTGGTGCATGCGCAGAAGGATTTGGACGTCATATTTGACGTCGTTCAAATCGTTTGTCCGTCATATCTGAAGTCACCTGATGTCAAATTTGCCGTGCAGATCCGTCTACGCATGCTCCAGGAGTTACAAATCAGTTTCAAACTCCGGTTGGAACAAAGCTATTACTTTCCCTCACGGGCTTGTAGTAATGAAACTCCTGGAGCATGCGCCGAAGGATTTGGACGTCGTATTTGACGTCGTTCAAATCGTTTGTCCTTCAAATCTGAAGTCAGCTGACTTCAAATTTGGCGTGAAGATCCGTCTATGCATGCTTCATGAGTTTCAAATTAGTTTCAAACTCCGGTTGGAACAAAGCCATTAATTTCCCTCTATCGGGCTTGTAGTAAGTCTCCCAAAAAACGAACATGGGGGTATTACCTCCTTAAAGAGAAGTAAAATATAGGAGGGGGAAGTATTAAAGAGGGGAAGTATAATAGAGGGGAAGTATAATAGAGGGGAAGTAAAACGGAGGGGGAAGTATATCGGAGGGGGAAGCATAACGGATTGGGATGTATATGGGAGGGGAAGTATAACGGATTGGAAAATATGGGAGGGGAAGTATAACGGATTGGGAAGTATATGGGAGGGGAAGTGTAACGAAGTGGGAAGTATATGGGAGGAGAAGTATATCGGGGGAAGTATAAGTGAGGGGAAGTATATGAGGGGAAGTATATGGGAGGAGGAAGTTTTAGTGAGGGGTAGTATAACAGAGGGTGAAGTATAAGGGAACGAAAGTATAACAGAAGGGGATGTTTAAGGAAGGAAAGGTATAAAGGAGAATTTTCTAAGTTTGTTTTTTCGAAAAATTTTCTAAGTTTATTTTTGAAAAATTGTCCGAGTTTTGTTTTTTTCCCGAAAATTTTCCGAGTTTTTTTCAAAAAAATTTTCCAAGTTTTTTCCGAAAAATTTTCTAAGTATTTTTTAAAACTTTTTTTCCAAAAATTTTCTTTTTTTTCGAAAAATTTTTAAGTTGTAAAAAAAGCCCCCGATATTTTCCCAGAAACATGAAGGGTATTACAATATCTTCCCTTTGAGAGTGCGGGACGAAAAAAAACCCCCGATATTTTCCCAAAAAACATGAAGGGTATTACAGTCTTTTCCCTTTGAGAGAGTTAAAAAGGTCGGAAAATAAAAAAAGGTGAAAAAGGTGCCGGGGAGTCGGAAAATCCTCTCCTCACGTATTAACCCTACGGACTGCTAAGTCGTACTGATAATAAAATCCTCCACTCCCCGCCTGAAGGAAACGAGATCTTTGTGTAAACAGCTTTTCCTCGACCGCTTCAGCTTCACTTAAAAACCTTTAAAAACTCTTTTTAGAACAAGGATGTTTGCAGACTTTTTGTCACCTGCGCCCTAAAAAATGCTTTTAGTATTTATTCTTCTCAAAAAGCTTTTAATAATTAAATTTATTTTATTATTTCTTCACTTAGAAGTTCGATTTATGGAGCTTTTTCGGGGCTATTGATTTACTTTTTTTAAATGTAAAATCACTTTTTTTTCCGTCATTTTTTAACTAAAGAGATGCATTCCTTTCGAAGGGAGGATTTCAAGCTCGGTTGAGGAGCCGACGAAGCGTCTTTGATCGGGTCAATTCTCGTCTCTTTGACAGGCGGACCGTCGAAAATTCGTAATCGATGTACGCTTTAAAAAGGGGGGCCGACCCCCGCGGAACCCATGAAGTAGGACGAAAATAGAAAATTTAATCGAACATGTCTCTTTTAATAAAACAATCTGGATGCAAATAAGGGAATAGAGTTGTGAAAATGGTGGAGGGGACCGAGGCTGGAAGTGGCGCGTGGGTGTTGAAAAGTGGGTGAAGTAATCAAAGGACCTTTCTGACAAGTCGACAGCCCTTTCGGTTTCCGCCCTCCTACCCCAAACAACTTTGCAAGGATTCAATCAATTAATTCTATTCACAACTTTTCTACTCGATAAATACAAAATTAAATTCATAATAACAAATTAAATACTAATTACGTAGGTCGTATCTTAATGTTTAAAATTTTCCAGGTAGAAAAAAACGGGCAGTCTGCCCGAGGGAAGCCTCTCTCCCCCGGGTGAACATCTCACATTTCTCCCTACTTTTAAAAAATTAAAAAAAACAATTTTTTTAAAAATTATGATTAAAAAAATTGACGTTTTTTCTGGTTTCTACATTTTTACTCTAAAGTTCTCCTTAAAGAGAAGTAAAATATAGAAGGGGGAAGTGTAACGGAGGGGAAGTATAACGGAGAGGAAGTTTTTCGGATTTTTCAAAAAAATCTTTTGTATTGACGTGAATAAATGTACCTACTCTAAAGTTCTCCTTAAAGAGATGTAAAAATAAAGGGGGGAAGTATAATAGAGGGGAAGTATAACGGGGGGGGGAAGTATAATAGAGGTGAAGTATAACGGGGAGGGGGAAGTATAATAGAGGGGAAGTATAACGGGGAGGGGGTAAGTATAACGGGGAGGGGGGAGAGTAACGGAGGGGAAGTATAACGGAGAGGAAGTTTTTCGGATATTTCAAAACAACCTTTTGTATTGACGTGAATAAATGTAACTACATACTCTAAAGTTCTCCTTAAGAGAAGTAAAATATAGGAGGGGGAAGTATAAAGGAGGGAAGTATATCGGGGGGAAGTATATCGGAGGGGAAGTTTAACGGGGGGGAAGTATAACGGAGGGAAGTTTTCGGATTTTTCAAAAAAAATGTTTTTGTAATGACGTGAATAATGTACCTACTCTAAAGTTCTCATTAAAGAGAAGTAAAATATAGAGGGGGAAGTATAATAGAGGGGAAGTATAACGGAGGGGGAAGTATAAGGGAGGGGAAAGTTTAACGGAGGGGAAGTATAACGGAGAGGAGGTTTTTCGGATTTAAAAAAATCTTTTGTATTGACGTGAATAAATGTACCTACTCTAAAGTTCTCCTTAAAGAGAAGTATGTAAAAACATATGAGGGGGAAGTATTAATGAGGGGAAGTATATCGGAGGGGGAAGTTTATCGGAGAGGAAGTTTTTCGGATTTTTCAAAAAAATCTTTTGCATTGACGTGAATAAATGTACCTACTCTAAAGTTCCTTAAAGAGAAGTAAAATGTAGGAGGGGGAAGTATTAATGAGGGGAAGTATATCGGAGGGGGAAGTATATCGGAGAGGAAGTTTTACGGATTTTTCAAAAAAAATCTTTTGTATTGACGTGAATAAATGTAGGTACCTACTCTAAAGTTCTCCTTAAAGAGAAATAAAAATATAGGAGGAGGAAGTATTGAAGAGGGGAAGTATAATAGAGGGGAAGTATATCGGAGGGGGAAGTATAACGGAGGGGAAATATAACGGAGGGAAAGTATAACGGAGGGAAAAGTTTTTTTGTCAAAATATATTCTAAGTTGTTGTTTTTCAAAAATTTTCCAACTTTTTTTATTAAAAAGGACTCGGTCAAAAGAGGAAGGCGGTTCAAAAAGCCAGAATCAAAGCCTTAAAATCCAGGTTTTCCTCAAAATTTCAATCCTTTAAAGTTTAATGATTAATTTATATTCCGCCTGTTTTTTTTTTTTAAACATGTGGTTTGTTGTTGTAGAGATTGACATTTAAGAGTATCCAATTTAAAAGTAATTAAATCAGCTTTATCGTGGGGTGAAAATGCGAAAATTTTAAATTGCTTTATGTCGTTTATTTGTAATCAAACTATCGGACGACCTACCCCACTACCAGTGAGGGTAAGACAGTTTAGCTGCTGCAATTTTTCACCCAATAATAATGCCTTTGTTTGAACCGATGTTTGAATCTCCTGGAGCATGCGCTGAAGGATTTGGACGTCAAATTAGACGTTTAAATCGTTTGTCCGTCAAATCTGAAGTCATGTGACGTCCAAATCCTTCTGCGCATGCTCCATTAGTTTCAAAATAGGGTTGAAACAAAGCTATTAAATATTGGGGGAAAAAATTCTATAGAAGAGCGAAAGGGCTTCGACCGTCGGGCAAAAACATTTATTTTTTTCTACCTCGAATCTTATTTTTTTCCTCCTTTCTTTATTTTCTTTCCCTCCCTCTTTTGGGTATTTCCTCGCTGATTCCCAATTTGATATCTTGACACTAAGCTTTTTATCAGACGCCATGAAATGCCATCTGAATTTCGTTCTTTTAGAATAAACTCTTTGTGAGATCTATTTCTTAAAGGCTTTTTATCTCCCTTGACTAAGTGAAAGGGGATAGCGGGTGCCCTTTAAAATGTGAACCCTCTCTAAAAAGTATAACTAACCTATAAGTTATAACACTTGATTTTTTTATTTAGAACCTTTAAGGGAAGTGGGAGGAATCGATAAAAAGAGAATATTTAGCTTCCTAAGCATAAAATTCTTTATAAAAATTTCCTTTTACGTCAGCAAAAAAACTCCGTAGGTTAAATTCGAATATGGATCTATACCGATCTCAACTTTGTTTGTGGTGCCGTCCGGCCGTAGGCACTATTTTTTTAGGGGACACTTTACGGCCACAATAAAAATCTCAAACTCCCCATAGTTTCTTGATATCAACGGATTTCATCCTTCTTTCGCATGAGAAACTCCCATTTTTGGGGGCTTTCCTATATCTTTCGCCCGGGAAAACCCCTTTTTATCGGAGTTTTAGGAGTTTTCTTCATTTTTAGACCAAAAAAAACTCCTTTTTTTCTACCGGATGAGGTAAACCGAGAATCTGTGCCAATTTAAAAAAAATCCGACGATTAAAAATCAATTCCTTCATTTGCAAAAGGATAAAGTTTGAAATGGGAACAAAAGGAAGGGCCAGTACTTCAATTAAAATCCTCCTCCACCCCTTCCACAAATCACTTCCTACCCCTCACAAAACGCAAATCCGTCATGTCCGATTCAATTCCGAACATGAAAATTCAGCGCTTTTATCTCCCGTAACTTTTCGGTAACGCAGACAAATTGAGTGGGCAATTTCGCGTTTATTTTTAGCTTATTTTGATCTACTAAATGCCGATGTTTTTCGCACATTATTAAAGGGATAGATCGGGAAAAAATAAATAGGCTGAGGGGATTAGACCCTGGGGATTAAACACCAGGGACTGGAGGGAGAATGATACAGTGTGGGAATCGAACCCGCGACCTTTGTATCACCGAGGGAATTAAGGAAGGACCGATGCCTTAATCCCCTAGGCATTAAAGCCAAGCCGTCCCCAATTAGCGGAAATTATTAAAGATCCATACTAGATAGAGGTCATAGGGCATGATGCTCCATTTTTCGGAATTAAGGGCTCTTTAAATTACTAGTTTGAAGAGCTATAAGGGAGGGGAAGTATAAGGAAGGGGAAATATAAGGGGGGAAGTATAACGGAGGGAAAAGTATAAGGAAGGGGAAATATAAGGGAGGGGAAGTATAACGGAGGGGGAAGTAAGGGTGGGGAAAATAAGGAAGGGGAAGTATAACGGAGGAGGGAGCATTAGGAGGGGAAGTATAAGGAATGGGAAGTATAAGGAGGGGAACTATAACGGAGGAGGGAGCATTAGGGAGGGGAAGTATAAGGAATGGGAAATATAAGGGAGGGGAACTATAACGGAGGAGGACGGGGAGGGAATTAGGGACTATGGAAGTTACGGAAGGGGAGCGTAACGGAGGGGGAAGTATAACGAGAGGAAAGTTTTTTTTTTTTTCAAAAATTTCCGAGTATTATTGTGTTTTTTTAACTTATAAATTTTCTTTTTTAAATTTGCTCTTTTTTTTCCGAAAAATTTTTTAAGTTCTTTTTTTAAGTATAAAGGTAGAAATAATGGGATTTTTGCCCTAGAGAGGTCCCTCTTATAAGGGGTGGAAGTATGAAATTTCTCCCTTCTAAAATGATTATTAATGTTTAAAAAATGATAATTTTTCTACCCCAAAAATTCGTAAAAAATAAGGAGTAATTGGTGAAAATTTGGTGAAAATCGGACCAACCGTTCGGCCGCAGCGAATTTTTTTAAAATTTCAAACCGACACATCTCCGCCATTATTTCGAACTTCAAAAATCGCCCTCCTTAGATTCTTGTTCACCGGTTAAAGAAATTTGTGTGAAAATTTGATGAAATCGGTTGAAAATATGGCCGTAAAGTGTTCCGGAAAAAAAATGCTAAGGCCGGCCGGCACTACAGACAAGTTGAGATCGGTATGGATCCATATTCGAATTTACCCTTAGCGGTCGAAAATCCGGCGTGGAGGGTATCACAATAACTTCTTTAAGAAATTTAAAACAAAGCAAAAATAGGGTGTAACCACTTTTAATAAAGAAAATCCCTTTTTCACCGGATTTTCAGGAGTTTTCCGTGTATTTTGAACGAGAAACCCTCAATTACAAAATTTCTAGCGTTTCCCACGGTTTTCTTGACCTAGAAACTCCTTTTTTTCATAGATTTTAGCTTGGACGAACTCATTCGTCCCAAAAAAGTCATTTTCTGACGGATTTACTATCTTCACTCGTAAGGCATAAAAACTTTTTTGCTGTTTCGGGCAACGAACTCCCTTTTTACGAGCTTTTCTGAGCCTACCATACCTCTTTCGCCGCGGAAAACTTTTTTCCCCGAATTTTCCGGAGTTTTCATCGGTTTTTGATCCTAGGAATCCCTAATTACAAAGGTTTCCAAGTTTTTTTTTCGGTTTTATGGCCAAAAACGTTTTTTTTTATTCGGATTTATGGCCAAAAACGCTTTTTTTTTTTCGGTTTATGGCCAAAACGTTTTTGTTTTTCGATTTTATGGCCAAAACGCTTTTTTTTTTTTTCGGTTTTATGGCCAAAAACGCTTTTTTTTTTTCGGTTTTATGGCCAAAAACGCTTTTTTTAAAAGGTTTTTGGCTTTATCAAACGCCAGCGACTTCCCAAATTTTCTTTCCCCTTATGAACCGATAATTTTCCAAAATGGGACCCCAGATTTGAAAATGTGTCACGTAGGTGTAAAATTGGCACTCTCCCTTTAATTAAAGCGTCCAATAGAGGTAGAAGGACGAGGGAAATGGGATGGAGGGCACATTATAAAAAACCTGAAATTGTCTGTCTTCCCCTTTGTACTCCTCGAAGCCGTAATTAATTTGACATTAAGATAGACGAACGCTTTAATTACAAGTTAATTATAAATTATGAAAACTAACATATTTTTTAACAATAACTTCTTTAAGGAAGTTAAAAAAGTTTCATAATTGATGATGTTCAGATAGACAAAATTAATTAGAATGCCCTGAAGAAAAGAGCAATATCATGGGTTTTCACCCATTGTTTTCTACGGTCTGTCCTTGTAGATACAAGGACAATGCATGTCCTACAGTCTGTTACACCATTCCCTGTAGACTTCGACATTGTCTTTGCCCTTATTTAATGCCATTTCTTTTAGAATCAGGGAAAAAAAGGTTGAATCAACGGTTTTCGAATGTAATGTTAGTACAGTCCTGTTGCCAATTTCTCATCAAATTTCGACCTTTTTACCCCATTTTAAGAAGCTTTACAAATTTTTTTTGACTGAAAAACACGCTTTTTCACAAAAAAAAAGACGAAATTTCAGGTTCTTTTGCAGAGAAAAACCCTTCCAAATTTTGAGCGCTTTTCCTTAGTTATATGGGCCATGAAACCATTTTTAGTAAGCTTAACCAGAAATACATAACTTTTATTTCCTTAAAGAAGTTATTGTGATACCCTCGAAGTCGAGTTTTTGGGGAAGGGTCTTCCAGACCCCGGAGGGTCAAATCAATTGATCTTTACTGATCTCAACTTTGTCTGTGGTGCCGGCCAGCCGTAGTTTTTCCGGAACACTTTACGGCCACAGTTTTCAACCGATTTTCACCAGATTATCACAATTACTCCTTATATTTTTACAAATTTTGGATGTAAAAAAATTATCATTTTTGAACATTATTATCATTTTAGTAGGAGAAATTTATACTTCCACCCATTACTAGAGGGACCTCTCTTGGGCGAAAATCCCATTATTTCTACCTTGATACATAGAAAATTTTCGAAAAAAAAAGAAAACTTAAAAAATTTTCGAAAGAATTTTCGAATGTCGACTTGGACAATTTTTCGGAAAAAAACTATTACAAAAAATTTTTTAAAGAAAAAAAAATTCCCCCGTTATACTTCCCATCCTTTATACTCCCCATCCTTTATACTTCCCATCCTTTATACTTCCCGTATACTCGTACTTCCCAGCCTTTATACTTCCCATCCCTTACACTTCCCATCCTTTATACTTCCCATCCCTTACACTTCCCATCCTTTATACTTCCCATCCGTATACTCGTACTTCCCATCCTTTATACTTCCCATCAAAGATACTTCCCATCCTTGGTACTTCCCATCCTTTGTACTTCCCATCCTTTATACTTCCCATCAAAGATACTTCCATCCTTGGTACTTACCATCCTTTGTACTTCCCATCCTTTATACTTCCCATCCTTGTACTTCCCATCCTTTGTACTTCCCATCTTTATACTTTCCATCCATTATACTTCCCATCCATTATACTTCCCATCCTTTGTACTCCCCATCCTTTATACTTCCCATCCTTTATACTTCCCGTATACTCGTACTTCCCAGCCTTTATACTTCCCATCCTTTGTACTTCCCATCCTTTTACTTCCCATCCTTGGTACTTCCCATCCTTTGTACTTCCTCCTTTACTTCCCATCCTTTATACTTCCCGTAATTTATACTTCCCATACTTTATACTTCCCCCTCTGTTATACTTCCCCATCCGTTATACTTCCCTCCTCTATTTTTTCCTCCTTTTTATTGCCTCTCCGATCAGAGTTGGAAGTACTTAAGTACATTCGTACATAAGTACTTGCTTCAAGTACTTCTAAGTTTTTAGAAAATATCACTTAAGAAGCATCAATAAATGAAAGATGAAGTTGATTGAGAGTTTTTAACGTTTAAGTACAACTAAAGTAATTGTCAAGTACAATTACAAGTACTAGTACTTGTATTTATTTTATTTTAGAACAATTACAACTACTTGTACTTGTATTCGTCAGTTCTCTACCAATCTCAAGTACTTGGGCTTGTATTGTCTTTCTCAACTTGTAAGTACATTTACTTGTAATTGGTACTTGTACTTAAGTGCAACAAGTACAGTTCGGGGAAAAATAACATAAAATAAATAACTCAAGGGACAACACATGACAACACAAGGGATGATGTCATTGCACCATATTACTAAGTACAAGTACTAAGTACAATTAAGTACTTGTTTTTGTTTTAGATTTCAAGTACAATTACAAGTAATTGTACTTTTTATAACTATCAGAACAAGTACAAGTACATGGACTTGGATGTGCTTGTGCAAGTACAAGTACATGAACTACTTTTAAAAAAAATATGGCAAGTACAAGTACAAGAACTGTACTTGTACTTGCCATATTTTTTTAATTACTTTACTTGTACTTTGTACTTTGTACTGGAAGTACGATTTTGCCAACTCTGCCTCGATATACTTCCCTTCCTTTGTACTGCCTCCTCCGTTATACTTCCCTTCCTTTATTTACCCCTCCATTATACTTCCCCTCGAAAAATTTTCGAACGTCGACTGATAATTTTTCGGAAAAAACTATTAAAAAAATTTTTTAGTGAAAAAAAAATTCCCCCCGTTATACTTCCCATCCTTTATACTTCCCATCCTGTATACTTCCCATCCTTTATACTTCCCATCCTTTATATGTTCCATCCATTATACTTCCCATCCATTATACTTCCCATCCTTTATACTTCCCATCCTTTTTACTTCCATCCTTTATACTTCCCCTCTGTTATACTTCCCCTCCGTTATACTTCCCCTCTATATTTCCCCTCCTTTTTATTGCCTCCTCCGATACTTCCCTTCCTTTGAACTGCCTTCTCCGTTATACTTCCCCTTCCTTTTATTTCCCCCTCCGTTATACTTCCCCCTCCTATATTATTACTTCTCTTTAAGGAAGTTTTCGTTGAATCCTCTTCAAACCTGTACTTTTTCAGATTCTGGTTGTTTTTGTCTAACTTTTGCGGTTTTTTTTTTTCCTAAAAATAATAACTTTTTTCCCAATTTCCGTCGTTTTCCACAGTTTTTTAAGAGAAAAATAACACCCTTTATGAGATTGATTATTGGTCAAGAAACGCCAATTAAACCAAAATTTCAAGAAGCACGAAAAGTCATGAAACCTCCTTTTTTCCCCTGATAACATTTCGTCCGCAACTTTAGATAAATATGTTTTGACGTTTCCCAATTCGATTGTTCAAAAATGTAGAAAATTGGTAAAGGGTGGGATATACAAAGGAAACGTCGATTCCTGACATCTCGAAAGCCATGGAAATCAATCTAGACTCCGGAAATCGTATCTACAACAAGAAAATTGAAATTTTCTTCAAAAATGACGTTCGAAAAAAAATCTTTATACAAGATTCTGAAGCAGGTATCGACGGGAACCTCCTCAAAGTGGAGCAATCATTTTGCATACCTTACATTTTTTTCATTATTAAGTCAGAAAAAATGAATATTTTCGCCTAGCCAGGACTTGCGGGAGCGAGAACATACCTTTCTCCCTACCATATTTTTGAGGCAATTTTTTTTCCATATGAGGCTCTCCGGGTACGAAGGGCGAACTCAACATCGGACAAATTTTTTTTTTTCAGATTCTAGACCTCTTAGTGAATACTCCCATATAATTTTTATGTTGAGTTCGCCCTTTTTTCCCCTTTAAATACGTAAAAACCGATATTCGGCAAAGCTCTAACTGCGATATCCGAGCGGGTACGAAGGGCGAACTCCACATCCTAGTCCACAACCCCCACTCCTTTTCCCATTCCAGGGCATGCCATTTCTGTTGAGTTCGCCCGTAACATAAAACTTTAAAATGCGAATATCTCGAAACTACGTTTTGTTGAGTTCGCCCTTCGTACCCGGAGCGACTCATATCTCCTCCACTTTTGAGAATTCGAAACATGGAGGGTTTCACAATACCTAAATTTTCTTTGAGAAAGAAAAAACAAGATCCCCAAGTCAATTCTAAAGTGACTACAAACGTTTTCAATATAAATTAGTGTATAATAAATAATTGATGATATGCTAATCTTCAAATTTGTGACCAGAAACTTTAAAGGTGCTTTAACGACCTCATTTTCCTTGGCTTTAGAAACTCCATTATTGAAACAGAATTCAAATAAGTGTTTAAAATTTATTTTTCCCTTTTAAACAATTTATGAACAAGATTTTTCTTGTAAGCGAGGACGAAAAAACCTTTTTTAATTAAAATTTGCGCTGAAAAAATAATAATTAAAATAATAACTAATATTATTGAAGTTTAGAAGCTGTTATGAATATTGATGCGGTGTTTAACGGTGGTTGAAATTTCCATAAAATATAAAGCAATTACTAAGTATATAAACTGAGATTAGTTGAGAAAAGACTTTTCGTAGAGGTTCTCAAAAGTATGAGTTTCCAGGGGGGAAATTTGCATTGTCGTATTTACATTTAGGCTTTTAAATTATATTTTAAAAATAAATTATTAGGCGGAAAGGCGTGAACGTGTTGACAAGTCCCCAGTGAATAAATACCGTAAGGGCTTTGGAAGTAATCAACAAAAGCCAAAAACCTTTTCGCCTTTTGAACCGCCTCGCAAATAGGGTCGCGGAAATATGTCGAGAGAATCTCACGGGAAAACGAACTCAAACCAACGTTTTGAGCCTTTTGTACCATTTTGTAATATAATTTTATATACGACATACACTTTTTCTCTTGTATCGATTTTTCCCGCAGACTTTCTGGCTTTTCATTCCGGAAAAATACAGCAGAAACAAAATAAAAGTATGGTTTGAAGAGCTTCCAACGAAAACTTCCTTAACGAGAAGTAACAATATAGGAGGGGGAAGTATATGGGATGGGAAGTATAACAGAGGGGGTAGTATAAGTTAGGGAAAGTATAAGGGATGGGAAGTATAAAGGAGGGGGAGTATAACGGAGGGAAAGTAAACGGAGGGGGAATTTTTTTTTTAATTTTCCGATTTTTTTTTGAAAATTTTTCCAGTTTTCTTTTTTAAAGCGCTTTTTTTTTTTTTTTAAATTTCCGAGTTTTTTTTTTCGAAAAATTTTCCGGTTTTTTTCGAAAAATTTTCCAGATTTTTTTTTTAAAGCGCTTTTTTTCGAAAAATTTTCCAAGTTTTCTTTTTTCGAAAAATTATTTAAGTGTCAAGGTAGAAATAATGGGCTCTTTGCCTCTCGTAAAGTGTAGAAGTATGAAATTTCTCCCTACTAAAAAAATAATAATTAAAAAGTGGCAATTTTTTCACCAAAAATTCTTAAAAAATATAAGGAGTAATTGGTGAAAATTTGGTGAAAATCGGACCAACGGTTCGGCCGCAGCGGATTTTTTAAAATTTCAAACAGACATATCTCCGCCATTTTTTGGAAATTCAAAAATCGCCCTCCTTACATTCTTCTTCACCGGCTAAAGAAATTTGTATGAAAATTTGGTGAAAATCGGTTGAAAACTGTGGCAGAAATGTGTTCCGGAAAAATGCTACGTCCGGACGGCACCACAGACAATGTTAAGATCGGTAAAGGTCGATTTGACCCTCCGGAGTCTCGAAGACCCTTCCCCAAAAACCCGACATGGAGGGTATCACAATAACTTCTTTAAGGAACTTAATATTGGGGTAGAGCCCAGAATCAAGGGAAAAAAATTAAAGGCTTCGCCCAGCCAGGCCAAAAGAAATGGGCTCAAACAGCCTAAATTTCGCCCTACTATCAAACAAAAATTTAATTAAAAAAACAGCAATGGAGGGTAATACAATAACTTACTGTTAGTAAGTTGAAAGGTAGTACATGGCAAAAGACTCGCTTATTAAATCTCCAGTTATTAAATCTAAAGGCTTAAGCTCGGATTTTCGGACGTTCAATTTCCGACGTCTGATCCTCGAAAGTGCAGAGTCACCTATTCCGTAACCACCTACATATTCATGTTTGAGTGGGAAGGAGGTTTTTGCATTGTAAATTTTTAAGAAGATAAAACGGAAAAGCTCTTGGAAAGAGAAAGCCTCTAAACGTTTTTTCATAGGGAGAAACTTCTTGATTAACCCATAAAATATGAGGCCTTTTTTTCGTTACTTCCGCTCTACTGAAGAACTTATCTCAGAAAATTGGATAAAAATCTACGGTTGCGTTTTTTACCTCCAAAATTTCTGAATTTCCAAGGGGGATAAAAGATGAGTTTAATTAAGAATAAAGACGTCTCTACACGTTTTGAGGTCTGTGGTCTTTGAGTTTTCCTAAGGGTCAATCGATGTTTGTTAGCGAAGGCTGAAAAAGGGTTTTCCCTTACTAAAACTCCAGAGATCCTATACGAATCCTCTCGTTATATTTTCCTCTACCCTTAAAACAAAATGTATTCTTTTTTCTTTATCATATTTTTTTATCCGGAAAATCTACTGAAATATTCGGTGAAGGTTAGACCGTCAGGTCTAATCAAGGTTTAATGACCCATTTCCAAAAACCGTCTTTCGAGGGTATCACATTAACATTCTTTCACAAACTGAAAAAAGATTTAAAAAGAGGTGGGCCCAATGAAGGGAATTTGGAACCCGGGCCACCAGCGCTTTTTCTCCAGAGCCAAAAATTTACAATTTTTCAATATACTGTAGCGCCCATTTCCACAGTCAAAATCTCAACTTTTTATAGCGTATTTGGCAGAAATTTTGTAAACTTTAATTTTGTACAAAGTAGCTTCGAAAAACGCTTATTTCCGGAGATATAACCAAAAAACGGGAAAAAGTCGACATTTTCGAACTTTTCATGGGGGTTCAATGAAAGTTGATAACAAAAACTTAATGAATAAATGATAAAAAAAATAATACCCTATTACATTAGAAAACTAATAAAAGTGAAGAAGTACCTAATTCAAAATAGATTAAAGTCGTTGAAGTTTTCCCGTTTTATTGGAACGGTTATTATGTCTTCTATTTTCTTAAGAAAAAGAAAAAATTCTCTAAGCCACCGGATCCTATTAACCTCGGCCAATGATTTAAGCATCTTCATAGGATAGACAAGTTATTAAAAAATTAAAATGTTGACTAGTTTTTAAACCTTAATTATCTAGTCGGAGAGGATTTAATTATAAAAAGTTGATTAATCTTTATTTTTTTCAAAATTGAGTTTATAAATTAATAGGTTATCACTTTTAACCTTAAAATAATTAGGATTTTTAAAATTTCCTTTCTCTCAAGGTGTCCTTGGAAATCCTTCTACTTCGTATTTATAAACCTCCCTTAAAGTGATCTGTTCTTTCAAATAAAAGGAATCCTTACGATTTCTCTACGTTATTCAAGGAGTCCTCGAACGGAGGGCTCTCATTGGCTGAGGATAACAAGATTCTTGACACTCACTTAACACCTTGCTTAAGTAAGGGATAGAGATGTTCAAGGTATCCTTTTAAAAAATGTCAAATTATAGCGTTTTTCCATATGAACATTTTTGACAACTTTAAAAAATGTCAAATTATAGCGTTTTTCCATATAACCATTTTTGAAAACTTTAAAAAATGTCAAATTATAGCGTTTTTCCATATAACCATTTTTGACAACTTTGACAAGTTTCAAGTTTTTTTTGAGTATACAGTTTTGTACGACGTATCAAAAATGCGGGTTTAGCATAACTGTAGCCCCTGGCATCTACAAAACTTATGAAACCAGTATGTACGGACTCAGTCGGATTATTAGTTCTCCCGCAGCATTGACATCTGCCACATTTCCCCTTTTTTCGCCCCCCCCCCCCGGGATCTGGTTCTAATAGGCCAAAACTTTTATAGTGAATGAAGTAGGAAATTTTTTCAACTTTAATTTCGTAATCTTCGAAAAACGCTTATTTTCCGAGATAAAAGCAAAAAAATAGAAAAAAACGACGAAATTTTTATGAAATTTATTCGTAAATTCTAGAACTATCAGATTTATTAAAAAGGTCAGTTTTGTCCCCCTAGGCAGCGGACGCTGCATTATAATTATGAAACATCAGTTTTTAATTTGAAATTTTTTAAATTGAAACTGACACATTTTATACTTTGTAAGCATAAAAACGACCTCTGAAAACAACGGAGAGGATTTAATTAAAAATCATTGTTTTATCCTTTTTCCTTCGACATTAAAGACCCTTCAAATAAATACCTAAATTATAAAAAAAAGCGGGTGCAAAAGAGCACAAGAGGCATTTTTATCCCAGTAGTTTATGCGCAACTGTTCAAAGTAAATTTACCAACCAGATGGCCCATTTCTCCCATACGGTCCTCCCACAAACAAAGAGAAAAAATCCTATTATGATATTCTTTTAGAGAATTTTTTAAACTTTTTCAGGATGTTTTATTTATTTCTTTTCTGGGGCGAAGCAATATATAACTGTCATACTCTGGCATTTTTTACAGTTCATGACATGATAGGATTAACCGATTTTTTATTGTATACTTCTGTGTAACCGATTAATCTTAGCAGTCCTTCATGACCATGGTTTATATAATCATAATCATAAATCTATGATTAGATTTATCATCATCTATTAAATAATTTAGTTAGGTACCTTAAAAAATAGAGACTTTTTTTTACCTTGAGAAATGCTGTTGTTAGGACGGTGGCGGGAGTACGACTGATTTGTACACCGTTTTCCACGGCTGAAAGGAACCCACCCGCCTCCCTGACTGAAAACCTCCCCAACCCAGTTAGGAAGGGGTATCCCACCCGCGAGGAGAATGAGAGCATCCACCCCAAAACAACCCAGCTCCTATTTTCTACGTAGAGCCGGACCGGCAAGATTTCCCTTCATTATACGAATTTACATTTTATTATTCCGTTAGGATTTTGTTTTTCTAGTTTAATTAAATTTGTCAAAAGAATGTTATTGTATTACCCTCCATGTACGGTTTTTGGGAGGGAGACTGGGAGACCCCGTCGGGTCAATTTGAGCAGTGATTTTATTACGCAGTAGGATTTTCTTTCCTAGTTTAATTAACTTCGCGAGAACGAACTTTATTGCATTTCCCACCACATACAGTTTTTGGGAGAGGGGTCTGGAATACACCGTAGGGTCAACTAGACTAGTGACTTTATTACGGAGTAAGGAATAGTAGTATATTATTATAGTATTATAGTTTTACCCTCAATGTACTTGAACATGGGCACACACTAACATACATTATAGTTGCTGCTGCCGCTGTCTCTGCAGTCACTGTCACAGCCACAGTCGCTGTCATTGTCGTTGCTACTACTGTCGGTGCAGTATCTGTCACTGCCACAGTCACTGTCGCTGCAGTCTCATACACTAACATACACCATAGTTGCTGCTGCCGCTGTTTCTACAGTCACTGTCACTGCCACAGTCGCTGTCATTGTCGTTGCTACTACTGTCGGTGCAGTATCTGTCACTGCCACTGTCACTGTCGCTGCAGTCTCATACACTATCATACACCATAGTTGCTGCTGCCGCTGTCTCTGCTGTCACTGTCACTGCCACAGTCGCTGTCATTGTCGTTGCTTCTTCTGTCGGTGCAGTATCTGTCACTGCCACAGTCACTGTCGCTGCAGTCTCATACACTAACATACACCATAGTTGCTGCTGCCGCTGTCTCTGCTGCCGCTGTCTCTGCAGTCACTGTCACTGCCACAGTCGCTGTCATTGTCGTTGCTACTACTGTCGGTGCAGTATCTGTCACTGCCACAGTACTGTCGCTACAGTCTCATACACTAACATACACCAAAGTTGCTGCTTCCGCTGTCTCTGCAGTCGCTGTCTCTGCAGTCGCTGTCACTGCTACAGTCACTGTCACTGCTACAGTCACTGTTGCTGCTGACTCTGTCACTGCCACAGTCACTGTCGATGCTGACTCTGTCACTGCCACAGTTACTGTTATTGTCACTGCTAGTACTGTAGCTTCAGTCTCTGTCACGGCCACAGTCACTGTCGCTTCAGTCTCAGTCACTACCACAGTCACTGTCGCTTCAGTCTCTGTCACTGCCATAGTCTCTGTCATTGTCACTGACGCTGTAGTCTCTGTCACTGAAACAGTCGCTGTCCTTGTCACTGCCACAGTCACTGTCGCAGCAGTCTCTGTCACTGCCACAGCCGCTGTCATTGTCACTGTCGCTACGGTCACTGTCCCTGGAACAGTCGCTGTCATCGTCACTGCCACAGTCACTGCTAAAGTGCTGTCATTGTCCTTGCTACAACTGTCGCTGCAGTCTTTGTCACTGCCGCTGTAGTAACTGTACTGTCGCCGCTTCCACTGCCGCTGCAGCTACTATCACAGTTGCCGCTTCCGCTGCCGCTGGGGTCACAGTCGCTGCAATCTCTGTCACAGCCACAGTCACTGTCATTGTCGCCGCTGTCGCTGTCATTGTCGCCGCTGTCACTGTCACTGTTGCCACAGTCACTGTCACTAGTCACTTAGCCCAAAGAGAGCCCGGAAAGCGTTTCAAGGTCGCCATCTCCCTCAAACCCGACCTTAATATTATAATAATCGCTTTCCCAAGTTTAGTCAGATCGATAATTTTTATTCGGAAGGCTCCAAAACATTCTAATTAACCTGACAACTTGTCCAACACAGAAGTCTAGAGAACAGGCTAGTTATTAGTTATATAGAGGTGGTGGATGAATTTTCCTCCCTTCCCCAACGCCATCCTTTCCTCCATTCTCAACAACTTCGCTAATTGCATTGTTCGAAAAGCGCTTTGAAAGTTGCCAACTTTAAATTTCATCTTAATAACAATAAGTTATATAGTTCTAACAATATTTCGAAAGTACAAAAGATTTATTCAAGATCCCTGCATAATTGATAAAGGTTAACGACCCCATTATTTTCAGAATCATATTTAATATTACATTAATATTGATTTTAGACGGGGATTTCAGTCACTGAAATTGCCACTGTCAATGTCAATGCTATTACTGTCACTACCACTGCCACTGTCAATGCTATGTAGCTGTCATTGTCACTGACACAGTCACTGTCATTGTTACTGCCACAGTCACTGTCATTGTTACTGCCACAGTCACTGTCATTGTCACTGCCACAGTCACTGTCATTGTCACTGCCACAGTCACTGTCATTATCACTGCCACAATCACTTTCATTGTCACTGCCACAGTCACTGTCATTGTCACCGCCACAGTCACTGTCATTGTCACCGCCACAGTCGCTGTCATTATCGCAGCTACTACTGTCGCTTCTGTCTCTGTCACTGCCACAGTCTCTATCAGCGCAGTCTCTGTCCCTAAAACATTCACTGTTATTGTCACTGCCACAGTCACTGTCGCTGCAGTAGCTGTCACTGTCGCCGCTTCCACTGCCGCTACGGTCACATTCACTGCCACAGTCACTGTCATTGTCGCCGCAGTCACTGTCACTATTACTGTCAATGTCACGATGAGTCTTCCCTTCGAATCCTTATTACGCAGATTTTATTTTCAGAATCATATTTAATATTACATTAATATTGATTTTAGACGGGGATTTTCAGTCACTGCAATTTCCACTGTCAATGTCAATGCTATTACTGTCACTGCCATTGTCAATGCTATGTAGCTGTCATTGTCACTGCCACAGTCACTGTCATTGTCACTGCCACAATCACTGTCGCTGCAGTCTATGTCACTGCCACAGTCGCTGTCATTGTCGCAGCTACTACTGTCGCTTCTGTCTCTGTCACTGCCACAGTCTGTATCGGCGCAGTCTCTGTCACTAAAACATTCGCTGTTATTGTCACTGCCACAGTCATTGTCGCTGCAGTAACTGTCACTATCGCCGCTTCCACTGCCGCTACGATCACATTCACTGCCACAGTTACTGTCATTGTCGCCGCAGTCACTGTCACAATTACTGTCAATGTCACGATGAGTCTTCCCTTCGAATCCTTATTACGCAGAATATCTTTACTAGGACAATTCGTTCCCATTTTAAAATATCCAGACTGTCTAATCAAATTTGTTGCTCCCAGCTGTTCAAAAACTTAACGTTCAAATCAATTAACGTTTTTATCCCAAATGAGCGGTGTTGGGAATTCGTGGTTTTTCCTGTAAAGGTTCTAATTAAGTACCAGAGCCGCTTATCAGATTTCAACCGATTAATCAGTCTAATAAGATAAAAGCGCTAAAAGACCTTAGTGTTGTTTTCTGTGGGTTTTGTGGAAAACTATCAAGCAAGGACGTTCCGTCGTAAATAAGCAGATTCTGCGAAAACTTCCATCATCGGTAGATTCAAAGAAACCTCAAGGACTACTTTATTTTCAGAATAAAAACAATATAAACATTATAATCATTATCAATTTCGCTGCGTTGTGCATGGTGGAGTCGCATTCGTTGACAACAAAATATTTTAATTACGATGGATCCATTTGAACAAATATTATCATATATGTAAACGCCCCGGCTAACATCTATAAAAAAAATGTAGGACTTAAAATTGGTAATATTCCTTAAGGGTCCGTTATACCACGCTCATTTCTTTGATTTGCTCCAATTTTGCAAGAAAACTGTTGGTTTATAAATTTTTTTCATTTTGACTCGGCTTTAGAATACATTTATTTACATTTTACAAAATATTTTTTCAAATATTATAAAAACGTCAATTTTTTCAATGATTTTCATGGTTATAATTAAAAAATTCGATAAAAATAGTTTGTACTAAAATTTATGAGGGTTTAATGAAGTTAAATGCCATAAAATTTTTTCATAACCACGGTCAATTTTCTGTAAATTGGGCGCAAAATAAAAACTTCGATAAAATTACGGTTTTTTGTTTAGCTCCGATTGTTTCTTGACTTCAAAAAAGAACATATTTTAAAAACTAGCAGTTTTCTCGGCAAATTGCAGGAAAACTTCAAAGAAAAAACGAGCCTTAAGGAATCCTCGAATGGAGGGCTCTCATTGGCTAATGCTTACCCCTAAACATACTTACAGAATGTGCCAGGGTGTTGTCTAACGGGAAGAATTCCAACGTAAATTGAATTTTCCTTTTCCGAATCAAATGAAGCTGCACATTTTCCTTTATGAAGCGAGTAAATACATTATTAAATTAAATTTAAATACGTTATTTACATTATAGAGAAACTCTCCGGACGGTTCGTTAACGTAATGTACGTAGACCTGTCTTGAAAATTCGTTTGCCTAAACAAATTAGAATTTCATTATTCTTTGCATAGAAGAAAAGAAATTTATAGTTCAACCGTGTAGGAAGCGTGCTAAGTATCACAAAACTTTTAGGTAGAAAATGGACGGTCTGCCGGAGAGGTGCCCCTGTCGGCCGTGGTGAACGTCTCATATTGCTCCCTAGGATAAAAGGGTGAGTCGAAGATGCTTCAAGGACATTCGAATCATTTTCTTCCCATTCGACTCACCCCTCTCAATTACAAAGACAAAACGTCCCGATTTACCTCATTCTGCACACGCTGAGTAGTAACCGTCAGATCCTCAGATTCCAAAGCCAGCTCATAAAAATCATAACATAAGGTGAAAAATTTGTCCAGTCGTTCATCCGTCGTATCCACCAAGAAAGCGTAACCAGTGAAAACGTCAGGTTCAGAAAAACAACCGTAACCACTACCAACATAACCGATTTGAACTCCGCGCATAATTGACACGCGATATCGCAAACTTTTTCCTCGACCAACAACAACATTTCGATTTTCTCCCTCTTCCCCTCATAACTTTCAGAGTTCCATACCTTTTGTAATGAAATCCTCAAATGCACCAAACATTCTTCTGCGTAATACAAAAAAACGTTCATCTGCATGATTATTAAATTTATATGTACGATCGGCATTGAAAACGATAGACCGAAAATAATCAGACGAAATACTGCAAATTTTTCATAAGAATGAATATATGCTCCTATACTCCTTATTAGCCATATAGAAATTAAAGAAAAAATAAATATAAATTTGAGGACTAAATTAAATAATATATTTTTTCTGTAAATAAACTTCATTCCTAGTTTCTTCAAGGAGGTTTCTGCAAGGTTGAACTTTCGTACAAGAATTTTAGTTTGTTTTCTGTGCTTTTTGATGAGGAGAAAAAAGATAATTATAGTACAGAGAAGTGATGAGGTGCAAAAACAGTAGTAAAGTTTGAAAATAAATTCGGCGAATTTGCCTCCTATAGGGTGGTATCGTTTGACCATGAGTAGACGTAAATGAACAAATATATAAAATGAAAGGCTGCTTGGATAAAAAGTAAAAATAAATTGATTTCCCCTTTTAAAAGGGTGAAGGCCTAGAAGACGACTCAGTTGGAAAACTGGATTTATCGCTTTCGAAATTCCTTCATTTATTTTTAAAAAACTGTACCGACATTTTTCTCCCGACTCACCCTCGCGACTGAAATAAACCCAATAACTTTTTTTTTAAAGGTATCGATTTAAAAAAAAGTCCGGTGGACAAGAAATCAATATATTATAAAAATATTATGAAAAAGGCCTTTTTTTAAGGCCTACTTTGGCTTGTAAATTGTTTTTGTCGCCTGCACTTTGTCAGCAAAATCTGCTAAAAAGTGGGTTTTTCCGACCAAATGACTGTTTGACGCCCAAAAAAAAATATATTTCCTACAAGAACCACGTTTCTTAATTTCTTAATTTTTTCTTTTAAATACGATCATTTTCAAGTTAAAGGCTGAGGATGAAATCGCAGAAGATTTCGAAACCGGTCCCGTCAATAAAAAAGAAAAATTTTATTTAAGTTTATTTAAATAAAACCTAAATTCCAGTGGAGAGACACAAAAATTGAAGAGATTTAAAAAAAATCTGTTCAATAGAAAGTTTTTAGGTAAAAATTACTTCCTAAAAAATCTGAAGAGAACTTCAGAAAATTTAGAAACGGGGGTTTCTCGGTCGAAAAACTGAGAGAAACTGGGATTTCTCGGTAGAAAAACGGAGAGATCTCAAAAGAAGAACAGAGAGAAACTCGGGGTTTGTCGGTCGAAAAACAGAGAGATACTGATGGGGGGGGGGGTTCTCGGTCGAAAAACGGAGAGAAACTGCGGGTTTTTCGGTAGAAGAACAGAGAGTTAATGTGGGGGGGGGGGGGGGTTCTCGGTCAAAAACTGAGAGAAACTGGGGTTTCTCGGTAGAAGAACAGAGAAAAACTGTGGTTTCTCGGTAGAAAAACAGAGAAAAACTGTGGTTTCTCGGTAGAAAAACAGAGAAAACTGGGGTTTCTCGGTAAAAGAACAGAGAGAAAATGGTGTTTCTCGGTAGATGAACAGAGAGAAACTGGGGGTTTCTCGGTTGAAAAAAACTGAGAGAAACTGGGGGTTTCTGTTGTATATAAGCAGATTCTACGAATACTTCCAGAATCGGTATATTCAAAGGAAAGAAACGTCAGGGTCTACTTTATTTTCAGAATAAAAACAATATAAGTTATAAATTATTTTCATTTTTGCTGCGTTGTGCTTGGTGGAGTCCCATTCGTTGCCAACAAAATTTTCAATTACAAATTTGATGGATCCATTTGAATAAATATTATCATATATGTGAACGCCCCGGCTAACATCTATAACAAAATGTATCACTTAATAGAATTGATAATATTCCTTAAGGGTCGGTTAGACCACGCTCTTAACTTTGAAGTTTTGCTCCAATTTTGCACACAAAAAAACTGTAGCGTTTTAATTTTTTTTTTTTTTAATTTCGACTTAGCGGAATACAGTTATTTAAATACTTGAATTCAAAAATTATAAAAATCTAGAAAGAAAAAAGTCAATTTTCTAATGATAATTTTTATGATTAAAATTAAAAAATTCGATAAAACTAGATTGTATTAAAATTTATGAAGGTTTAATGAAGTTAAGTGCTATAAAAGTTTTTTCATAACCACGGTTAATTTCTTGTAAATTGGGAGCAAATTCAACAACTTCAATAAAATTACGGTTTTTTAGTTTATTTTATTTATTTCTCCTTGACTGCAGCACAATCAAAAGGAACAAATATTAAAAACTTGCGATTTTCTCGCAATATTGGAGCAAAACTTCAAAGAAAAAAACTAGCCTTAAGGAATCCTCGAATAGAGAGCTCTCATTGGCTAATGCTTAAAACACTTACAGAATGTGCCAGGGTGTTGTCCAACGGGAAGAATTCCAACGTAAATTGAATTTTCCTTTTCCGAATCAAATGAAGCTGCACATTTTCCTTTATGAAACGAGTAAAGACATTATTAAATTATATTTAAATATACGTTATTTACATTATAGAGAAACTCTCCGGACGGTTCGTTAACGTAATGTACGTAGACCTGTCTTGAAAATTCGTTTGCCTAAACAATTTAGAATTTCATTATTGTTTGCATAGAAGAGAAAGAAAAATGTATAGTTCAACCGTGGAGGAAAAGTGCAAAATTTTTTCGGTTGAAAAGTGGACGGTCTGCCGGAGAGATGCCCCCGTCGGCCGTGGTGAACGTCTCATATTGCTCCCTAGGCCAAAAAGTCGAAGATGCTTCAAGGACATTCGAATCATCTTCTTCCCATTCGACTCACCCCTCTCAATTACAAAGACGTAACTTCCCGATTTACCTCATTCTGCACACGCTGAGTTGTACCCGTCAGATCCCTCAGATTCCAAAGCCAGCTCATAAAAATCATTACGTGAGGTGCAAAAGTTGTCCATTCGTCCATCCGTTGTGTCCTCCAAGAAAGCGCAACCAGTGAAATCGTCAGGTTCACAAAAACAACCGTAACCACTACCAGCATAACCGATTTGAACTCCGCGCATAATTGACACGCGATATCGCAAACTTTTTCCTCGACCAACAACAACATTTCGATTTTCTCCCTCTTCCCCTCATAACTTTCAGAGTTCCATACCTTTTGTAACGAAATCCTCAAATGTACCAAACATTCTTCAGCGTAATACAAAAAAACGTTCATCTGCATGATTATTAAATTAATATGTACGATCGGCATTGAAAACGATAGACCGAAAATAATCACACGAAATACCGCATCTTTTTCAAAAAAATGAATATATGCTCCTATACTCGTTATTAGCCATATAGAAATTAAAGAAAAACAAATATAAATTTGAGGAATAAATTAAATAATATATTTTTCTATAATAAACTTCATTCCTAGTTTCTTCAAGGAGGTTTCTGCAAGGTTGAACTTTCGTACAAGAATTTTAGTTTGTTTTCTGTGCTTTTTGATGAGAAGAAAAAGATAATTATAGTACAGCAAAGAGATGTGGTGCAAAAACAGTAGTCGAGGTTGAAAATAAATTTGGTGAATTTGTCTTTTACTCTGGAGTTCTCTCTTGACCATATGAAGAGGTAAAGGGACAAATATATAAAATGAAAGGCTGCTTGGATAAAAAGTAAAAATAAATTAATTTTCCCTTTTATAAAAGGGTGAAGGCCAAGAAGACGACTCAGTTGGAAAACTGGATTTATCGCTTTCGAAATTCCTTCATTTATTTTTAAAAACTGTACCGCCATTTTTGTCCCGACTCACCCACGCTACTGAAATAAACCCAATAAATGTTTTTAAAGATGTCGATTTAAAAACAAGTCCGGTGGACAAGAAATCAATATATTATAAAATAATATGAAAAAGGCATGTTTTTAAGGCCTACTTTGGCTTGTAAATTGTTTTTGTCGCTTGCACTTTGTCAGCGAAATCTGCTAAAAAGTGGGTTTTTCCGACCAAAAGACCGAAGAATGCAAAAAAAAAAACACCCTATTCAACAGAAGGTTTTTAGGTAAAAATATCTTCCTAACAGAAACTTAAGAGAACTGATACATCTAATGGAAATTTTTTGGTGGATAAACAACCACTGTTAAATTTAAATTTAATTTAAATTGAAGGATAAAAACAGGAAGGAAGAAGAGATTACAAAAATCCTTCAAATTTAAATTAAATTTAAACTGAAGAGAACTTCTTTAGAAATGGGGGTTTATCGGTCGAAAAAGTGAGACAAACTTTGAAGGGGGGGGGAGGTTTCTCGGTCGAAAAGTTGCGAGAAACTGGGGGTTTCTAGGTAGAAGAACTGAGAGAAACTGGGATGATTCTCGGTCGAAACTGAGAGAATCTGGGGGTTTCTCGGTCGAGAAACTGAGAGAACCTGCAGTTTTCTCGGTCGAGAAACTGGGAGGGGTGGGGGGTTCTCAGTCGACAAACTGAGAGAAACTGGGGTTTCTTAGGTAGAAGAAATGTGAGGAACTGGGATGATTCTCGGTCGAAAAGCTGCGGGAAACTGGGGGTTTCTCGGTCGAAAAGTTCGAGAAACTGGGGCTTCTCGGTCGAAAACTGTGATAAACTTGGTTGGGGGGGGGGGGTTTCTCGGTAGAAGAACAGAGAGAAACGGGGGGTTTCTCGGAGGAAGAACAGAGTGAAACTGATAATTTCTTGGTCGAAAAACTAAGAGAAACTGGGGGTTTCTGTTGTAAATAAGCAGATCCTTCGAATACTTCCAGAATCGGTAGATTCAAAGGAAAGAAACTTCTGGGATTACTTTATTTTCAGAATAAAAACAATATAAAATAAATAATTTTCATTTTTGCTGCGTTGTGCTGGAGTCCCATTCGTCGACAATAAAATATTTTTAATTACATATTTGATGGATCCATTTGAATAAATATTATCATATATGTAAACGCCCCAGCTAACATCTATAACAAAATGTATTACTTACTTAATACAATAGATAATATTCCTTAAGGGTCCGTTATACCTCGCTCATTTCTTGAAGTTTTGCTTTAATTTTGCAAGAAAACTGTTGGTTTTAATTTTTTTTCATTTTGACTTGGCTTTGGACATATTCTACAAAATATTTTTTCAAAAATTGTAAAAATGTAGAAAATTAGAAAAAAAAAACGTCAATTTTTATGATTAAAATTAAAAAAAAAAAAAAAAAAAAAAAAAAAAAAAACGATAAAACTAGATTGTATTAAAATGTATGAGGGGTTAATAAAGCTAAATGCAATAAAAGTTGTTTCATAACCGCGGAAAAATTTTGTAAATAGGGAGCAAATTCAACAACTTCGATGAAATTACGGTTTTTATTTTAGCTAAGACTGTTTCTCCTTGATTGCTGCACGAAAAAGAACAAATTATAAAAACTAGCAGTTTTCTCGCAAATTTGATGCCGAAATTCAAAAAGAAAATACGAGCCTTATAGAATCCTCGAATGTAGGGCTCTCATTGGCTAATGCTTAACATACTTACAGAATGTGCCAGGGTGTTGTCTAACGGGAAAATTCCAACGTAAATTGAATTTTCTTTTCCGAATCAAATGAAGCTGCACATTTTCCTTTATGAAACGAGTAAATACATTATTAAATTATATTTAAATACGTTATTTACATTATAGAGAAACTCCGCGCGGTTCGTTAACGTAATGTACGTAGACCTGTCTTGAAAATTCGTTGGCCTAAACAAATTAGAATTTCATTATTATTTGCATAGAAGAAAAAAAAAATTATAGTTCAACCGTGTAGGAAGGGTGCAAAATTTCACAAAATTTTTTAGGTAGAAAAATGGACGGTCTGCCGGAGAGATTCCCCTGTCGGCCGTGGTGAACGTGTCATATTTCTCCCTAGGCCAAAAAGGGTGAGTCGAAGATGCTTCAAGGACATTCGAATCTTTTTCTTCCCATCTTCAGCCTTCGCATTCCATTCGACTCACCCCTCACAATTAGGAGGTCCGAAGTAACCACATGTACCAAACTTCAGCGAAAGAGCGGAACTATGTTTCATAGAAAAGCAACACGCAAAAAAAAAGCAACAAAACCCTCTCAATTAAAAGACATAACCTCCCGATTTACCTCATTCTGCACACGCTGAGTTGTTCCCGTCAGATCCCTCAGATTCCATAGCCAGCTCATAAAAATCATTACATGAGGTGTATAAGTTGTCCATTCGTTCATCCGTCGTGTCCTCCAAGAAAGCGAAACCAGTGAAAACGTCAGGTTCAAAAAAACAACCGCAACCACTACCAACATAACCGATTTAAACTCCGCGCATAATTGACAAGCGATATCGCAAACTTTTTCCTCGACCAACAACAACATTTCGATTTTCTCCCTCTTCCCCTCATAACTTCAGAGTTCCATACCTTTTGTAAAGAAATCCTCAAATGTACCAAACATTCTTCTGCGTAATACAAAAAACGTTCATCTGCATGATTATTAATTTTATATGTACGATCGGCATTGATAACGATAGACCAAAAATAATCAGACGAAATACTGCATCTTTTCATAAACATGAATATATGCTCCTTTACTCCTTATTGCCCATATAGAAGTTAAAGTAAAAACAAACATAAATTTGAGGAATAAATTAAATAATATATTTTTTCTGTAAATAAACTTCATTCCTAGTTTCTTCAAGGAGGTTTCTACAAGGTTGAACTTTCGTACAAGAATTTTAGTTTGCTTTCTGTGCTTTTTGATGAGAAGAAAAAAGATAATTATAGTACAGAAAAGAGATGAGGTGCTATAACAGTAGTAAAGGTTGTAAATAAATAGGGTGAATTTCTCAGATACTTTGGATGTTTCGTTTGACCATAAGTAGACGTAATGAACAAATATATAAAATGAAAGGCTGCTTGGATAAAAAGTAAAAATAAATTAATTTTCCCTTTTGTAAAAGGGTAAAGGCCTAGAAGACGACTCAGTTGGAAAACTGGATTTATCGCTTTCGAAATTCCTTCATTTATTTTTAAAAACTGTACAGCCATTTTTCTCCCGACTCACTTGCGCGACTGAAATAAACCCAATAACTTTTTTTAAAGGTATCGATTTAAAAACAAGTCAGGTGGACAAGAAATCAATATATTATAAAATAATATTATGAAAGAGGCATTTTTTTAATGCCTACTTTGGGTTGTAAATTGTTTTTTTCGCCTGCACTTTGTCAGCAAAATCAGCTAAAAAGTGGGTTTTTCCGACCAAAAGACTGTTTGACGCCCAAAAAAAATCTGTTCAATAGAAGGTTTTTAAGTAAAAATTACTTTCTAAAAATACTGAAGAGAACATCAGAAAATTTAGAAATGGTGGTTTCTTGGTCGAAAAACTGAGAGAAACTGGGGATTTCTCGGTAGAAGAACAGAGAGAAACTGGGGCTCCTCGGTCGAAAAACAGAGATAAACTTGTGGTGGGGGGTTCTAGGAAGAATAACAGAGAGAAACTGGGGTTTCTCGGTAAAAGAACAGAGAGAAACTATGGGTTTCTCGGTTGAAAACTGAAAGAAACTGGGAGTTTCTCGGTCGAAAAAACTGAGAGACTGTGGGGGTTTCGTTGCATATAAGCAGATTATACCAATACTTCTAAATCGGTATATTTAAAGGAAAGAATTGTCAGGGTCTACTTTATTTTCAGAATAAAAACAATATAAATTATAAATTATTTTCATTTTTGCTGCGATGTGCCTGATGGAGTCCCATTCGTTGACAACATAATATTTTTAATTACGATGGATCCATTTGAATAAATATAATCATATAAGTAAACGCCCCGGCTAACATCTATAACAAAATATAGGACTTAATAGATTTGATATGAGGCGCTCCGAATACGAAGGGCGAACTCGACAAAACGTAGTTTCGAGATATTCGCATTTTAAAGTTTTCTGTTAAGGGCGAACTCGACAGAAAAGTCACTCTCTGGAATTTTCGAGGCGAGATTTTAGAATCATCATAGATCATCATAGAATCATAGAGAAAGGGTTTTTTAAAAATCACCAAATCTCGAAAAGAAAAAAGAAAATTAAATAAAAAAGGTTGAGAGTAGAGCTTTGCCGCATATCGGTTTTTACGTATTTTAAAGGGGAAAAAAGGGGAAACTCAATATAAAAATTACATGGGTGTATTCTTCAAAAGGTCTAGAATCTGAAAATGAAAAAAAAAAAGTCCGATGTCGAGTTCGCCCTTCGTATTCGGAGCGCCTCGTATATTCCTTAAGGGTCGGTTACACCACGCTCTTTTCTTTGAAGTTTTGCTCCAATTGTGACACAAAAAAACTGGAGCTTTTTAATTTTTTATTTATTTTGACTTGAAGGAATACAGTTATATTTCGATAACTGCATATTCTAATACAAATTATCAAAAATTATAAAAATGTAGAAAATCAAAAAAAAAAAAAAAAAAAAAAAAAAAAAAAAAAAAAAAAAAAAAAAAAAAAGTCAATTTTTTAATGATAATATTTTTGATTAAAATTTAAAAATTCGATTAAAATTTATGAGGGTTTAATGAAGCTAAATGCTATAAAAGTACTAAACACTATAAAACTTTTTTTAATAACCACGGTTAATTTCTTGTAAATTGGGAGCAAATTCAAAACTTCGATAAAATTAATGTTTTGTTAAGCTCCGATTGTTTCTCCTTGACTGCGGCACAAAAAAGAACAAATTTTAAAAACTAGCAGTTTTCTCGCAAAATTGGAGAAAAAACTTCAAAAAAAAACGAGCCTTAAGGAATCCTCGAATGGAGGCTCTCATTGGCTAATGCTACCCTAAACATACTTACAGAATGTGCAGGGTGTTGTCCAATGGGAAGAATTCCAACGTAAATTGAATTTTCCTTTTCCGTATCAAATGAAGCTGAACATTTTCCTTTATGAAACGAGTAAAGACATTATTAAATTAAATTTAAATACGTTATTTACATTATAGAGAAACTCTCCGGACGGTTCGTTAACGTAATGTACGTAGACCTGTCTTGAAAATTCGTTTGCCTAAACAAATTAGAATTTCATTATAATTTTCATAGAAGAAAAAAAAATTTATAGTTCAACCGTGCAGGAAACTTGCACAAAATTTTTTAGGAAGAAAAATGGACGCTCTGCCGGAGAGGTGCCCCTGTCGGCTGTGGTGAACGTCTCATATTTCTCCCTAGGATAAAAAGGGTGAGTCGAAGATGCTTCAAGGTCGAATCTTCAGCCTTCGCCCGCTCTATTCGACTCAACCCTCTCAATTTAAAAGACGTATCGTCCCGAATTACCTCATTCTGCACACGCTGAGTTGTACAAGTCAGATCCCTCAGATTCCAAAGCCAGCTCATAAAAACCATTATATGAGCTGTATAAGATGTCCATTCCTCATCCTTTGTGTCCTCCAAGAAAGCGCAACCAGTGAAAACGTCAGGTTCCCAAAAACAACCGTAACCACTACCAACATAACCGATTTAAACTCGGCGCATAATTGACACGCGATATCGCAAACTTTTTCCTCGACCAACAACAACATTTCGATTTTCTCCCTCTTCCCCTCATAACTTTCAGAGTTCCATACCTTTTGTAAAGAAATCCTCAAATGTACCAAAATTCTTCTGCGTAATACAAAAAAACGTTCATCTGCATGATTATTAAATTAATATGTACGATAGGCATTGATAACGAAAGACTGAAAATAATCAGACGAAATACCGCATCTTTTTCATAAAATGAATATATGCTCCTACATACTTCATCATCCATACAGAAATTAAAGAAAAAACAAAATAAATTTGAGGACTAAATTAAATAATATTTTTTCTGTAAATAAACTTCATTCCTAGCTTCTTCAAGGAGGCTTCTGCAAGGTTGAATTTTCGTACAAGAATTTTAGTTTGTTTTCTGTGCTTTTTGATGAGAAGAAAAAGAGAATTATAGTACAGAAAAGTGATGCGGTGCTAAAAAAGTAGTAAAGGTAGTAAATAAATTGGGTGAATTTGTCTGATACTTGGGATTCTTCGTTTGACCATAAGTAGACGTAAATGAACAAATATAAAATGAAAGGCTGCGTGGATAAAAAGTAAAAATAAATTAATTTTCCCTTTTATAAAAGGGTGAAGGCCTAGAAGACGACTCAGTTGGAAAACTGGATTAATCGCTTTCGAAATTCCTTCATTTATTTTTAAAAACTGTACCGTCATTTTTCTCCCAATTCACCAACGCGACTGAAATGAACCTAATAATTTTTTTAAAGGTATCGATTTAAAAACAATTCTGGTGGACAAGAAATCAATATATTATAAAATATAATGAAAGTGGCCTTTTTTAAAAGGCATCTTTGGCTAAAAAGTGGGTTTTTCTGACCAAAAGTCCAAAGAATGCCAAAAAAAAATCTTTTCAATAGAAGGTTTTTAGGTAACGAATTCATCCTAAAAAAACTGAGAGAAACTGGGAGGTTTCTCGGTCGAAAAACTGAGAGAAACTGGGGGGTTTCTCGGTCGAAGAACTGAGAGAATGTGGGGTTTCTCGGTAGAAGAACTGGGAGGATTCTCGGTCGAAGAACTGAGAGAAACTGGGGGGTTTCTCGGTCGAAGAACTGAGAGAATGTGGGGTTTCTCGGTAGAAAAACTGAGAGAATGTGGGGTTTCTCTGTAGAAGAACTGAGAGAAACTGGGAGGATTCTCGGTCGAAGAACTGAGAGAAACTGGGGGGGTTCCTCGGTCGAAGAACTGAGAGAATCTGGGGTTTCTTGGTAGAAGAACTGAGAGAAACTCGGAAAATTCTCGGTCAAAACTGACCGAACCTGAAACTACTCTGGTAGTTGGCCCAAAAGGGCGCCACGGCATTATGGCGAAAGCCCCGCCTGGGTCTGATCCCCCCCCCTTTGTAAAGGCCTGTGGCTAATACAATTAACAAAATAAGAGTAGATTAACCAATAGGAAGAGTAAGCCTCTTGCTCATTGGTTATATCTACTTCTTTTAAAAAAAAAAAAAAAAAAAAAAAAAAAAAAAAAAAAAAAAAAAAAACTGAGAGAAACTGGGGGTTTCTCGGTCGAAAAGCTGCGAGAAACTGGGGGTTTCTCGGTCGAAAAGCTGCGAGAAACTGGGGGTTTCTCGGTCGAAAAACTGAGATAAACTGGGGGGGAGGGTTCTCGGTAGAAGAACAGAGAGAAACTGATAATTTCTTGGTCGAAAAACTAAGAGAAACTTTGGGTTTCTGTTGTAAATAAGAAGGTCCTTCGAATACTTCCAGAATCGGTATATCAAAGGAAAGAAACTTCTGGGACTACTTTATTTTCAGAATAAAAACAATATAAAATATAAATAATTTTCTTTTTTGCTGCGTTGTGCTGGAATCCCATTCGTCGACAATAAAATATTTTTAATTACATATTTGATGGATCCAATTGAATAAATATTATCATATATGTAAAGCCCCGGCCAACATCTATAAAAAAACGTAGGACTTAAAATTGATAATATTCCTTAAGGTTCCTTTATACCACGCTCTTTTCTTTAAAGTTTTGCTTTAATTTTGCAAGAAAGCTGTTGGTTTTAATTTTTTTCATTTTGACTTGTCTTTGGACATATTTTACAAAATATTTTTTTCAAAATTATAAAAATGTAGAAAATTAGAAAAAAGCTTCAATTTTTATGATTAAAATAAACAAAATCGATAAAAGTAAGTTGTATTAAAATGTATGAGGGTTTAATGAAGCTAAATGCTATAGAAGTTGTTTCATAACCACGGTCAATTTATTGTAAATTCGGAGCAAATTCAACAACTTCGATAAAATTACTGTTTTTAGTTTAGCTCCGACTGTTTCTCCTTGATTGCGGCACAAAAAAGAACAAATTTTAAAAACTAACAGTTTTCTCGCAAAATCGGAGCAAAACTTGAAAAAAAAACGAGCCTTAAAAAGACATAACCTCCCGATTTACCTCATTCTGCACACGCTGAGTTGTTCCCGTCAGATCCCTCAGATTCCATAGCCAGCTCATAAAAATCATTACATGAGGTGTATAAGTTGTCCATTCGTTCATCCGTCGTGTCCTCCAAGAAAGCGAAACCAGTGAAAACGTCAGGTTCAAAAAAACAACCGCAACCACTAGTCACTACCAACATAACCGATTTAAACACCGTGCTTAATTGACAAGCGATATCGCAAACTTTTTCCTCGACCAACAACAACATTTCGATTTTCTCCCTCTTCCCCTCATAACTTTCAGAGTTCCATACCTTTTGTAAAGAAATTCTCAAATGTACCAAACACTCTTCTGCGTAATACAAAAAAACGTTCATCTGCATGATTATTAATTTTATATGTACGATCGGCATTGATAACGAAAGACCGAAATAATCAGACGAAATACCGCATCTTTTTCATAAAAATGAATATATGCTCCTTTACTCCTTATTGCCCATATAGAAGTTAAAGTAAAAACAAACATAAATTTGAGTACTAAATTAAATAATATATTTTTTCTGTAAATAAACTTCATTCCTAGTTTCTTCAAGGAGGTTTCTACAAGGTTGAACTTTCGTACAAGAATTTTAGTTTGTTTTCTGTGCTTTTTGATGAGAAGAAAAAAGATAATTAGAGTACAGAAATTTGATGCGGTGCTATAAAAGTAGTAAAGGTTGTAAATCAATTGGGTGAATTTGTCTGATACTTGGGTTTTTTCGTTGGACCATATGTATACGAAAATGAACAAATATATAAAATGAAAGGCTGCTTGGATAAAAAGTAAAAATAAATTAATTTTCCCTTTTATAAAAGGGTGAAGGCCTAGAAGACGACTCAGTTGGAAAACTGGATTTATCGCTTTCGAAATTCCTTCATTTATTTTTAAAAACTGTACCGTCATTTTTCTCCCAATTCACCCACGCGACTGAAATGAACCTAATAATTTTTTTTAAAGGTATCGATTTAAAAAAAAAAACAAGTTCGATGGACAAGAAATCAATATACATATTATAAAATATAATGAAATTGGCATTTTTTAAAAGGCTTCTTTGTCTAAAAAGTGGGTTTTTCCGACCAATGACCGGAGAATGCCAAAAAAAAAATCTGTTCATAGAAGGTTTTTAGGTAAAAAATTGTTGCTAAAATAACTAAGAGAAACTGGGGAGTTTCTCGGTCGAACAACTAAGAGAAACTAGGGTTTTCTCGGTAAAAGAACAGAAAGAAACTGGGGGTTTATCTGTCAAATAACCGAGAAAAGAATGTTGGTTTCTCGGACGAAACGCCGAGAAAAACTAGGGTTTCACGGTCGAAAAAACTGGGGCGTTTTCGGTAGAATAACAGAGAGAAATTAAGGGTTTCTTGGTAGAAGTACAGTGAGAAAACTGGGGGTTTCTTTGTCGAAAAAATGAGTAAACATGGTGTTTTTAGGTCGTGTTGGTTTCTAGGTGGCATAACTGGGTGGTTCTCGGTCGAAACTGAGCGACGCTGGGTTTCTTGGTCGAAAAACTGAGAAAAACTGGAGGTTTTTTGGTCGAAAAACTGAGAGCTGGGGGTTTTTAGTCAAAATGCTGAGAGAAAATGGATGCTTTTAGGTCGCAAAACTGAGAGACGCTGTGGTTTCTCGGTCGAAAAACTGAGAGAAACTTGTGGTTTCTTGGTTGAAAAACTGAGAAAAACTGGAGGTTTCTCGGTCGAAGAACCGAGAGAAACTAGGGGTTTCTCTGTCGAAAAACTGGGAGAAACTGCGGGTTTCTCGCTCGAAAATCTAAGAGAAACTTGGTTTTTCTCGGTCAAAATTCTTAGAAAACTGCGGGTTTCTCGGTCGAAAAGCTGAGAGAAACTGGGGGTTTCGTTGCATATAAGCAGATTATACCAATACTTCCAGAATCGGAAGATTCAAAGGATAGAAACCTCAGGGACTACTTTATTTTCAGAATAAAATCAATATAAAATATAAATTATTTTCATTTTTGCTGCGTTGTGCCTGATGGAGTCTCATCCGTAGACAATAAAATATTTTAATTACATATTTGATGGATCCAATTGAATAAATATTATCATATATGTAAAAGCCCCGGCTAAGATCTATAACAAAATTTATTACTTAATACAATAATAATATTCCTTAAGGGTCCGTTATACCACGCTCTTTTCTTTGAAGTTTTGCTTTAATTTTGCAAGAAAACTGTTGGTTTTAATTTTTTAATTTTGACATGGCTTTGGACATATTTTACAAAAAAAAAATTTCAAAAATTATAAAAACGTAGAAAATCAGAAAAAAAACTTCAATTTTTAAGACTAAAATAAAAAAAATCGATAAAACTAGATTGTATTAATATGTATGAGAGTTTAATGAAACTAAATGCTATAAAAGTTGTTTCATAACCACGGTCAATTTATTGTAAATTGGGAGCAAATTCAACAACTTCGATAAAATTACGGATTTTAGTTTAGATCTGACTGTTTCTCCTTGGCTGCTTCGCAAAAAAGAACAAATCTTAAAAACTAGCAGTTTTCTCGCAAAATTGGAGCAAAACTTCAAAGCAAAAACGAGCCTTAAAGAATCCTCGAATAGAGGGCTCTCATTGGCTAATGCTTAACATACTTACAGAATGTGCGAGGGTGTTGTCCAACGGGAAGAATTCCAACGTAAATTGAATTTTCCTTTTTCGTATCAAATGAAGCTGCACATTTTCCTTTATGAAACGAGTAAAGACATTATTAAATTATATTCAAATACGTTATTTACATTAGAGAGAAACTCTCCGGACGGTTCGTTAACGTAATGTACGTAGACCTGTCTTGAAAATTCGCTTGCCTAAAAAAATTTTAATTTCATCATTGTTTGCATAGAAGAAAAGAAAAATTTATAGTTCAACTGTTCTAGAAACTTGCACAAAATTTTTTAGGAAGAAAAATGGACTGTCTGCCGGAGAGGTGCCCCTGTCGGCCGTGGTGAAAGTCTCTTATTTCTCCCTAGGCCAAAAAGGGTGAGTCGAAGATGCTTCAAGGTCGAATCTTCAGCCTTCGCCCGCTCTATTCGACTCACCACTCTCAATTAGAACGACTTAACCTCCCGATTTACCTCATTCTGCACACGCTGAGTTGTTCCCGTCAGATCCCTCAGATTCCAAAGCCAGCTCATAACAATCATAACATAAGGAACAAAATTTGTCCAGTCGTTCATCCGTCGTATCCACCAAGAAAGCGTAACCAGTGGAAACGTCAGGTTCACAAAAACAACCGTAACCACTACCAACATAACCGATTTGAACTCCGCGCATAATTGACACGCGATATCGCAAACTTTTTCCTCGACCAACAACAAAATTTCGATTTTCTCCCTCTTCCTCTCATCACTTTCAGAGTTCCATACCTTCTGTAAAGAAATCCTCAAATGTACCAAACATTCTTCAGCGTAATACAAAAAAACGTTCATCTGCATGATTATTAAATAATTATGTACGATCGGCATTGAAAACGAAAGACTGAAAGTAATCACACGAAATACCGCATATTTTTCATAATAATGAATATATGCTCCTATATTCTTTATTAACCATACACAAATTAATGAAAAAACAAATATAAATTTGAGGACTAAATTAAATAATATATTTTTTCTGTAAATAAACTTCATTCCGAGTTTCTTCAAGGAGGTTTCTACAAGGTTGAACCTTCGTACAAGAATTTTAGTTTGTTTTCTGTGCTTTTTGATGAGAAAAAAAGAGAATTATAGTACAGAAAAGTGATGCGGTGCTATAACAGTAGTAAAGGTTGTAAATAAATCGGGTGAATTTGTCTGGTACTTTGGAGTTTTCGTTTGACGATATGTATACGAAAATGAACAAGTATATAAAATGGAAGGCTGCTTGGATAAAAAGTAAAAATAAATTAATTTTCCCTTTTATAAAAGGGTGAAGGCCAAGAAGACGACTCAGTTGGAAAACTGGATTTATCGCTTTCGAAATTCCTTCATTTATTTTTAAAAACTGTACCGTCATTTTTCTCCCAATTCACCCACGCAACTGAAATAAACCTAATAATTTTTTTTAAAGGTATCGATTTAAAAAAAAAAGTTCGATGGACAAGAAATCAATATTCATATTATAAAATATCATGAAAGTGGCATTTTTTAATAGGCTTCTTTGGCTAAAAAGTGGGTTTTTCTGATCAAAAGACCGAAGAATGCAAAAAAAAAAAAAAAAAAAATCTGTCTAACGGTCGAAAACGGAGAGAAACTTGATTTTTCTCGGTCGAAATGCTGAGAAAAACTGGTGGTTTCTAGTTTTCATAACTGGGAGTTTCTCGGTCGAAACTGAGAGATGCTGGGGTTTCTTGATCGGAGAATTGATAGGAACTGGAGGTTTCTCGGTCGAAAAACTGAGAGAAACTGGTGGGTTTCTAGGTCGAAAAGCTGAGAGAGAATGGAGGTTTCTCGGTCGAAACACTGATGGACGCTGGGTTTCTCGGTCGAATTACTGAGAAAAACTGGGGGTGTCTCGGTCGAAGAATTGATAGAAACTGGAGGTTTCTCGTTAGAAGAACTAAGAGAAACGGGGGGGGGGGGGGGGTTCTCGGTCGAAAAGCTGAGAAAAACTGGTGGTTTCTAGTTTTTATAACTGGGAGTTTCTCGGTCAAAACTGAGAGATGCTGGGGTTTCTTGATCGGAGAATTGATGGGAACTGGAGGTTTCTCGGTCGAAAAACAGAGAGAAACTTGGTGTTTCTCGGTCGAATAACTGAGAAACGCTGAGGTTTCTTGGTCGAAAAACTGAGAGGCGCTGGGGTTTCATAGTCGAAAAGCTTAAAGAAACTGGGGGTGTCTCGGTCGAAGAATTGATAAAAACTGAAGGTTTCTCGTTAGAAGAATTATGAGAAACAGTGGGGGGGGGGGGGGTCCTCTGTCGAAAAACCGAGAGAAACTTGATGTTTCTTGGTCGAAAAGCTGAGAAAAACTGGTGGTTTCTAGTTTTCATAACTGGGAGTTTCTCGGTCGAAACTGAGAGATGCTGGGGTTTCTTGATCGGAGAATTGATAGGAACTGGAGGTTTCTCGGTCGAAAAACTGAGAGAAACTGGTGGTTTTCTAGGTCGAAAAGCTGAGAGAAAATGGAGGTTTCTCGGTCGAAACACTGATGGACGCTGGGTTTCTCGGTCGAATTACTGAGGAAAACTGGGGTGTCTCGGTCGGAGAATTGATAGAAATTGGAGGTTTCTCGGTCGAAAAGCTGAGAGAAACTGGGGGTGTCTCGGTCAAAGAATTGATAGAAACTGAAGGTTTCTCGTTAGAAGAACTAAGAGATACGGGGGGGGGGGGGTTTCCCGGTCGAAAAGCTGAGAAAAACTGGATGTTTCTAGATTGCATAACTGGGTGTTTCTCGGTCGAAACTGAGAGACGCTGGGGTTCATCGGTCGGAGAATTGATAGAAACTGGAGTTTTCTTGGTCGAAAAACAGAGAGAAACGTGGTGTTTCTCGGTCGAATAACTGAGAAACGCTGAGGTTTCTTGGTCGAAAAACTGAGAGACGCTGGGGTTTCTCGGTCGAATAGCTTAGAGAAACTGGGGGTGTCTCGGTCGAAGAATTGATAGAAACTGAAGGTTTCTCGTTAGAAGAATTGAGGCGCTCCGGGTACGAAGGGCGAACTCAACATCGGACACAAATTTATTTTTTTCATTTTCAGATTCTAGACCTCTTGGTGAATACACCCATTTATTTTTATGTTGAGTTCGCCCTTTTTTCCCCTTTAAATACGTAAAAACCGATATGCGGCAAAGCTCTAACTGCGATATCCGAGCGGGTACGAAGGGCGAACTCCACATCCTAGTCCACAACCCCTACTCCTTTTCCCATTCCAGGGCTTTTCTGTTGAGTTCTCCCGTAACATAATACTTTAAAATGCGAATATCTCGCAACTACGTTTTGTTGAGTTCGCCCTTCGTACCCGGAGCGCTCAATTAAGAGAAACAGTGGAAGGGGGGGGGGTCCTCGGTCGAAAAACTGAGAGACGCTGGGAGTTTCTCGGTTGATAAACTGGGGAAACATTAAACACCCGTTAAACCAGGTGTTCGGGTGTTTAACATCTTAATACAGCGGCTCTTGGTCGTTTTCCTCGATTTCCAGGTGTAGAAACACCCCTTATACCAGGTGTTCGGGTGTTTAACCTCTTTTTTTACTTTGTTTCGGGTCGTTTTCTTTTATTTTCTGGTGTAGAAACATCCATTTTTGAGGTTTTTGGTCATTTTCTTAGATTTTTCTCAATTTTTTTTTCTGGAAGGGAATTTTTTGTGTGTTCGGTTGCCTAACGTGGTAGAGAACCTAACATGAAACGTGATTATCCGCCGAGTATTTACTCAGGTTTGTTTTTATCAAAATTCTTATTTCTTCGTAATATTTCGCAATGTTGTTTTCCGTGCTTAATTATAGTTACCAGTTGATATCCGTAAGTTACTAATATGCAAACTAAAAATGGAATAAATATGACTTTTTTGTGTGTTTAGAATGTAAAATGGGAACTCATGGAGGCGATTACAGCCAAGGTTTAGGCCGAGAAGGTAAATCCGCTCCGTGCAAGGCCTGCTCCGCTTTCAAAAGTTGGGCTAAATCCCAGGCGACTGTAAATCCTGATGGCCAACCTGAAAAACCGCATGTCGATTGTCCTCTCGACCGCGAAGAACTTGGTAACTATCATCATAAGGATCTAAAATCAGTTTTTTAAGAGCTTCAAAGTCATTTTCCTTGAGTCTCTGGTTTATAAACTCCCGTTTACCAGATCTATCGGCGTTTAAACACCTTTCTTAACGCGTTTTGGGTCATTTTCCTAAGATATTAGGTCTAGAAACACCCGTTTAATCAAGTGTTCGGGTGTTTAACATATTTTTTACTTAGTCATTTTCCTCGATTTCCTGGTGTAGAAACACCTGTTAGAACAAGGTGTTAAGGTGCTTAACATCTTTTTACGAGGCGTTTAGGTGTTTAACATCTTTTTACGAGGTGTTTAGGTGTTTAACATCTTTTACCGGGGCTCTTAATCATTTACCTTGATTCCCTGGCGCAGAAACCCGTAAAACCAGGTGTTTGGTTGTTTAACATCTTTTAACTTCCTCAAGAAGTTACTGTGATACCCTCCGACCCCCTGTTACTAGAAAAGGGTCTTCCAGACCCCGTAGGATAAATCTGATAAGTGATCTTTGCCGATCCTGACTTTGTCTGTGGTGCCGGCCGTCCGCCGTCCGTCGCCACTTTTTCCGGAACACTTCACGGCCGCAATTTTCATCCGAAATCTTGAAAATGACGAGAGCTTTTTTCGAAATTTTCAAAATGGCGGAGATATGACTGTTCAAAGATTTAAAATGAGCGCTGTGGGCGTACCGTTGGTCCGATCTTCACCAAATTTTCACTAAACATTCCTTGAATTATTTAAAAATTTTCCATGTTTTTAAAATTTTAATTTTCCAAAATTTTTTTTACTTAATAATTTTTCTAGGCAGAAATGTGAGTCACTTCGCCGGCTCGAGGGCGGCCTCTCTTTGGCTAACCGTACTGAATTTCTACCTTGATATAAAATTTTCAAAATAATTTTTTTTTTTTTTTTTGTTTAACTTCCTCAAGAATTTTTTTAACGGAAAATAAAATGGCGATTTATTAGGTACTTAATTTTTATTTTTTTTTTTCAAAAACAGAAAATGAACAACAAAAATACCTAAAATTTCTATTTTATTATGCATAAATGTTTTACTATGCACAGATTGTATGTTAAAATTGGGTTTTACTAATTGAATTAAATTTGAATGAAAATGTACTATTGAAATTTGCTTCCCCCTCCTACGTACATTCTCTACCTGTGTTCTCCTACTTAATACTTCCTCCTCCTGTATCCTTGAGGAAGTTATCGTTGGAAGCTCTTCAAACCGGAACTTTTACTGGGTCTTCGGTCATTTCCCTCGATTTCCTGGTGTATAAACACCCGTTAAACCAGTTATTCGAATGTGTAACTTTTTTTTAATGGGGTTCTTGGTAATTTTCCTCAATTTTTTGGTGTAGAAACACCCGTTAACCCGTTTGGGTGTTTACATCTTTTTTACGGGGCTTTTGGTCATTTTCCTCGATTTCCTGGTGTAGAAACACTCGTTAAACCGGGGTTCGGGTGTTTAACATACTTTCTGCGGGGCTTTTGGTCATTTACCTCGATTTCCTGGCGCATGAACACCTGATGAACCAGGTTTTTGGGTGTTTTACATCTTTTTTATTGGGGCTCTTGGTCATTTCCCTCAATTTCCTGGTGTTGAAACACCTATTAAACCAGGTGTTTAGGTGTTTTAAATCTTTTTACCTGTTTTCGGGTCTTTTTCTTTGATTTTCTGGTGTAGAAACACCCGTTTAATAGGTGCCCGGGGGTTAACATCTTTTTTACCGGTTTATGGGTCATTTTTATCGATTTTCTAGTGTGGAAACACCCGTTTAATTCGGTGACCGGGCGTTAAAGATCTCTTTTACCAGTTTTTGAGTCATTTTTCTCAATTTCTTGGTGTTGAAACACCCGTTAAACCTGGTGTTTGGTTGTTTAACATCTTTTTAACGGTGTACATGGTCATTTTCCTCAATTTCCTGGTGTAGAAACACCTGTTAAACCGGGTGTTCGGGTGTTTTTACATCTTTTTTACCTGGGCTTTTGGACATTTTCCTCAATTTCTTGGTGTTGAAACACCCGTTAGATAGGTGCCCAGGGGTTAAAAATCTTTTTTACCGGTGTATGGGTTATTTTCCTCAATTTCCTGGTGTTGGAACACCATTAAACCACCATTAAAACAGGTGTTTGGCGTTTTAAATCTTTTTCACCGGTTTTCGGGTCGTTTTCTTTGATTTTCTGGTGTAGAAACACCCGTTTAATCAGTTGACCTGTCGTTAAACTTCTTTTTCACCAGGCTTTAGGTCATTTCTTCAATTTTCTCGTCTACTAAAACCCTTTTATCTGGCGCTCAGTTGTTTAACATCTTTTACTGCATTTCGGGTCGTTTTCCTCGATTTTTGTTGTAAAAACACCGTTTTATCTGGTGTTCAGCATTTAACATCTTATTATGTCGTTTTCTTCAATTTTCTGCTCAAAAAACACTGTCCAGACCTTTTTTTGCAGTCTTTTGCCCTTGAAAAACCATTTAAACTTCAGATTTGAGGTCATTTAACTTTACTTTTGTTAGCCGTTAGACATTTTATTAATTATTAATGTTTGTGAAGGTCGAGCGACGTGGAGCTTTCTGCATTCGATGGCTGCATATTATCCGAACAAGCCGACAGAAACCGAAAAAAGGAGTATGAAGGATTTCTTCGGCTCGCTATCAAAGTTCTACCCTTGTAATGACTGCGCATCGCATTTACGAGAAGAGTAAGTAACCTTAAAAATAGTCCAAATATTCTGCAGAATCTGCAGAATCTGCAGTCCTGAGAGTTCTCTAAATTTAAAAGTTTATTAATTTCAGTTTGAAGAAATCACCGCCGGAAGTAAGGAATTCAGACGAGCTTTCTCAATGGCTCTGTCGGCTCCATAATCGTGTTAATGTCCGCCTGGGAAAAGAGACTTTCGACTGCTCAAAAGTAAAAGAGCGATGGAAGGACGGATGGAAAGATGGATCATGTGATTAAAAACTATTATTTAAAAAAAATCAAATTAGTCTTTTCTTGTACATCTTGTATATTAAAAATGTTACGTTGTGTTGTGGAAAATTGCTTGTTGTACCCTCCAAGTCAAAAACGTGGATATCTCAGGAACGGCTGGACCGATTTCCTTAAATTTTCACTTTTTGGAATGCTCTTTTTAAGGCCCTTGAAAAAGGTGTAAGTTGTCTACCCTGTATATCAAACGGTTTTCGGGATATTTGAGTCTAAAGCCGAAGGACTGAATATTCCCCCAAGTCAAACTAAAAATGCAGATATCTCTGGAACAGCTGGACCGATTTCCTTAAATTTGCACTTTTTGGAATGCTCTTTTTAAGGCCCTTGAAAAAGGTCTAAGTTGTCTACCCTGTATATCTAACGGTTTTCGGGATATTTGTGTAAAGCCGAAGGACTGAATATTCCCCCCAAGTCAAACTAAAAATGCAGATATCTCAGGATTGGGTGGACCGATTTCCTTAAATTTTCACTTTTTGGAATGCTCTTTTTAAGGCCCTTGAAAAAGGTCTAAGTTGTCTACCCTGTATATCTAACGGTCTTGGGGATATTTGAGTCTAAAAGTTAAAAATTAAATAACAATATCAATTTCATAAAACTTTATTTTAAAAAATCTTTGTCTTTTAAGACTGAAGAAACCTCACCAGCAAACTTTTTCAAATGATTTTCATTTTTCTATGGTGAACTGGACCAATATTACTAGATATGTTATCGCAGCAGCTGTCAGCTAGAGAGAAAAAAGAAACAAAATAATGAGAATATTTCATATCTATTCTTACCGATGCTATAAATGGATATCCAAATGTAAAAAATCCACTTGCTGTAAAGGAAACTGAAGGCTTTGCTGCTGCATATAAATTCATTTTTTCCTAAAAACCTAACCTGAGTGCAGAAGTCTCAGTTTACGGCATCTTTTTGAGAGAAAAAAAAATTCTAAGAAATTTTATGATGGCCGAGGAAACCCAAAAAGAGGTTTTTAGGCCAAAAAACTGAATAAAACTTCAAAAATTTAGGTTTTTCTGTAGAAAAACTGAGGGAGCTCTTCCTTTTTGGTCATCAAATCTCAAAAAACTGTTAAATAAAGGAATTTTTAGGTCAGAATATCCAACATTATGTCTAATTATTTATAAATACGAAGAAAAACTCCCCATTTAAAATATTTAAAAATTTATTAGGTACTTTGTTTCTTAAAAATTAAAGAAGAAAAGAAGTTTTTTAAGAAACTTGTTTTCTCGAATATAAAATTTTTAAAAGTTTAAATTATTTTATATTATTAAATTATTTTTAAACTATTTTTAATTAGTGTAGTAGAGAAAAGTACTAGTTTGATGAGCTTCCGATGACAACTTCAATAAAGAAAAGTTAAATATAGCAGGGGGAAGTATAAAGGAGGGGGAAGGTATAAGGGAGGGGGAAGTATAAGTAGTATAAGGGAGGAGAAGTATAACAAAGGGGGTAGTTTTTTTTTAATTTTCCAAGTTTTTTTTTTAATTTTCCGGGTTTTTTAAAAAGAAATCGTCGCGTTAATTCTAACACCGGATAAGTCATTTTTTTAATCAATTTTGAGTTAGGCATTGTTTCAGATGGTAAATTTTGAAGAGAATCGAATTCGGTTGGTAGTTTAACCCTATTACCAACAGAAAACGCGTAGTTCACGATTTAGCCAAAAGGTGTTGCATTGATTCGAATGAGAATTAATCCGTACCTATTTGGTTCTCCTGAAAACCTTGGAAAAATGACTTGTCCGGTGTTAGAATTAACGCGACGAAATTTTCCAATTTTCTTTTTTTTTTTTAAGAAATTTTCCAATTTATTGTTTTGAAAAATTTTCCATTTTAAGTTTTTTTTTAAATTTTTCGGTTTTTTTTTTCAAGAAATCGTCTCGTTAATTCAAACACCGGATAAGTCATTTTTTTTAACAATTTTGAGTTAGGCATTGTTTCTGATGGTAAATTTGTGGAGAATCGAATTCCGTTGGTAGTTTAACCCTATTACCAACAGAAAACGTGTAGTTCACGATTTAGCCAACAGGTAATGCATTGATTCCAATGAGAAATTAATCCGTATTTTGGCTCTCCTGAAAAACTTGGAAAAATGACTTGTCCAATGTTAGAATTAACGCGACGAAATTTTCCAATTTTTTTTTTTTAAGTTTTGTAATTTTTTTTCAAGAAATCCAATTTTTGTTTTTGAAAAATTTTCCGAGTTTTTTTCTAAGCTTTGTAATTTTTTTTTTTTCCAAGAAATTTTGCAAGTTTTTTTTTTTATTTTCCAGTTTTTTTTTTTTTTTTTTTTTTTTTCAAGAAATGTCGCGTTAATTCTAACACCGGATAAGTCATTTTTTTATCAATTTTGAGTTAGGCATTGTTTCTGATGGTAAATTTTGTGGAGAATCGAATTCCGTTGGTAGTTTAACCCTATTACCAACAGAAAACGCGTAGTTCACGATTTAGCCAACAGGTAATATGGTAATGTAAATGATTCAAATGAGAAATTAATCCTTATTTTGGCTCTCCTGAAAACCTTGGAAAAATGACTAGTCCGGTGTTAGAAATAACGCCACGAAATTTTCCAATTTTTTTTTTTTTTTAAGTTTTGTAAGCTTTTTTTTTTCAAGAAATTTTCCAATTTTTTGTTTTTGAAAAATTTTCCGGGTTTTTTTTTGAAGTTTTGTAATTTTTTTTCCAAGTTTTTTTTAATTTTCTGAGTTATTTTTTTTTTAAATTTGCGCCCTTTTTTCCGAAAATTTATTTAAAATTTTAAAATTTCGCGATTTTTTTTCCGAAAAATTTTCCGAGTTTTTTAATCGAAAAATTTTCCGAGTTTTTTTTTTTTTTTGAAAATTGTTGTTTTTTTTTTCAAAAATTTTCCAACTTTTTTTTTTTAATTTTCCGGGTTTTTTTTTTTCGAAAATTTTTGAAGTATCAAGGTAGAAATAATGGGATTTTTGCCCAAGAGAGGTCTCCCTCATTAGGCGTGGAAGTATGGAATTTCTCCCCTCCAAGTTTGCCGAAAATAAGGTTTACCTCGTTGTTAAGTACTTAAATTATTAAAAAAATAAAATAAAATATTTCAATCAAAATAAGACGCTTACGCTTGTTTTTTCTTTACTCTGTTGTATATAAAGGAAAAGTCTTTCATTAAATTTGTCAACCTAAAAAAAAAATTAATTATTTATTGACACTTTTTCAAGGGACAAGGGCGAACAGTGAGGTCGTGACTCCGATGACGTCACCTTTCCCCCACTCCGCCCAAAAAACGTACCTGGCTTTTAACATCTTCGCAAGATTGAACGATGAAAGCAATGCTGATCACATTCCATGCAATCCAGCCTACAGTTTCCACAGTAAAAAATAGATAGAATTCCTCAGTACCTGCCGTTCTTAACAAATAGAGGCTTAACTGATAGCATTTCCGAATAGTTTGAAGGGAGTACTTGAGCGAAAGTATCAGCAGCTGAATGCTGAATGATTTGTTTAGCTTACGTAATGTTTCTACAGCTTCGTAATGTCCGGATGTATCATAGCATTTTAAATTTTGAATATCTTCAGAAACCATTTCGATCAAAAACGAAAAAAGGAGGAAAATAGCGCTGGAGTAGTTTTCATAAACGAATCCTGTGACCACTGAAGGGATTTGACCGTTTCGACATAGGAAGTAACCGTAGTGAATGCACGAGCACGATAGGCCAAATAAGATTCTGAAGACAAGGCGTTTATTTGGTTTCTCAGCCTTCGAAAAGATTGATTCGACAAAAACCGAATGTTTTAGACTCACGAAATAAATATGACATAAAACAGCGATTGCTTCTGCCAGAAGTTTTAACGTTGTAAATGATAGAGTGACCCATGGCGATGCTTCATACTTCTGCAACAGTTAATGTTTTAAAATAGATTGAATTAATAGGATGTGGCGAGGTGGACCCTGATTGCGCATAAATCTGGGGTCTTTAATCCTCTTCATGATAATCCTCTACGTTGTTTTCATCAAATTTCTCGAAAACTATGAGATTTTGCTGTCAAAACGGGAGTTCACCGTTCGGCATAACGCATTTCATCCTTGGACATAAATTCGACATAATCTGCAGCTCGTCGTATTGCATTTCGCTACCATGGAACATGAAGCTCTCAAAAATTCAAAACTTGCGGCATAATGCAACTCAACATAATGCGTTTCGCCAAGACATTTTAATAAGTACATTTCGACATTTAAAAAAGTTCAAGTCACCACAACGCTTCTCGCCTTAAAAGCCTCTCTTTAAACTTGTCGTCTTGCCGTGTATCGATTCGGCATAATGCATCTCGACATAAACTTGGGACAACAAAAGAGCTCATTTTTCGCCCTGTAAAATGCGCGTAAAATGGCGAAACTACAAAAACCTTTAAAACAAGACAGTTCACCATAGCACATTTCGACATAAACTATAAAAAGGCATTGAGAAGATGAAAAGTCGGGTTATCAAACTTCCCATACGTTACAGTTCGTAACTTCAAAAAAGTTCACTTTACCAAGGTTATGTACTTAACATTTTTTGTTGTAAATTTAATATAGATTATTTTTGTACTTAGTAATTTTTACGCTAAATCTCATAATTTTCGAGATATTCGAGAAAAGCTGATAAAAACTTGACACCCTTCTATCCTGTTTCTTTAGTGCAACGCACCCCCCCCCCCCCCCCCCCCCGGGTCGGATATGACCCATTGTCTGTACCATCAACACCTCCTAATTAAGGATTAAAACCTAGTAGAAGCGAAAGTCCCCAAAAAGCGAGAAGAATAAGCGAAATAAAATGGAACGCTTCTCACCTTAAAAGCCTCTCTTTAAACTTGTCGTCTTGCTATAATGCATCGATTCGGCATAATGCGTCGATTCGGCATTATGCATCGATTCGGCATAATGCGTCGATTCGGCATTATGCATCGATTCGGCATAATGCGTCGATTCGGCATTATGCATCGATTCGGCATAATGCATCTCGACATAAAGTAGGTACAGCCAAAGAGAGCATTTTTCGCCATTTAAAATGCGATTATGGCGAAACTACAAAAACCTTTAAAACAAGACAGTTCGCCATAATACATTTTGACATAATCTAGAAAAAACGGAGATTGAAAAAAATTAACTCCCTCGGGTTATCAAACCAACTTTCCATACGTTACAGTTCGTAACTTCAAAAACGTTCACTTTAGCAAGGTTATGTACTTAACATTTTTTGTTGAAAATTTAATGTAGACTATTTTTGCACTTAGTTATTTTTACGCAAAACCTCATAGTTTTCGAGATATTTGAGAAAAACTGATTAAAACTTGACACCCTTCTATCCTGTTTTTTTTAGTTAAAAAAAAATTCCATCTGATCCCCTCGAAGAGAATCTAAATTTTTATTAAAAATAGCTTCGTTTTAACGTCAGTTTGGAACTCCTGGAGCATGCGCAGTACGATTTGTCCGTCAAATCAGAAGTCATCTGACGTCAAATTTGACGTCTTAACCCATCTGCGCATGCTCCAGGAGTTCCAAACCAGTTTCAAACTGGCTGGAACAAAGCTAATTCTAATATAAGGAGTATATTTTGGTGAAAAGGTAAACATAAGACCAATAGCGTAGCGCATTAAACTTTCGACAAACATATCTCAATTTTTGCGAATTTAAAAAAAAATGCTAACTACAAAAGAAAAATTCTGTAAAAATGCTTCGAAAAAAAGGGCACAACAGACCCCCCCCCCCCCCCCCGGGTCGGATATGACCCATTATCTGTACCATCAACAGCTCCCAATTAAGGATTAAAACCCCGCAAAAAGCTAGTTGAAAATTTTGGAAATCTTGATTGGTTGTATCGAACATTTTTGCAGACCTTGGTCATTGCTTCAGGCAGAAGCGAAAGTCCCCAAAAAGCGAGAAGAATAAGCGAAATAAAATGAAAATATTTGAAAAAATGGAAAATTTTCTCATATCCTCTCTCTTGCTTTTGAAAATTCGCGTGAAAAGGAACGAGGCCTAAAAAGGCCAAACTACGTTTGAAGAACATTTTCCAACTGATCGCCCAAAGTCAAAAAGCTTTTTACGTTTTCGATCGATTGATGAAGAAATTAATTGTCCAGTCAATTATTTTAAAAGAAATGTCGGCACTGATCAATTTTCTCGGTTCTGGAAGACCCAGGAAACATAAAAAAAGTACTGGTTTGAAGAGCTTCCAACGAAAACTTCCTTAAAGAGAAGTAAAAATATAGGGGGAAGTATAGCGGAGGGGACGTACAACGGAGGGGGAAGTATATGGGAGGGGAAGTATAACAGACGGGGAAGTATAACGAAGGGTAAATATAAGGGGAACGAAGGTATAACGAAGGGAGGGAAAGTATAAAGGAGGGGGAAGTATAAGGGAGGGGAAGTATAAAAAAGAGGGAATTTTTTTTTTTAATTTTTCAAGTTGTTTTTAATTTTCCGAGTTTTTTTGATTAATTTTCCGAGTTTTTTTTTCAAACTTTTGCGAATTTCAAAAAAAAAATGCTAACTACAAAAGAAAAATTCTGTAAAAATGCTCCGAAAAAAAGGGCACAACAGACACCCCCCCCCCCCCCCCCGGGGGTCGGATATGACCCATTATCTGTACCTTTGTTTTTGAAAAATTTTCCAAGTTGTTTTTAATTTTCCGAGTTTTTTAAATTAATTTTCCGAGTTTTTTAAAAATTTTGCAAATTTCAAAAAAAAATTTAAAGTTGTTTTTTGTCAAAAATTTTTAAGTTGTTTTTTATCAAAAATTTTCTAAGTTTTTTTTGCGGTTTGTTTGTTTTTGTTTTTTTCTTTTTAATTTTTAAGTTCTTTTTTTGCGAAAATTTTTATGAAGTGTCAAGGTAGAAATAATGGGCTCTTTGGCCTACGGATGTGCCTCTCGTAATGGGAAGAAGTATGAAATTTCTCCCTACCCAAAAAAAAAAAAAAAAAAAATTAAAAAGTGGCAATTTTTTTACACCAAAAATTCGTCAAAAATATAAAGAGTAATTGGTGAAAATTTGGTGAAAATCGGATGAAAACTGTGGCCGTAAAGTATTCCAGAAAAAAATGCTACGGACGGACGGCCGGACGGCCGTAAATATTCGAATTGACCCTCCGGGATCTGGAAGACCCCTCCCCAAAAACCCGACGTGGAAGGTATCACAATAACTTCTTTAAGCAAGTTAAAAATTCTTCTTTTGTCTTTTATGCATTGATAGTGGATTGTTTGATTTTTTTATTGTTGAGAGAAAAAGTGATAACAGATATCAAATAAAATGCATTTAGAAGGTAAACTTTTGAGTGTTTGCTTGCTCCATATATACCTAGTGAAGTTAAATGGATGGCGCTGGGGGGAGGGATTTTCAGGTCCATGCGTCGGGTTGATGCTGTAGGGTTGGAAGAATCTTTTTAGTGCGAATCGTGAAGTCGCGAGGGATGGACGAAGCTCTCGTCTACGTCGGCGAGTGTTCAACGTATCAAAATCTCGTTTTATACCTGGTACTTTTACCATGCGTATTGCCATGCGGCTTTCACGGATATTCGCAGATTTTTATGTCTTCGACCCCACTTCACGTTTGCCGCCCGCATCCGAGTCTAGAGCATCTTCATCCCACAATTTCGCAAAATATAAGGTGAAATTTTTTTTTTTTTTGCCTATAATTTTGCGCTTTGAAGTCATCGTAAGGAATTTAAAGTAGATCCCTGGATTTTCATCTTAATACGCCAAGCATGACTAAATTCCTGACTTCTTAAGAGATATTAAGCCTATTAGGCTTATTATCTTAACTTTGTCAATTAGAAGTTATTGCAATACCCTCCACAGTCAATTTTTTGGGGGGTCTTTCAGACCATGATGTCTGTTGTGCCCTTTTTTTTCGGAGCATTTTTACAGAATTTTTCTTTTTCCATTTTATTAAATTTTTTCACCAAAATATACTCCTTATGTTAGAATTAGCTTTGTTGAGCCACAGTTTGAAACTGGTTTGGAACTCCTGGAGCATGCGCAGAGGGATTTAGACGTCAAATTTGACGTCAGATGACTTCAGATTTGACGGACAAAGAGCACTGCTCATTCTCCAGTCTGTAGTGCCCGTTTTTTCGGATTTTTACAGAATTTTTCTTTTGTAGTTAGCATTTTTTTTTAAATTCGCAAAAACTGTATGTCTGAACGAACTTCCCCCTCCGTTATACTTCCCCTACGATATACTTCCCCACCCTTTTACTTCCCCTCCCTTTTACTTCCCCCTCCGTTATACTTCCGTTTATTTATTGGTCATCTTCGGAAAATGCTTACTTCCTGAGATTTGAGCAAAAATTTGGGAGAAGGACGGCAAAAAAAACTTCCCTCTTATTATACCTCCTCTCCCTTATACTTCCCGCTCCGTTATACTTCCCCTCCCTTATACTTCCCCTCCGTTATACTACCCCCTCCGTTATACTTCCGTTTAATTATTGGTCATCTTCGGAAAATGCTTATTTCCTGAGATTTGAGCAAAAATTTGGAAAAAGGACGACAAAAAAACCTCCCTCTCCGTTATACTTCCCCTCCCTTATACTTCCCCTCCGTTATACTTCCGTTTATTTATTGGTCATCTTCGGAAAATGCTTATTTCCTGAGATTTGAGCAAAAATTTGGAAAAAGGACGACAAAAAAACCCCTCCCCCTCCGTTATACTTCCCCTCCCTTATACTTCCCCCTCCCCTTAGTATAAAGTTTCTTTTAAAGGAAGCAAAAATTGTATGTCTGTCGAAAGTTTAATGCGCTACGCTATTGTTCTTATATTTATCTTTTCACCAAAATATACTCCTTATATTAGAATTAGCTTTGTTCGAGCCACAGTTTGAAACTGGTTTTGAACTCCTGGAGCATGCTCAGAGGGATTTAGACGTCAAATTTGACGTCAGATGACTTCAGATATGACGGACAAATCGTACTGCGCATGCTCCAGGAGTTTCAAACCGATTCCAAACTGCCGTTGGAACAAACGTAAAAAAAAATTTAGATTCTCTTCGAGGGGATCAGATGGAATTTTTTTGTATTGCGGAACATATTTAAGCCTTTCCCGCAATTAAAAGGGCGTTGCAATAAAATTCCAATTCCTTTTTTTTTATTGAATGGTTTAATTAAATAAAATTATTAATCGATAGTCGGGGAAAAATACTCAATTCTATAAAATGTGGTTTTGCGGGGCGGAACGCTGAGCGAAGGAGGGGATTTTAAAGACCTTTTTCTCTTGGAGAAAAGTGGGGAAAATTATGGTTTTTATAATTTTCACTTAAAAATATGAATTGCTAATAATTCTTGAAAGTAAAGGGTTTTTTAATTTGAAAAGTGAAGTTTTTTTTCTTTTTCATCGTTTAAAATCCGGATTTTAAATTTGGTAGTGGACTATCGAAAAAAAGCACAAAAAAAGTGAAATTGTTGGGTGGATTTAATGTATGTAGTTTGAGACTGCAACTCGTGGAGCGTGCGTAGAAGGGTCTGCACGTCAAATTTGACGTCAGATGACATCAGATTTGACGGACAAACAATTTACGACGTCCAAATCCTTCTGCGCATGCTCCAGGAGTTTCAAACCAGTTTCATACTGCGGTTGGAACAAAGATGATGTTTTATTTATTGGTCATCTTCGGAAAATGCTTACTTCCTGAGATTTGAGCAAAATTTGGAAAAAGTACGTCATTTTTGAAATGTTGTTTTGTTGAAAACTTAAAACAAAAAAAAACCTCCCCCCTCCTTTATACTTCCCCCTCAGTTATACTTCCCCCTCCGATATACTTCCCCTCCGTTATACTTCCCCTCCCTTTACTTCCCCCTCCGTTATACTTCCCCTCCGTTATACACACTTCCGTTATACTTCCCCTCCCTTTTACTTAGCCCTCCATTATACTTCCCCTCCCTTATACTTCCCCCACCCCTTAGTATAAAGTTTCTATTAAAGGAAGTTTTTTTTTGTCGTCCTTTTTCCAAATTTTTGCTCAAATCTCAGGAAATAAGCATTTCCCGAAGATGACCAATAAATAAGGGGAAAGCCTAAGTTATTTAGAAAGGGGAAGTATAGTGGAGGGGAAGTATAACGGATTGGGAAGTATAAGGTAGGGAAGTATAAGGGAGGGGGAAGTATATGGGAGGGAAGTGTAACTACTCACACTTGCAGTTATCTAACTGTGTAGTTATACAATTTGAGTAGTACGGAGTAAAAAGTACTCCGGAAAAGGGAGGGGACCTTTTACTTCCCCTCCCTTATACTTTCCCCTCCGTTATACTTCCGTTTATTTATTGGTCATCTTCGGAAAATGCTTACTTCCTGAGATTTGAGCAAAATTTGAAAAAAGGACGACAAAAAAAACTCCCCCTCCGTTATACTTCCCCTCCGTTATACTTCCCCCTCTCCTTAGTATAAAGTTTCTTTTAAAGGAAGTTTTTTTTGTCGTCCTTTTTCCAAAACTTTTGCTCAAATCTCAGGAAGTAAGCATTTTTCGAAGAAGACCAATAAATAAGGGGAAATTCTAAGTATACTTAGACTTATAAGGGGGAAGTATAATGGAGGGCAAGTATAACGGAGGGGGAAGTATAAGGGAGGGGAAGCATAACGGATTGGGAAGTATAAGGGAGGGGAAGTATAACGGAGGGGAAGTATAACGGAGGAGAAGTATAACGGAGGGGAAGTATAACGGAGGGGAAGTATAAGGGAGGGAAGTATAACGGAGGGGAAGTATAAGGGAGGGAAGTATAAGGGAGGGAAGTATAACGGAGGGGAAGTATAAGGGAGGGAAGTATAACGGAGGGGAAGTATAACGGAGGGGAAGTATAACGGAGGGGAAGTTTAAGGGAGGGGAAGTATAACTACTCACACTTGTAGTTATCTATCTGTGTATGTATTTATAAATTTGAGTAGTACGGAGTGAAAGTGCTCCGGAAGTAAGGGGGCCTTTTACTTCCCCCTCCCTTAAACTTCCCCTCCATTATACTCCCCCCCCCCTTATACTTCCCTCTCCGTTATACTTTCCCCTCCTATATTGTTACTTCTCTTTAAGGAAGTTTTCGTTGGAAGCTCTTCAAACTAGTACTTTACCTTACTCCTCATTTAATAAACCAGTAGAGTCTGATAAATCTTTAAGGGCCAAAACAAAAGATATTCGATCTTTTTGTGGGAAAAAATCTCTTTTTTTCTGCACTTTTAAAGTTGCTCCTTCAGTCATTTTTCCGCCAGAATCCGAGTTATGGATACTTCTCAAGTTACTTCTATCATAAAATGGCTCTAAAAAATAAAAAACGGAAGAAGAAAAAAGAAATTACGTATTCCACAGACATGACAAAAAAAGCCAATTTTTCTATCAAGATACAAAAGGCACAGAAGGTAAATGAAAAGCTGGAAAGTTACAAGATAGTCCCCTCTTTTCGGTTTGAAATGCGAATTAAAACTTCCTTAAGCCATTTTACAACTGAATGAAAGTAATTTGTCAGTTTTCTCAGAAGTTAGTAAATGGGAAGATTTGTCGCTTTTCGTTGAAATTAAGACCTTTTACCATAAGCAGTCACTATTATTGATTATATATCAGCTTTTATTAACTTATGGTCTTATAAAAGCCGCTGTCACCAATCAAAATTAGTACAACGGAAAAATCAATTCCCAAAACGAATTTACTCGTAACTTTATCTATTAAAGTTTTTCCTGAGTTCAAAGCTACCTTTTTTCTTTAGCAAACTTCATCTCCGTCCACATTAGCCTTAATTAAAAAAATTCCTTCGGTGGCGGTGCCAAGTGGCTCTTTGCGTACTTAAAATCTTTCTGAATTATTGTGCTGCCTCTCGGCATTGGTAAGCCTGCAGAAAGGTCATAAATGTCAAAAAAATGACGTCCATCCGCTCAAAATCCTTAAATTTTTGGTTACGAAAATTCGTAATCGTTAGGTTTTGTTATCCGACGACCGCTTGCTTATGAAGGGGAGCTTAATTTTCGCCAAGTTGGAAGGGATCCGTTCCGCTTGAAGACTCCATTGTGGTCCGGCCCTAACTACTTACCTGAATTAATCCTAGATGTTCAATAACTCAAGGAAACTAACTGTACGAAACTTAAAAATAGTGATTTATCCCTTAATTAAACTAATTTAATGTGTTTTCCGTTCAAAAACAATGAGTAAAACTCGAAATATCTAGTGAACATTCGTCATAAAACTTATCGTCATAATTTCTCGACAGAAAATGGAGGAAGTGTCGGTTGAATCGAATTAAAATGGCACCGGGGAGATAGAAGTGTGATAACCTCCCACCTTTCCCGCCATTTTATGTCGATTTGTTTGTATGACGAATTTACCAATATTTTAACAGAAACCTTTATTATTTATTTTAAAACATTGTGTATGCTTCGTCACAAAGGCAAAGTGTCATAAATTCGTCATAAAATGGCGGAAACGGGAGATTTTGGAGGCAAAAATCAGGAACTTTTTTAAAGCACCTTTGTGATTTTTAATAGGAAGCCTTCTAATTCAATGGAAATGAGGCTTTTTGTCATAAACTTCTGGAGCTCACCAATACCTTCTGGAACTCTCCAGAGCCTCCTCTAACTCTCCGGGACCTCCTGTAACTCTCCAAGACCTTATGGAGCTCTCCAGGACCTCCTGGAACTCTCCAGAACCTTCTGGAACTCTCCAGAACCTCCTGGAACTCTCCAGAACCTCCTGGAACTCTCCAGAACCTCCTGGAACTCTCCAGAACCTCTTGGAACTCTCCAGAATATCTTGGAACTCTCCAGAACCTCTTGGAACTCTCCAGAACCCTCTGTAACTCACCAAGCCTTTATGGAACTCTCCAGAACCTCCTGGAACTCTCCAGAACCTCTTGGAACTCTCCAGAATCTCTTGGAACTCTCCAGAACCTCTTGGAACTCTCCAGAACCCTCTGTAACTCTCCGGGACCTCCTGTAACTCTCCAAGCCTTTATGAAACTCTCCAGAACCCCCTGGAACTCTCCAGAACCTCCTGTAACTCTCCAGAACCTCCTATAATTCTCCAAGACCTCTTGGAACTCTCCAGAACCTCCTGAAACTCTCCAAGACCTCTTCGAGCTCTCCAGGACCTTCTGGAACTCACCAGAACCTCCTGGAACTCTCCAGAACCTCCTGGAACTCTCCAGAACCTCCTGAAACTCTCCAGAACCTCCCGGAACTCTCCAGAACCCCCTGTAACTCTCCAGAACCTCCTGTAACTCTCCAGAACCTCCTATAACACTCCAAGAACTCCTGAAACTCTCCAGAACCCCTGGAACTCTCCAGAACCTCCTGTAACTCTCCAGAACCTCCTGCATCTCTCCAAAACCTCCTATAACTCTTCAAGACCTCCTGGAACTCTCCAGAATCTCCTGTAACTCTCCAGAACCTCCTGTAATTCTCCAGAACCTCCTGTAACTTTCCAGAACCTCCTGGAACTCTCCAGAACCTCCTGGAACTTTCCGGAGCCTTCTGTAACCCTTCAAAACCGAATTTATGTCATAAATTCGTCATAAAATGGCGGATTCTGGAGGCAAAAATCAGGAACTGTCGTTCTAACGCGCTTTTCGAAGCGCCTTTGTGATTTTTTAATAGGAAGCCTCCTAATAAAATGGAAATGAGGCTTTTTAATTGATTTCTTTGGGGGGACATAAAGGAGAGAAATTGTTTTTTTCGTCGAATTACAACTCCGCTCCGGAATAAGATAATTAATTAAGCGTCGGCGATTGGATAATAAGTGGTGGGCCAATTGCGGGACAAAAGGCGACTTGATTGAATGACACTCCTGCGACGAAGACGAGGGGTGGGAGGGGGAGTCCGAAAAAGGACGGTAACCGCTCTTTGTTCTCTTGACATATTTTTATAACCAGGATGCCTCTTCCTCCTTCCTTTTTCCTGCCAACAAGAAATTTCTGCTGAAAGAAAGGAATCCATTTTGAATTATGAGCACCATTAAAATGAACTTTAAGACCTATCATATTCATATCATATTCGATCGTATCATATTCAAAATGCCGAATATCTCTCATTTATTTGACGAATTTCACTTTTATAGAAATATGAGACGATTTCCTATTAAAGTCCGGCAGCGAAATAATTTTAGCTTCGACCGTTTAGTCCCGGGAAAACACCGTTCAACGCATTTCACTCTAAAGCTGTTGAACATAAAAAATCTGTAGTTCACCATAATGCGTTTCGGCATAATGTATTAAGCTCAAAACTTCAAAAATTTTGAGCATAATGCATTTTAACATAAGCGTTTCGCCATAAACGACTTTTTCAAGAAATCCAAGTCGACACAAAAAAAAGCAGTTGAACATAAAAAATCTGCATTTCGACATAAAAAGATCTGTAGTTCACCATAATGCGTTTCGGCATATCCGATTGAACATAAAGCTCGTCGTTCACCATAATGCATTCAACAGAGAGCGTTTTGCCATAAACGACTTTTTCAATAAACGCTAGTTGACAAAAAAAAAAGTAGTTGAACATAAAAAAATCTGCATTTCGACATAAAAAATCTGGAGTTCACCAAAATGCGTTTCGGCATATGCGATTGAACATAAAGCTCTCAAAATTTCAAAAATTTGATTTCAACAGAGTGCGTTTTGCCATAAACGACTTTTTCAATAAACGCAAGTCGACACAAAAAAAAAGCAGTTGAACATAAAAAAATCTGCATTTCGACATAAAAAAAATCTGTCGTTCACCATAATGCGTTTCGGCATATACGATTGAACATAAAGCTCTCAAAATTTAAAATATTGAGCATAATGATTTCAACATAAAGCGTTTCGCCATTAATGATTTTTTCAATAAACGCAAGTCGACACTAAAAAAGTGCAAGTCACCATAACGTTTCTCACCATAAAAGACTCTCTTTAAACTTTTGTTTCACCATAAAACTGTTTCTGTCGTTTGGGCATAATACATCTCACCATAAGCTTGGGAAAGAACAAGCCTATTTTCGCCGTTTGAAACGCGATTATGGCGAAACGACAAAAACCTTAATACTTGAAAGTTCACTATAATGCTATTCAACATATAGCATCTCACCATAATCTAGGAAAAGCAAGCAGGGAGCCAATGGAATCAGCTCGTTTTATGACGCAACGGGGTTAACTTTTTGCCTCTCGCGAGGATGTGCGAATTGCATTATGGTGAACTGTCAAGTTTTAAGATTTTTGTCGTTTCGCCATAATCGCGATTGAAAATAGGCTTGTTCTTTCGCTTTCCCTAGTTTAAGGTAAGATGTATTATGCCCAAACGTCAGAAACAGTTTTATGGCGAAACGACAAGTTCTTTAAAATGAAAGTTTCTTTTATTTTCAACTGCGTTATGCTGAAACGACAAATTTTATGTCGAAACAACAACTTTTAAATCTCTTCTTTAAGTTGAGATGTATTATGTTCATGTTATGGTGAACGTTTTCGACTATTTTCTTTATGTTGAGTTGCACATTTTGCATGGTGAACGGTAACCCGCGATTTCTGCTATTTTATGATCAAATGCATTATGGCAAACCGCATTATGTCGACACGTATACAATCTTTAGTCCCCTATGGCTCTTCAAAGAAAAACACACAAGTGCTTTGGCTCCAACGATATGGAGCCAAAAAAATGGTTAAAACAGAGGTTTTTAGGACAAAAACACCAAAAAAACGCCAAAAAATTTGATAAAAAACCGAATCAGGTGTTGAAAATGTGGTTTCTCGACCACAAATCCCCAGATTTGACTTTCAAGACCTGAAAATCTGCAAAAATGATCGCTTAAAACTGTTCTGCAGTCATTTTAAAGGTACTTAAAGCCAGCTGCTTTTTGTCAGAATTTATTTGTGCCAAATTATTTTTAATGGGCAGAAAATTAAAGAAATCTTTTGTATCTCAGCGTTTTTTCTAGAACGCTTGAAGAGTCTAGGAAAAAATTGGCGATCTCAAAAGTTGAAGCGACTTTTGCTTTCAAACTTTATTAAAACTCGAAAATGCTTTGTTCGAGCACAACGAGTTTTCATCAACTTTTTTAAAAAACCTAGAAGTTTTATTTTAAATTTTCTTTTAATTCTAAAAGGTCCGAGAAGTCCTAAAGGTTTAAAAAAATTAATTTTAAATGTTTAAACTAATTTTAAGGTGATCATTTAATTTTGAATAGTTTAGTTTCACCTCCAAAGTCACCCATTCTTTCCACAGATTTCCTCCGACTTACCAATTCTTCCCAAAGATTACCTCCAAATTGACTCATTCTTCCCAAACATTATCACCAAAGTTACCTATTACCGAAAGGCCCTCTCAGAAGGTTACCTCTAAAGTTACCTATTCTTTCCAAAGATTACCTCCAAAGTCACCCATTCTTTCCAAAGGTTACCTCCAAAGTTACCTATTCTTTTCAAAGATTACCTCCAAAGTCACCCATTCTTTCCAAAGGTGATCATTTAATTTTGAATAGTTTAGTTTAGCCAATGGCAATACGAGGCAATAAATTTATTGGGACGTTGGTTCTATAGGTTTTTTACAGACTTAAATAAAAATCGAACTCTGGTATTCACCTTTTAACTTCTAATACATTTCTGTATATTGAATAGGAAAAAGGGGGGTTGGCGAGGGGGTTTTCCGTAGAGATGTGGACAAGATTGATGAGGTTACCCTCAGGAGCTTTTGTATATGGATTCCAGAAGCCCATTTAGAGCTATACACCGGCCTATGTTCCCATTTGAATAATAACCGCTCTTAAATTATATCTGAGTTTATTTTCTTTAAAATAAATCAAGGCTCTTCTTTGAACAATCTCTTTATCAGATTTCCATTTAAATCCAAAACGAACGTGACGCTCATACAAAAAGAACGTCTCCGATTTTTAGATTTTTATTCTTAATTTTTTAGGTTTCAACTTTCAGCTTTTTAAACGGAGTTTCTTGTATTACCCTCTATGTTCTAATCTTAGGGGATCAGCCGCAGAACTTTGTCAATCCTAAACTCCTAAGTTTGTTGACTTAATGATTCTTGATTTTGAGTTTATTGTTTTTGAAGTAACTTGTGGCCCTTCTAGCGCTTTTGAAAATGATCCGATTTGGAAAATTTCTTCATATTTTTGGAAAGTAAAGCTAGGTGGTCCTTTCATCAGTTTTCCTCCCGGAAAACCTAAATGAAGACTTCACAGATTCCAAATCACTTTTTTAAATTTAAATTTTACTTAAATTGGCGTCTGAAAAGGGAAAGAAATTTTGAGGACGTTTTTGCCGTTTTGAAAGTGTGGAAGATGTGGGGTGCATACGTATCGACATAATGCATTTGACCATAAAATAGTAGAAATCTCGAGTTACCGTACACCATACAAAACCTGCAACTCAACATAAAGAAAACAGTCGAAATCGTTACCATAATGCATTTGAACATTATACATCTCACCATAAAAAAGAAATTTAGCACTTGTTTCGACATGAATTTGTCGTTTCAACATAAAGCAGTTGAACATAAAGGAAACTTTCATTTTAAAGAACTTGTCGTTTCGCCATAAAACTGTTGTTGTCGTTTGGGCATAATACATCTCAACATAAACTAGGGACAGCGAAAGATCAAGCCTATTTTCGCCGTTTAAAACGCGATTATGGCGAAACGACAAAAACCTTAAAACTTGACAGTTCTCCATAATGCAATTCGAATATCCTCGCGAGAGAAAAAAAAATTAACCCCTCACGTGTCATCAAACGAGCTGATCCCATTGGCTGCTTGCTTGCTTTTCCTAGTTTATGGTGAGATGCTTTATGTTGAATTGCATTATGGTGAACTGTCTAGTATTAAGGTTTTTGTAATTTCGCCATAATCGCGTTTTAAACGGCAAAAGTATGCTTGGTCTTTCGCTCAGTTTATGGTGAGATGTATTATGCCCAAACGACAGAAACAGTTTTATAGCGAAAAAACAAGTTTAAAGAGAGGCTTTTATGGTGAGAAGCGTTATGGTGACTCCCACTTTATTTATGTCGACTTGCGTTTATTGAAAAAGTCGTTTATGGCGAAAAGATTGTTGAAATGCATTATGCTCAAAATTTTTGAACGATTATGTCGAAACGACAAAAACCATAAAACTTGACAGTTCACCAATTAATGCAATTCACTCATCCTCGCGAGTGGAAAAAGATTAACCCCCTTGTGTCATAAAACGAGCTGATCCCATTGGCTGCTTGCTTGCTTTTCCTAGTTTATGGTGAGATGCTTTATGTTGAATTGCACATTGGCGAATTGTCAAGTTTTAAGGTTTTGTCGTTTCACCATAATCGCGTTTTAAACGGCGAAAGTATGCTTGCTCTTTCGCTGTCCCTAGTTTATGGTGAGATGTATTATGCCCAAACGACAGAAACAGTTTTATGTCGAAAGAATAAGTTTGAAGAGAGGCTTTTATAGTAAGAAGCGTTATGGTGACTTGCACTTTTTTAGTGTCAACTTGCGTATATTGAAAAAGTCGTTTATGGCGAAACGCTTTATGTTGAATTCATTATGCTCAAAATTTTGAAATTTTGAGAGCTTATTTGTTCAATCGCATATGCCGAAACGCATTATGGTGAAAGACAGATTTTTTTATGTCGAAATACAGATTTTTTCTGTTCAACTGCTTTTTTTTGTGTCGACTTGCGTTTATTGAAAAAGTCGTTTATGGCAAAACGCACTCTGTTGAAATCAAATTTTTGAAATTTTGAGAGCTTTATGTTCAATCGCATATGCCGAAACGCATTATGGTGAACGACAGATTTTTATGTCGAAATGGAGATTTTTTATGTTCAACTGCCTTTTTAATATTTTTTTTTTGTTTTTTGTGTCGACTTGCGTTTATTGAAAAAGTCGTTTATAGCGAAACGCTCTCTGTTGAAATGCATTATACTCAGAATTTTTGAACTTCTGAGAGCTTTGTGTTCAATCGCATATGCCGAAACGCATTATGGTGAACTCCAAATTTTTTATGTCGAAACGCAGATTTTTATGTTCAACTGCTTTAGGGTGAAATGCGTTATATTGAACGGTCCTGCTCAATTGACAAACCTCTTGATTTTTTAAGCAAATTTGTGAAAGTTTTTTGTTGTTAATTTTAGAATGAAATGTAGCTAAACAAGGGTTTTCGATTATAAGCTTTTCAAATATTTATAGATAGATAGATAATGTCTTTATTTATTTTCTCTTTTTTGTACAATATTACATTTTTTTGCACAAAATAATAATCAAGACTAGTATAGCCCTAGGGCCGTTTATGTTTGTTTGGAGTCTTAAAAAACCACGAGAATGAAATCACAATTTCCTTTGGTGAACATGAGTTGATCATAGTAAAATAAATCACAACTTTCTTTGGCTACGAGAGCTTTTACAAATTATAATACAATTAATACAGTTATAAATAAATTAAAATACAAACACCTTTTTTTTTTTTTTTTTTTTTTTTTTTTTTTTTTTTTTTTTTTTTTTTTTTTTTGCGACACTGGGTCTACATACAAAATTAAATATATATTAGACAATATTATATTTTTCTCTTTCCTTAAGCACCCGCTTAAAGTATACAATTATACTTCTCCAGTCATCTCCATTAATTTTCTTAATAATATCTGTTGGATCAGGCTGGAGTACACCAAATACTTCTCTCCTTGCCTCTCCGAGACGTGTACATGCAACCACCACATGGAATATATCTTCTTTCTCTCCTGTCATACATATTGCACAGCTGGTGTCGGACGCCCCTATCTTATAACCATTAAGACCTAAAACTTCACCTCTGATTTGGAATAAAAGCCTTTTTTCGTTCCATGTCAGTTCGGAATGAAGGTAGCTTTTGTCGTTTAAATTGAAGTTAAGCACTTTACCCAGTTCACACCTGTCTGACCCCCTGATTACATCCTCAAAGTTCTTTAAACAATCATTCCCAACCTTTTTTCTCAGCGCCTCAAGCGTCTTCTCCCAAATTTCCGTTCCAAAACCTCTATCTAATCTGGTCAATTCATTTTTCACAAGCATTTCATTCATATCTTTGTACCAGTAACAATTACATTCCATTGTATGCTCAGCAAGAATCTTGGGTAACCTTGAGTCATCCATAGCAAGAACCTTTAAAATGTAATCATGGTGGATCTTCATCGTATCAAGGTACATAGGCTTTGAATTAGTTTCCAAATAAATAAATGCAGATCTGGTGTGATTGGGTGCATGCATTAGTCGCTTCACAAAATATCTGTACAGCTTTTCAATTTCACCAAACATCTCTCCACCCCAAACTTGGGCTCCATAAAAATAATCGTTCGAATTATGGTGTTAAAAAGTTTCATTTTTACGTTAAGTTGCAGCAAATCGTTCCCCACTAACTGTTGCCATAAAAGATTTAGACCCAATTTCGCTTGATTTAATTTCTGTCTGTGATTTTCACGCAATGCTAACTTGGGGGTCAATACTATGCCCAGGTATTTATATTGGGTTACAATTTCAATGTCGGAATCGCCATACCTCCAATGTTCTCTCCCTGCACGCCGCCCTCCATTACAAAATATCATTATCTTAGACTTGTTCAAATTAACCCGGAGATTCCAAGTATCGGCGTATTTTTTTAACATGTTTATCATTCGCTGTAGCGAGGGCGGTTCTGAGGCGAGCAGAATAACATCGTCGGCATAAGCTAAAAGTGGAACCTTTTTCCTCCCTATTTGTACCCCACCCCCATCTAGAAATTCTTCCAAATCGTTTAAGAATAGAGCGAATAGCAGGGACTAAGTATACAGCCTTGTTTAATGCCCATTTCGATCGCAAAACTTTCAGAGAGCCCATTTTTTAAGTATACCGAACCCACTGTACCCGTTAACAAGCCAATGACATTCCGAATCAATTTGGTACTAAACCCCATAATTGTAAGCTTATACTTCAATGCGTTCCTATCAATAGTGTCAAACGCCGAGGCAAAGTCTACAAAGAATGCATACACTTTGCTTCTTTTCCTACTTAACTTCAACTTAATTAAATTAAACAATGTGAAAATATTATCCATCGTGGAGTACCCTTCCCTAAATCCGCTCTGAAATTCGTTTAGGAGATTGCAGCGCTTAGCGTATTCTTTTATTCTATCACAAAGGAGGCCTGCATAAATTTTCCCAATAGCATTGTTAAACGCTATCCCCCTATAGTTTTCCACTTTTTCTTTATCTCCCTTCTTATATAGTGGAAATATAATGGAATTCTTAAATTTATCCGGGATTTCAGCTGAGTTATAGATTTTATTGTAAAATTGTAACAGAGACATTAGCAGTGAAGGTGGACCATTCTTTATAAACTCAAATGGGATCCGGTCCTCGCCGGGAGCTTTATTATTTTTAACTTTACCAAGAACTGCTTTAAGTTCATCCATAGTAAAATTCCTATCCATATCATCATCAACTATATAGGGGTCTGCGTATTGTATTCTTTCGACGCTTAATGTAGGATTATATAGCGCATGAAAATGTTTAATCCATTGCACAGGTTCAATGTTTGGTGAACATATCAAGCCTTTTTCCTAAATTTATTAGCCAACTCCCAAAACTGCTTGCTGTCTTTTGACTCATTCATTTTTTTAACAACATCCTCATAATAAGCTACCTTCTTTCCCTGACAAAGCGCATTATATTCATTACGATAATTCAAGTACAACAACTTTTTTTCTACAATATCTGTCTTTTTAAATTCAATTAGAGCCATACACATTTTATGTTTAAGTAGTTTACAGTGCTTGTCATACCATGGTTGCTGAAAAATGTTTCTGAGTGGCTTCGGATTGGAACCAGCAGCCTTTTTAATACTTAAGCAATATAGTCAAGTTCCTCATTTACTGCTGTTTGTTCCCTTCTATTTTTTAATATTTTTGTCAACCTATTATGATATATATTTTTATCAATGGCTTTCCATTTCAATTTAGGATACAATGGTAAAAAATTTTCAAAATGTTTTGTTTCTTTTTCTAAGCTTAGTACCGACACCACTGGCATATGATCTGAATAAGGTTGCGAATCCACACTGAAATCTCTAATGCATTCAACAGCATTAGTATTAATGCAACAGTAATCAATCACTGTGTTTGCGTTAGATCGCAGAAATGTAAACTCCCCTAGTGCGTCATTTTTCGTACGACCGTTTAGCACCAGCATATTGAAATCATTCATAAGACTCAGTATGGACTCACCCTCGACATTTGATTTTTGTCTTTGGATGATCTGTTGGTAAACACCACTGGGTTCAATATTTATAGTTTTCGGTGTAAATCCTACCCGGGACGAGGGCGTCTAAAATTTTAACGAGAGTGGGCTTTTCGAAAGTGATTTTCCCGAAGACTTCTTATTAACAAGCACTCCATTTTATTAGTTACGTGATTGTCGGATTGAAGCCTCGTTTTTAATTAACTTTAACTCTTCTTTCCAGACTTTCAACCCGTTGTTCGATAATAAAGTTTCTTTGAATCCCTCAAAGGGCCTTTTTTTCTGTGTTCCCTCTTTTGCGGTTAAGTAAAATTACATCAATTCAATTTATTTTTAATCTTTCCCTTTATAGGTAGATATGAAATGTCTGTGAGGGAAAAAAATTACTCAGAAACTATTGGAAATCGAAGAACATTGTTTCTCACTTTCTGTAACTTCCGAGTTGATTCCATTCGAAAAGTTTATCGACGTGTGTAACAGTGTATTGAACCAGTCAAAACTTTAACTAAGCGCCATTTCGCAATGGATATCTAATTACTAATTAGAATTAATTATTACCTAACAATCAAATTAATTATTAACACATAAGCGTTATTGCAATGCGAGAAGGGAAAATGAATGAACCCTTTGAAATATGGATTAATTTCTATCTTTTAGGGCCGGATTTTGTTTTGTTTATTCATTTGACTGATAGCTTAGTAGTTTGTAGAGCTCTTCGAAAATCAAGGTTAAAAAAATGGAAGTATTTTCCCCTGCCTGACCACAAGGAACGGGCGAAAACACCCCAAACTTTTCCCTACTATTATATGTATTCGGCCCAAAAGTTTCTTCCCAAATTTAGCCATTCTTCCAAAAGATTACCTCCAAAGTTACCCATTCTTTCTAAAGATTAACTCCAAAGTTCCCCATTCTTCCTAAAGGTTACCTCCAAATTTACCCATTCTTCATAAGGTTAACTCCATTCTGCCCAAAGGTTACCTCCGAAGATAACCATTCTAAGCAAAGATTACCTCCAAGTAATCCATTCTTCCCAAAGATTACCTCCAAAGTAACTCCAAAGTAACCCAAAACTCCTTCAAAATGGAGATAGCGATTTCGGACCAAAAGAAAAGTTCTTGAAAATGCTCGAATTTTCATTTCTGAAATAAAAAATTGGGGTTTTAATTTGAAAAGGAAGTTAGTGACGACATCTCGTGATGCGGAACGTGAAGAAGCATGAATTGGTAATAGCTAAATTTTCGGACAAAAATAAGCGGAAAAAAAAAAAACGAGTCTCCTAGGTCAATTTTAACGAATTTTAGCGCAAAAAACGCTAAAATTTGACATTTTTTAAAGTTGTCGAAAATGGCCTCAAAAATAGTCAAATCTACTTGAAATTTTGCGTAGATTACGAATCTGAAATAAAAATAGGGGTTTCATTTGAATTAACGAAGTTAGGTTGTGTCTGGGACACCCTGTATATCCAGGCGGATTTTAAACTACACCATCAAATTCTTTGATTTAAATAAAGGGGGGTTTACATTTAACTTTTTTTTTTCACAAACCACTTTTTAACGCTCTCCCAGATGTATGTCATGTGTTTCCGGACACCCTGTATATGTATTCTGCCCGAAAGTTTCTTCCAAAATTATCCATTCTTCTTAAAGGTTACCTCCAGATAACAATTCTTCCTAAAGATTACCTCCAAAGTTGGCGATTATTTCCTCCAAAGTTACCCATTCTTCCCAAAGATTACCTCCAAAGTTACCCATTCTTCCTAAGGATTACCTCCAAGTCTCCTATTCTTTCCACAGGTTACCTCCAAAGTTACCCACTCTTTCCAATGATTACCTCCAAAGTAACCCATTTTCCCGAGGTTAAACAAAACTTTAGACAGACAAATCTCCGCCATTTTTGTAAAATTACGAAAGGAAGATTCTGTGAAAATCTGAAGATTACCTCCAAAGCTACCCATTCTTCCTAAGATTACCTCCATAGTAACCCATTCTTCCCAAACATTATCACCGAAGTTACTATGTATTACGTAAAGGCCCTCCGGAAGGCTACTTCCAAAGTCATCGATTTTTTCCAAAGATTACCTCCAAAGTCACCCATTCTTTCTAAAGGTTACCTCCAAAGTTACCTATTCTTTTCAAAGATTACCTCCAAAGTTACCTATTCTTTCCATGATTACCTCCAAAGTCACCCATTCTTTCCAAAGGTAACGTCCAAAGTTACCTATTCTTTCCAAAGATTACCTCCAAAGTAACCCATTTTTCCCAAAGATTACCTCCAAAGTAACCCATTTTCCCGAGGTTAAACAAAACTTTAGACAGACAAATCTCCGCCATTTTGTAAAATTACAAAAGGAAGATTCTGTGAAAATCTGAAGATTACCTCCAAAGCTACCCATTCTTCCTAAAGATTACCTCCAAAGTAACCCATTCTTCCCAAACATTATCACCTATTACCGAAAGGCCCTTCGGAAGGTTACCTCCAAAGTCACCCATTCTTTCCAAAGGTTACCTCCAAAGCCACCCATTCTTTCCAAAGGTTACCTCCAAAGTTACCTATTCTTCCCAAAGATTACCTCCAAAGTGACCCATTTTTACCAAGATTACCTCCAAAGTGACCCATTCTTCCTAAGGATTACCTCCAAAGTCTCCTATTCTTTCCACAGGTTACCTCCAAAGTTACCCACTCTTTCCAATGATTACCTCCAAAGTAACCCATTTTCCCGAGGTTAAACAAACTTTAGACAGACAAATCTCCGCCATTTTTGTAAAATTACGAAAGGAAGATTCTGTGAAAATCTGAAGATTACCTCCAAAGCTACCCATTCTTCCTAAAGATTACCTCCATAGTAACCCATTCTTCCCAAACATTATCACCGAAGTTACCTATGTATTACGTAAAGGCCCTCCGGAAGGCTACTTCCAAAGTCATCGATTTTTTCCAAAGATTACCTCCAAAGTCACCCATTCTTTCTAAAGGTTACCTCCAAAGTTACCTATTCTTTTCAAAGATTACCTCCAAGTTACCTATTCTTTCCAATGATTACCTCCAAAGTCACCCATTCTTTCCAAAGGTAACGTCCAAAGTTACCTATCTTTCCAAAGATTACCTCCAAAGTAACCCATTTTTCCCAAAGATTACCTCCAAAGTAACCCATTTTCCCGAGGTTAAACAAAACTTTAGACAGACAAATCTCCGCCATTTTTGTAAAATTACAAAAGGAAGATTCTGTGAAAATCTGAAGATTACCTCCAAAGCTACCCATTCTTCCTAAAGATTACCTCCAAGTAACCCATTCTTCCCAAACATTATCACCTATTACCGAAAGGCCCTTCGGAAGGTTACCTCCAAAGTCACCCATTCTTTCCAAAGGTTACCTCCAAAGCCACCCATTCTTTCCAAAGGTTACCTCCAAAGTTACCTATTCTTCCCAAAGATTACCTCCAAAGTGACCCATCTTCCCAAAGATTACCTCCAAAGTGACCCATTCTTCCCAATGATTACCTCCAAAGTTACCCATTCATCCCAAACATTATTACCGAAGTTACCTATTACCGAAAGGCCCTCCGGAAGGTTACCTCCAAAGTTACCCATTCTTTCCAAAGGTTACCTCCAAAGCCACCCATTCTTTCCAAAGGTACCTCCAAAGTTACCTATTCTTTTCAAAGATTACCTCCAAAGTTACCCATCTTTCCCAAGGTTAAACATAACTTTAGACAGACAACTCTCCTCCATTTTTGGGAAATTACAAAGGAAGATTTAGTGAAAATCTGATGAAAATTACGTTCTTAAAGTGTTCCGGAAAAGAGAAAAATTAACCCATTTTATTTTATGTTTCGAACAGTTTTCCACTAAACGGAACGTCGAGATGTCAAATGTACGAGAGAAACTACACAGAAATGGCCATTTCGGAGAATTACACACTTCCCGAGCCCGGAACCCGCCTTGTCCCGTGCACCTACGGATGGCAGTTCGATTATACAGAATACGCCACAACAGTTGTCACAGAGGTAAATAAAGAAAACATCCCTCATACAGAAAAGTAATCAGAGAGCCATTTATTTACCTTTCCGCCCACTTATAATTCACCGAAGCTTATTGATGTTCCATACCTATGTCGATTATTCAAAATCCTCTTCCCCATATATTATTTAGGAACGTTATCAGAAAAGGGAGGTGAATGAGGGGGTAAAAAATACGGTGGCAAATCCGGATTACGCGTAATCGCTTTTTATAAACATCACCCAATTACATGAAACGACCTAAAACAATAATCCAACCCTTACTCCCGGGAAAACTCAACATAAATGAGAAAACCGGAAACCCTCAAAAAAAATTATTTGAATACTTTATTTTAAAAAAAAATATGGTAGCTACATAAGCATTATGAATATAAAATGAGTCCTGCATGCGGAGACCGTACTACTCCGTTTACCCCACCCTTCCTCCTTACCCGATCTTTTCTCTTTTATCATACCCGGATTAATCCTTCATGTTTACCTCATGTACACACTCCTGAAAAGACTCGAAGAAATAAAGTCCCCTTGAAAAAAAAAAAAAAAAAAAAAATGGAAAAAGATCAATTGCACCGATATTTTGGGAAAGTGGGGTAAGATCGGGCGTTTTTTCTACCTGCACATCATTTCCTTTATGGGTACTTTACCCGATGGTTCCCAAAACGAGATAATTGAGGCGCTCCGGGTACGAAGGGCGAACTCAACAAAACGTAGTTTCGAGATATTCGCATTTTAAAGTTTTATGTTACTGGCGAACTCAACAGAAAAGTCATGCCCTGGAATGGGAAAAGGAGTGGGGGCTGTGCACTAGGATGTGGAGTTCGCCCTTCGAACCCGCTCGGATAATGCAGTTAGAGCTTTGCCGCATATAGGTTTTTACGTATTTAAAGGGGAAAAAAGGGCGAACTCAACATAAAAATAATATGGGTGTATTCACCAAGAGGTCTAGAATCTGAAAATGGAAAAAAAAATTGTCCGATGTTGAGTTCGCCCTTCGTACCCGCCTCAATTATACCCGATGGTTCCCGGGCTGAAAATTGCCATAACCCGATGGTTCCCGGGCTGAAAATCGCCATAACCCGATGGTTCCCGGGCTAAAAATCGCCATAACCTGATGGTTCCCGGGCTGAAAATTGCCATAACCCGATGGTTCCCAGGCTAAAAATCGCCCTAACCCGATTGTTCCCGGGCTGAAAATCGCCATAACCCGATGGTTCCCGTGCTGAAAATCCCATAAACCGATGGTTCCCGGGCTGAAAATCGCCATAACCCGATGGTTCCCGGGCTGAAAATCGCCATAACCCGATGGTTCCCGGGCTGAAAATCGCCATAACCCGATGTTTCCCGGGCTGAAAATCCCATAAACCGATGGTTCCCGGCCTGAAAATCGCCATAACCCGATGGTTCCCGTGCTGAAAATTACCATAACCCGATGTTTCCGGGCTGAAAATCGCCATAACCCGATGGTTCCCGGGCTGAAAATCCCATAAACCGGTGGTTCCCGGGCTGAAAATCGCCATAACCCGATGGTTCCCGGGCTGAAAATTGCCATAACCCGATGGGTCCCGGGCTGAAAATCGCCATAACCCGATGGTTCCCGGGCTGAAAATCGCCATAACCCGATGGTTCCCGGGCTGAAAATTGCCATAACCCGATGTTTCCCGGGCTGAAAATCGCCATAACCCGATGGTTCGGGGGGGGGGGGTGAAAATTGCCATAACCCATGATTCCCGGGCTAAAAATTGCCATAACCCATGATTCCCGGGCTAAAAATTGCCATAACCCATGATTCCCGGGCTAAAATTCGCCATAACCCGATGGTTACCGGACTGAAAATCACCATAACCAGATGGTTGGGGGGGGGGGTGAAAATTGCCATAACACATGGTTCCCGGGCTAAAAATTGCCATAACCCGATGGTTCCCGGGCAGAAAATTGCCATAACCCGATGTTTCCCGGGCTAAAAATCACAATAACCTAATGGTTCCCGGGCTAAAAATCACAATAACCTGATGGTTCCCGGGCTGAAAATCGCCATAACCCGATGGTTCCCGGGCTGAAAATTTCCATAACCCGATGGTTCCCGGGCTGAAAATTGCCATAACCCAATGTTTCCCGGGCTATAACTTGCCATAACCCAATGGTTCCGGGGGGGGGGGTGAAAATGGCAATAACCCGATGGTTCCCGGGCTGAAAATCGCCATAACCGATGGTTCCCGGGCTGAAAATTACCATAACCCGATGTTTCCCGGGCTGAAAATTGCCATAACCGATGGTTCCCGGGCTGAAAATTGCCATAACCCGATGGGTCCGGATATTATAACAGTGAATGTTCTTAAGCACATTTTGTGGTGTTGGGTTTGAAATGTTGGAAAAGATTCCAATTTCCCAAAAATAAAGTCCACTCATTTTTTCCGTTCAATTTCAAAATTAGAGCATTTCGGATTGAAGGGCTGGAATTAATTACACCCCCCCCCCCCATTTCCAACAAGCTTGAACATGCAAGGCAGGTAAGCGTTCAATCGGTGTCGACGGTTTTCTGTTTAGTGGTGAATTTTAGTCGCCATTTTGGTTTGTTGAAAATCTGTTTCTTATGTTCATTTCATTTTCCTTAAAGAAGATATTGTGATACCCTCGACGTCGGGTTTTGGGGGGGAGGTTGATGAAGTTGGTAGCTATGGGAAGGTGTGAGAGAAAAAAAAGGGGAAAAAAAACTCTTCCTACTTCACTAAGTTTATCTAATCTCGACACCAAATTTTCTTGACGTTGATCCTCCCCTACCTCAAAAGGCTTAATCCGGACGTGAAATCCTCATGAAAGTCTGATTTTCGGAAACAAAACCCTCTGCTTTTTTGTCTGCAACCTACAAGGCAAAAAAGAGAAGAAGGGTGTCGAAAAAAATCTGTTAACCCAAAAATCGCTGATCTTTAGCCATAAAAATAATGTGTAAAAAGTTTGCTGAAAATTTGTTATAAACTGCCTGGTGAAAGCACTAGCATCGTATACTGTTTCAGCGTGTCCGACCGTTCTTTGTATCGGGTGTTAAACCAGCCTATTTCTCCTTAAAGGATCGTAATACCGTCTATTTCTCCATATAAGAGCGTAATACCGCTTATTTCTCCATCCAGGATCGTAAAACACTCCTCATTTTGGATCATAAAATAATTATATCCTTTCCATTTTTCTGTTAATATGAGGCGCTCCGAATACGAAGGGCGAACTCGACAAAACGTAGTTTCGAGATATTCGCATTTTAAAGTTTTCTGTTAAGGGCGAACTCGACAGAAAAGACACTCTCTGGAATTTCCATGGCGAGATTTTAGAATCATCATAGAATCATAGAGAAAAGGGTTTTTTAAAAATCACCAAATCTCGAAAAGAAAAAAAAATTAAATAAAAAAGGTTGAGAGTAGAGCTTTGTCGCATATCGGTTTTTACGTATTTTAAAGGGGAAAAAAGGGGAAACACAATATAAAAATTACATGGGTGTATTCTTCAAAAGGTCTAGAATCTGAAAATGAAAAAAAAAAATTTGTCCGATGTCGAGTTCGCCCTTCGTATTCGGAGCGCCTCATATCTTTTTAACTTCCTTTTTTCCTGGTTAGCTGGAAAAATGGGGAAGGCGTTGGGGGAGAACACCGATCAACAGAACGCATTTCACTCTAAAGCAGTTGAACATAAATCTGCATTTTGACATAAAAAATCTGTAGTTCACCATATTGCGTTTCGGCATAATTCGATTGAACATGAAGCTCTCAGAAGTTCAAAAATTTTGAGCATTTCAACTAAATCTTTTCACCATAACGCTTCTGACCATAAAAGCCTCTCTTGTTGTTTCGCCATAAAACGACAAATTTATGGCGAAACGACAAATTTATGGCGAAACGACAAATTTTATTTCGAAACGACAAGTGTTAAATCTCTTCTTTATGGTGAGATGTATTATCTTCAAATGCATTATGGTGAACGTTTTCGTCTATTTTCTTTATGTTGATTTGCAGATTTTTTTTGGTAATCGCTAACTCTGCTATTTTATGGTCAAATGCATTATGTCGACACGTATACACTCAGGCGTTGGCTATCGCCATATTGCCACGACGCCCTTTAAAATGCGATTATGGCGAAATGACAAGAACCTTAAAACAGTTCACCATAATGCAATTCAACATAAAGCATCTCACCATAAACTAGGAAAAGCAGGCAACCAATGGGATCACCTCGTTTCATGACACAAGGGGGTCAATTTATCTAAGTGTTAAATCTCTTCTTTATGGTGAGATGTATTATGGTCAAATGCATTATGGCGAACCGCTTTATGTCGACACGTATACACTCAGGCTATCGCCATATTGCCACGACGCCATTTTCAGAGCTCCAAAGGAGACCGGTGGTTACCCTGACCTCTATTATAACCCCCATTATAACCTCTTTATTATGAATTATTGTTCTATTTGCTTTTTAGTGGGAAATGGTCTGCCACAAAGATTACTATACGACACTTGCTCTTGTACTTCTTGGTTTAGGAGGCCTTATAGGAAACTACATCTTTGGATATTTACAAGATAGGTAAGTACAGGCAATTCCCTAGCGGCTGTCAAAGGTACTAAATGCTAAATCTAGCAAAATATTTCTTTGCTGCGACTTTTCATAATCTGTTTCAGTATTGGACGAAGGCCGTCGTTTTTTATTTATCTGCTGATCGAGTGCTTTTTTGGGATCGCGACAGCCTTCGCGCCAGATTTCATAACGTGGACAATCTTCAGGGTTGGAGTCGGCTTTACCGTTCCGGCCATTTTGGGAACGCCGTATGTTTTAGGTATGTTTTTAGGTTGAAAATTGATAATCAAAAGTGGGTAAGGGATAAGCTTTGTGTTTAGGTGACCGCTTTTACACCGAGCGGCACCCATTCGTTCCAATAAATCCCAGAAACTTTCCTTTCGGCCCGAATTAATTACCGAATCCTTCTCGACCTAACTTGATTAATGTTCAGATACTAAGCCTCTACCCTGTCTCCGTCGTTTTCAAAGGGCCCTCTCGTTAATACGGGTGAAAACCCTGATAGTCCACAGTTCTTTGAAATTTACAAAACCGGATTTACGAATTCGATGAAATTTAATAAGTAGCGGCTAAGCAAGGTCCCCCCCCCCTAAATACTGGAGCAATTGGACCTTCCTCATAATAGGGCGAACTCTTTTTCATCTCTGATATCGAAAACTTTTTTTGAGTATCAAGGTGGAAATAATGAAGTCTTCGCCCAGTCAGACCACACGGAACGGGCGAGGCCCTTTCTCCCAACTATGTTTCTAGGGTAACTTTGGAGGTAAACTTTAGGAACAATGGGTTTTGGAGGTAATCTTTGGAAAGAATGGGTAGCTTTGGAGGTAATCTTTGGAATAAATGGGTAACCTTGGAGGTAATCTTTGGGAAAAAATGAGTAAATTAGGAGGTACCTTTGAGAAGATTCGGTAACTTTGGGGGTAATCTTTTGTAAAAATGAGTTACTTTGGAGGTAACCTTTGGAATGAATGGGTCACTTTGGAGAAAACATTTAGGAAGAATGTGTAAAGTTGGAGATAATCTTTAGGAAGAATGGGTAACTTTGGAGGTAATCATAAGGGAAAATGAGTAAAGGAGGTAACCTTTGAGAAAATTGGGTAACTTTGGAGGTAATATGAAGTAAAAATTAGTAACTTTGGAGGTAACCTTTGGAATGAATGGGTAACTTTGGAGGTAACATATAAGAAGAATGGTAAATTAGGAGATAATTTTTAGGAAGAATTGTAAACGTTGTAGGTAATCTTTTGGAAGAATGGGTAACTTTGGAGGTAATCTTAAGGAAAAATGGTCAACTATGAATGTAATCTTTGGTAAAAATGGGTAAATTTGGAGGTAATCTTAAGGAAAAATTGGTTAACTTTGGATGTAATCTTTGGGAAGAATGAGCAACTTTGGAGGAAACATTTAGGAAGAATGGGTAACTTTGGAGATAATCTTTGGTAAAAATGGGTAACTTTGGAGGTAACCTTTGGAAAGAATGTGTACTTTTAGGTAACCTTTGCAAAGAATGGGTTACTTTGGAGGTAATCTTTTGTAAAAATGAGTAACTTTGGACGTAACCTTTGGAATGAATGCGTAACTTTGGAGGTAACATTTAGGAAGAATGGGTAAAGTTGGAGATAATCTTTAGGAAGAATTGTTAACGTTGTAGGTAATCTATAGGAAGAATGGGTAACTTTGGAGGTAATCTTTGGTAAAAATGGGTAACTTCGGAGTTAAGGAAATATGGTTAACTGTGGATGTAATCTTTGGGAAGAATGAGCAACTTTGGAGGAAACATCTAGGAAGAATTGGTAACTTTGGAGGTAATCTTTGGTAAAAATGGGTAACTTTGGAGGTAACCTTTGAAAAGAATCGGTGATATTGGAGGAACCTTTGGGTAGAATAGGTAAAGGAGGTAATCTTTAGGAGGATTGGGGAACTTTGGAGGTAATCTTTAGGAAAAATTAGTTAACTTTGGATGTAATCTTTGGGAAGAATGAGCAACTTTAGAGGAAACATTTAGGAATAATGGGTAACTTTGTAGGTAATCTTTGATAAAAATGGGTAACTTTGGAGGTAACCTTTGGAAAGAATGGGTAACTTTGGAGGTAATCTTTTGTAAAAATCAGTAACTTTGGAGGTAACCTTTGGAATGAATGGGTAACTTTGGAGGTAACATTTAGGAAGAATGGGTAAAGTTCTACATAATCTTTAGGAAGAATTGTTAACGTTGTAGGTAATCTATAGGAAGAATGGGTAACTTTGGAGGTAATCTTTAGGAAGAAAGGATAACTTTGGAGGTAATCTTTGGTAAAAATGGGTAACTTCGGACTTAAGGAAACATGGTTAACTGTGGATGTAATCTTTGGGAAGAATGAGCAACTTTGGAGGAAACATCTAGGAAGAATGGGTAACTTTGGAGGTAATCTTTGGTAAAAATGAGTTACTTTGGAGCTAAGCGTTAAGAAAAATGAGTAAATTTGGAGGTATCCTTGGCAAAAAATGGGTAACTTATAAGGTAACCTTTGAAAAGAATTGAGGTACGAAGGGCGAACTCGACATCGGACAAATTTTTTCAACTTCCTTAAAGAAGTTATTGTGATACCCTCGACGTTGGGTTTTTCGGGAAGGGTCTTCCAGTTTTTTTTTTCATTTTCAGATTCTAGACCTCTTGGTGAATGCACCCATATAATTTTTATGTTGAGTTCGCCATTTTTTCCCCTTTAAATACGTAAAAACCGAAACTTTAAAATGCGAATATCTCGAAACTACGTTTTGTTGAGTTCGCCCTTCGTACCCGGACCGCCTCAATTGTACTTTGGAGGTAATCATAAGGGAAATTGTGTAAAATATTGGTAATCTTGGGAAGAATGGGCAACTTTGCTGGTAACATTTAAGAAGAATGGGTTTTGGAGGTAATCTTTGGGAAAAATGGGTAACTTTGGAGGTAATCTTTGGCAAAATGGGTTACTTTTTACCCAATTTTTTTTCGTTAAGCCTAATAATCTTTGCAAAAAATGGGAAACTTTGGAGGTAACCTTTGAAAGGAATGGGTAACTATTTGGTAATCTTAAGGAATAATCGGTAACTTTGGAGGTAAACTTTAGGAAGACTCGGTAAAATTGGAGGTAACCATTGGGTAGAATAGGTAAATTTGGAGGTAACCGTCGGGCAGAAAAAAAAAATCACAAATCGGTTTTCGTCTGGAAGCCCGTCCAGAAACCCAGATTGTATCACAATAACTTCTCTTTGAGAAAATTAAAACCTTACCTTAATTGATGATCTCTCTATTTACCTAACGTACTTTCATTGTAATTAATTACGTTTTAAATAAACTCGAGGTTTTACTTGAAAAAGGATTCGTAACGGGAGTGTTGAAGGGATGAGGCTGATGAGAGGGTGAAGCACCGGGAGCATTGAAACATTAATACACCTCGACTCTATTGTTTAAGATAAACATTTATGTTTCTCTTTAATTAACGATCTCAAAAAATTTCCTTTTTCAAACTCCTTACTCGTTATTCATTTTTTGTTAAAGTACGAAATCCCTGATTTACATGTTTTAGGCTCTTCTGCAAAAGTTCAGATCGAATAGTCGAATTGAGGCGCTCCGGGTACGAAGGGCGAACTCAACAAAACGTAGTTTCGAGATATTCGCATTTTAAAGTTTTATGTTACGGGCGAACTCTACAGAAAAGCCCTGGAATGGGAAAAGGAGTGGGGGTTGTGGACTAGGATGTGGAGTTCGCCCTTCGTACCCGCTCGGATATCGCAGTTAGAGCTTTGCCGCATATCGGTTTTTACGTATTTATAGGGGAAAAAAGGGCGAACTCACATAAAAATTATATGGGTGTATTCACCAAGAGGTGTAGAATCTGAAAAAAAAAAAAAAAAAAAAAAAAAATCCGATGTTGAGTTCTCCCTTCGTACCCGGAGCGCCTCAATGCTTCCTAAATGTTTCCTCCAAAGTTACCCATTCATTCCAATGGTTACCTCCAAAGTTACTCATTTTTACAAAAGATTACCTCCAAAGTTACCCATTTTTGCAAAGGTTCCCTACAAAGTTACCGATTCTTCTTAAATGTTTCCTCCAAAGTTGCTCATTCTTCCCAAAGATTACATCCAAAGTTAACCAATTTTTCCTTAAGATTACCTCCAAAGTTACCCATTTTTGCCAAAGATTACATCCAAAGTACCCATTCTTCCTAAAGATTACCTCCAAAGTTACCGATTCTTCCTAAAGATTACCTACTTTACCCAATCTTCCTAAAGATTACCTACAAGGTTAACAATTCTTTCTAAATATTATCTCCAAAACACATTCTTACTAAATGTTACCTCCAAAGTTACCCATTCATTCCAAAGGTTACCTCCAAAGTTACTCATTTTGACTACATATTACCTCCAAAGTTACCCGATCTTCTCAAAGGTTACCTCCAAATTTACTCATTTTTCCCAAAGATTACCTCCAAGGTTACCCATTCTTTCTAAAGATTACATCCAAAGTTACCGATTCTTTCCAAAGAATACCTCCAAATTTACCCATTCTTCCTAAAGTTTACCTCCAATTTGTCCGATGTTGAGTTCGCCCTTCGTACCGGAGTGCCTCAATTGATGTATGGTTTTTTTTTCTTTAGCTGTAGAATTAGTCGGCCCTTCGCATCGGACGATGGTGACCATAATGACAAACATCGCGTATTCTGTCGGACTGATCGCTTTAGCAGTCATCGCCTATTTGGTACGAGACTGGAGGCAGCTCGCCTTAGCCACATCAGTCCCTTTCCTCACATTCTTCCTCTACTGGTGGTAAGCGATTTTTTTTTTACTCTCGCATTATCCTACGAGCATTCTCCAAATTTATGGCGAACATTATCTTCTAATTGCGTCAAGAGATGGGCGTTATGATTGAAATCCTTCCCCATTAACAACAGATGCCTAACTCTCCCATTTTATCAAAAAATTTGCCACCTGCTGTGCGTGTGAGGCAGAGGGAAGTTAGCCGTCAAAAACAATCATGCGTTAACAATATTGTTTTACGAAATTGTGGGTAAGCGAAACTCGAGAGTGAGTTTCCAAGTCCGCTTAAGTCAACACTTCCAACTTCGGTATCCGCCATACGCGCTACGTCACTTGCGAACGAGGATCTGCAAATTTACGCCCAAAAGCGTCTGTTTTGTTTTTCCAACTTTTTCTCTCCCTTTGGAAATTAAACGAAGATGCTAATGAATTGTCGTTTATTAGACCACCCATAATTTTTCCTCCCTTCCAAATAATTAGTTGGAAACTCCCATTAATTTTGGCACTCTCCCAATCGAACAAAATTTTTTAAAAAAATCAAATGTTTTTATGCAGCTTCCAACGAAAACTTCCTTAAAGAGAAGTATCTATATAGGAGGGGGAAGTATAACGAAGGGGAAACGTAGGGGGAAGTATATGGGAGGGGAAGTATAACGGAGTGGGAAGTATTCGTGGGGAAGTATAACGGAGGGGGAAGTATAACGGAGTGGGAAGTATAAGTGAGGGGTAGTAAACAGAGGGTAAAGTATAACGGAGGGGGAAGCATAAGGGAACAAAAGTATAAGGGAAGGGGATGTAGTAGGGAGGGAAAGTATAAAGGAGAATTTTCCAAGTTTGTTTTCAAAAATTTTCCGGGTTTTCCTTTTATTTTTTCGAAAAATTTTCTAAGTTTTTTTTGTCAAAAAAATTTTCGAAAAAAAAACTGAAAAATTTTCCGGGTTTTCCGTTTTTTTTTTTTTTTTTATTTTTTATTTTTCAAAAAATTTTCCGGGTTTTCCTTTTTTTTTTCAAAAAATTTTTTAAGTCTTTTTGTCAAAAAAAATTTTTTTCGAAAAATTTTCCGGGTTTTCTATTTTTCTTTCTTCTTCTTTTTTTTTTTTTTTTTTGAAAAATTTTCAAAAATTTTTTTAAGTGTCAAGGTAGAAATAATGGGCTCTTTGGCCTAGGGATGTGCCTCTCGTAATGGGTAGAAGTATGAAATTTCTCCCTACAAAAAAAAAATTAATAATTAAAAAGTGGCATTTTTTTTACATCAAAAATTCTTAAAAAATATAAGGAGTAATTGGTGAAAATCGGACCAACGGTTCGGCGCAGCGAATTTTTGAAAATTTCAGATATATCTCCGCTATTTTTTCGAAATTCAAAAAATCGCCCTCGTTAGTTTCTTGTTCACCGGCTAAAGAAAGTGTGAAAATTTGGTGAAAATCGGATGAAAACTGTGGCCGTAAAGTGTTCCGGAAAAACTACGGCCGGCCGGCACCACAGACAAAGTTGAGATCGGTAAAGATCAATATTCGACTTGAACCTCCGGGGTCTGGAAGACCCCTCCCCAAAAACCCGACGTGGAGGGTATCACAAAAAAATCAACTGTTTTTATGCAGCGGGAAGAGAAATCGTTAAACTGTCCAGGCTAAATTATGGCGGATAAGTACATAATAGTGTTTAGGAAGTCGGGATGTGTGGGGAGGCAAACTTTGGATGAAATTCTATATTATCTTGCATTATCTGCCCTGTTTAAACCTCAGGATTTAATAGTGTAAAGAGCTTCTACAAACTCATTTCGGATGAAGATTTTGGCTGTGAAACGTACCGCAAAATACTTCGCGAAGCCTGGCACCGCTGATAAACTCGTCAATAAAGATCGTTTTATCAGGTCGGGAAGGTCGCCAAATTCTTATCAAAATAGTCGATCTTCACCATCCAACTAAGCCTTCATCTCGCAGCTTATCAACTTTTTTGTCTTTCAATATTAGGATACCTTAATTAAATTTCTTAATTACTAACTTAATTATTTTTCACCCCTCTTCTCGCCGGAACAAGCAAAATTTCTTCTCTCGGATGTACTCGCGGAATTCGAAGATTTCGACCTTCTGCATCTAATTTGAGAGAATTCTACGAAAACAGCCAATAACCACGGCATTATTAAATTTTGTCTTATTGAAATCTCTTGCACGTTCCAGAGGTAAATTCGATGTAATAAACCCACGCAAAAACAAAGATTCTTAAATAAGATCTTGAATATTTTGGATGATGATTTCGATGTCCTTTTACATCATTTGATGTCCCTTAACCACTTCATCTTGCGATGCCATCTCACGGCTTATGTCGATGTCCACCTAAATCATATTGAGCAGGGAACCTCATCAACTTGCTAGCTTGTTGACAATGATTTGCGTACTAACTAGTTAACCCAACCTCACAACTGACATCCAGATCTTATTTTTTCCAAGAAATCCAATCTTGAAAATTTCGGATAATGATTTCGATGCATCATCAACTTTGCTAGCTTGGTGACGATGATTTGCGTACGACTTCACCCACCCTCATAGCTGACATCCAAGATCTCCATCTGGAATATTTTGGATGATGATTTCGATGTCGTTTTGCATCATTCGATGGCCCATAGCGACTTCATCTTGCGATGTCCTCTCACTGCTTATGTCGATGTCCACCTAAATCATATTGAGCAGGGAACCTCATCAACTTTGCTAGCTTGTTGACGATGATTTGCGTACGACTTCACCCAATCTCACAGCTGACATCCAAGATCTCCAATCTTGAATATTTTGTATGATGATTTCGATGTCCTTTTACATCATTCGATGGCCCATAACGACTTCATCTTGCGATGTCCTCTCACTGCTTATGTCGATGTCGAGAGGCCTAAATCTTATTAACCAGGGCACCTCATCAACTTTGCTAGCTTGGTGACGATGATTTGCGTACGACTTCACCCAACCTCATAGCTGACATCCATGATCTCGAATCTTGAATATTTGGATGATGATTTCGATGTCCTTTTACATCATTCGATGGAACATAACGACTTCATCTTGCGATGTCCAGAGGCCTAAATCATATTAACCAGGGAACCTCATCAACTTTGGTAGCTTGGTGTCGATGATTTGCGTACGACTTGATCCTTTCGAGACCGCGTCTGAAGCCGGATTCTCTGCGCTACTGGCGCAGCACTGTTCCCCTCTCATTGCCCCTCACTTCTCCCCGACCGCTCCCAGCGCCTAGCAAAGCACAGAAAGCGACGAGTGATGCGATCATCACGTAGTTTATTTCTTCCCCAACAGATTGCCAGTTTTTGCATGTCGCTAGCGCCACGGGAAGTGAAGGTATTAAATTTTTTAGAGTGGCTTCCCGCTGGCGCCGCTGGGCAACTATAGTCGCCAGCGGTCTCGAAAAAGATAACCCAACCTCACAGCTGACATCCAGGGCCCTGGATGTCAGCTGTGAGGTTGGGTTAACTCATTCGCAAATCATCGTCACCAAGCTAGCAAAGTTAATGAGGTTCCCAGGTTAATATGATTTAGGCCTCTCGACATCGACATATGGCGAGGACACCGCAAGATGAAGTCGTTATGGGCCATCGAATGATGATTTCGATGTCCTTGTGGGATGGATCATCACCACTAATTTAGAAAGGAAGAAAGAAGTTGTGTAACCACATCACCCCTTTACGGAGAAACGAAGGGTGAAGGTCTGAGGTGCTGTGTGTTGAGCGATGATGTGTCGAAGATGCGTGTGTCGATGCTGGAAAGCGAACTGTCGAGCTGTGAGGTGGTTGTCGCAGATGTCGAGAAGTTCGTTCCGAGGTTGAAGTTCCACCAATTCAGTGATTCGAAGAGGTGCGGAACTGTTGATGAGTTGAGGGCATTGCTGGCGCCGTCGATGGCGCCGGAAGCTATTCTCGTTCTGTGCTTGTATGTTGAGAGTGTAAAAATGTACCTTGTTGTTATTTCATCGCTGTGTTCGTTTCGTCGTGGGTCACCAATTGTAGGATGGATCATCACCACTAATTTAGAAAGAAAGAAGTTGTGTACCCTCATCCTATTACATCATTCGATGGCCCATAACGACTTCATCTTGCGATGTCCTCTCACTGCTTATGTCGATGTCGAGAGGACTAAATCATATTCACCAGGGAACCTCATCAACTTTGCTAGGTTGGTGGCGATTGGTATACGACTTAACCCAATCTCACAGCTGACATTCCATTCAAAAAGACATCATTGCCAGCATTACTTAACACCTCTTCAATTGGTTTTCGTATGACTTACCCAATTTATTTCCAGGGTTTTACCGGAATCTCCTCGTTGGCTTTTAGCTCGTGGTAGGTTCGACGAAGCGGAAAAAATCCTCAACACGATGGCCCGAGTAAACGGCAAATCCCTTCCGCCAGATTTCATCGTTGATCTCAAAGTAAGTTTTTGACTTCATACCCCAATTTTTGAAGCAGTATTCCTAGCGTCCATTGATCAAACTGTGGTTTTTGAACAAAAATTAATTTAATAGTAGATATCTTATTAAAGTGAACGGTTCTCTATGAACTTGGATTTTGGAACAAACTGGAAAGTTGGAAAAGTTTCTAAATCTCGTTAGACCCAAGAATTTTTCGTTTTGTCCTTGATTTTTTTTGTCCAAGATTTTGTTTTATCCAAGATAATCCCATTTTAAAATCCATTGAGGGTGTCAACCCTATTGTTGTATAATCTCAAATTTTATTACAAAACCCTATGGTTTGAAAGGAGTTTTTTTCCGGTAGAGCGCTTCCTTTGAGGAGCATTACAGACTTTTTTTAATTTATTTTCATTTTTAAACATAAATGATCAAAAAACAGCAAAAGAAAGACTCCTCGACTCACCCTTCTCAATGGCAACGATGTCCTCTCGACTTTTGCTTGGATGCCAATTTTCGATTGATAGTTCGATATATCGATTTTTCACAAAGGCCCTGGAACCAATTTAGGCCTTGAAACTTAACGAAGTATCGAATTAGCAACTTGGAAATCTAATAAAGTGCCACCGGAATAGTTGCTACATCAAGTATAGCAATTGAATTTTAAACATTTGGCTACTTTTGGGAGATGATCTTACATAGGGCTCCGGGTACGAAGGGCGAACTCAACATCGGACAAAATTTTTTTGTTCATTTTCAGATTCTAGACATATTGGTGAATACACCCATATAATTTTTATATTGAGTTTGCTCTTTTTCCCCTTTAAAATACGTTAAAACCGATATGCGGGAAAGCTCTAACTGCGATTTCCGAGCGGGTACGAAGGGCGAACTCCCATCCTAGTCCACAACCCCCACTCCTTTTCCCATTCCAGGGCATAACTTTTCTGTTGAGTTCGCCCGTAACATAAAACTTTAAAATGCGAATATCTCGAAACTACGTTTTGTTGAGTTCGCCCTTCGTACCCGGAGCGCCTCATATAAACTGCCACCGGAATAGTCTCTTGCTACATCAAGTATAGCAAAAGTATGGCTTGAAAGGAGTTTTTTTTTTTCAGTAGAGCGCTTCCTTTGAGGAGCACTACAAACTTTTTTAAATTTATTTTCATTTTTTAAAACATAAATGAACAAAAAATTGCAAATTTAGAAGGTTCAATGACTCCTCGACTCACCCTTCTCAATGCAACGATGTCCTCTCGACTTTTCCTTAGATGCCAATTTTCGATTGATAGTTCGATAATCGAATTTGTATCGATTTTGAATTTTTAAACATTTGGCTTTGCCCTTTTGGGGGCTGATCTTATATAATACAGCCTATTTGAGTCAGTGTAGGGCGTAATCGAAATCGCAATTACGATTGTAATCGCAAGTTTCTTAATTACGATTACGATTATAATTGTAATCGTATTTTTTCAGCGATTACGATTGTAATCGCATATTTTTTAACGATTACAATCCTAATTGTATTTTTTTTTCTGCGATTACAATCGTAATTGTATTTTTTTTCTGCGATTACCATTATAATCGTATTTTGTTCTGCGATTAAAATCGTAATCGTATTTTTTTTCTGCGATTACAATCGTAATTGTATTTTTTCTGCGATTACCATTATAATCGTTTTTTTCTGCGATTACGGTCGTAATCGCATTTTTCCAAAATGTCATATACGAGCCATAAACGCTAACGAAAATACGATTACGCCCGTAATTGCTGAAAAAAAAAATGCGATTACGACCGTAATCGCAGAAAAAAAATAAGATAATGGTAATCGCAGAAAGAAATACAATTACGATTATAATCGCAGAAAAAAAATACGATTACGATTTTAATCGCAGAAAAAAAATACGATTATAATGATAATTGCAGAAAAAAAATACAATTACGATTGTAATCGCAGAAAAAATACGATTACGATTGTAATCGTTAAAAAATGCAATTACAATCGTAATCGCAGAAAAAAATACGAATACGATTGTAATCGTAATTAAGAAACTTGCGATTACAATCGTAATTGCGATTACGATTACGTCCAACACTGATTTGAGTTAACGCTTTTCTTTTTTCTGTGTCTCCTATAGCGGAAGTATGTCGTCGAGAGATCAATGAAAGAAAAAGAAGAAGGAAAAGCGAGGACGTATGGGGTCAAAGATTTATTTCGGACACCTAACCTACGCCGGAAAACCATCATAATTACTTTTATTTGGTAAAAAATTATATACGAATTCGTTTTCATAGTTTTCCAACAGGTTTACCAATACAAGCGTGTATGTCGGTTTGTCATATTATGCTGCGATACTCGGCGGGGACGAATTTCTCAACTTCCTTCTAGCTGGGGCAGTCGAGCTTCCGACCTATCTGGTCCTCTGGCCCGGGATGCAGAAACTCGGCCGACGATGGACCCTCTCGATAAGCATGCTTATCGGCGGGAGTGCGTGCCTGGCGACTGTCCTTTATCAGCAAGGTAAACTCGCATAGAATATGAAAGTATGGATTTTTTTTTCCTGCAGACGAGACGACCACTTTAATGCTCTACTGTATCGGTAAAATGGGTATCTCGTCATCTTACGTAGTCTTACCTTTAATGGCCTCCGAGCTTTATCCGACGGTCGTGAGAGGATTAGGGATGAGCACGAGCTCAGTCGCCGGAATGCTGGGACCAGTCTTCATCCCCATCGTCAATTATATGGTAATATTTTAAATTCCAAATTTAAACGAAAATTGGTGTAAATATGCTAAACGTCATTATGCAGTAATTCCTTTATGCTCGTGCCCTTGATCCAATAAACGTAGGGACTTGGATTGATGCCCTCACGTGACCGGAATGCTCAATTGTCGAATCGCAGCCGCTGCATTTATCGATTATTATCGAATGCTTTTCAGTTTTTAATTTTTAAAAAATGTAATGGAAGGTTTTGGGGGTGCGATAGAGGAAAGAAAGCCGGAATTCCTTTCCTCTGAAATATTGCTAAAATAATCAATATAGACTCCCGTACCTTCAGCTTAAAAAGGCGGGCAAAAACTCGGAAGTGATGGTCTTCCCGGTCTACCCGCATCAGCATTAAAAAGGGACTATCCAGATTACAATAATTTTTTTAGGGAGAAGATCATCTTGTTTTACCGTTGGTAATCATGGGTGGCCTACTGTTGGCTGGAGGCGGGTGCAGTCTTCTTCTCCCCGAAACGCTTCATCAGCCATTACCTCAGACGCTGGAAGACGGAGAAAATTTCGGACAAAATATGTTCACTTGTTGCCCTAAGTATGTGACCAATAGGAGAAAAGAGAACGCGAAAGTGTCGCCACACGGCGCTTCCTCGAACTACTGGCCGAATCTGATATTCTCTGCAGGCAGCTCGCCCAACTGAAGCTCCGCTTGGCGACACTTTTGTGTTCTCTCTCCCAAAAACTGTCAATCGTTGTTTTATTATTTTTTTTATAGAGTCGGAGATGTTTCTTCGAATAAGCTCAGTGGAAACGGTGTAGACTCCCCGATTAAGAGTCTACTCCACGTTAGCCTTAAAGACACGCCGGCCTCAACGCCAATCGGGACAGACGCTACGTCATCAACTGACGTCAACTCAGACACCATCTATTCCGTGCAGGAGCAAACTTTACGCGTAACCGTCGTATAACCTCACACTTTTTATACTCCTAACCCATTTAACTTTCTCAAAAGAACTTAAATTCACATCGACAATCGAAAAGCTCAAAAATTAAATGAAACTAAAAAATCTATTAAAGTAGACTGTAATAATTTTTTTAAAATGTTTATACTACAGCCATTTTGTTAAGCACTGTAGGAGTTACCATAGAAAAAAATTTGGTTCGAAGGGTGGGGAGCATGACATCATGGGAGCTCTCTGATGGAACGCTAAGTAGGCGTGTACTCCGATGACGTCACGCTCCCCCACCCCTCAATATAAATAAAATTCATTAAAACTCTATTTTTCAACGTAGAAAAAAAATTCAAACGGCATTTTTTTTCTCTCTCTCTTCTTTAATTTAGGATTTTAAAAAATGTTTACGTTTCTAATTGCTAAGGTCTCCTCGCCCTAGGCGTCGCGGGTTCTATCCTTTTTGAATTAAACGTAAAGTCCCTTTTACAAGGAAGATCAAAGATAAAAGGGACAAACTGTGAAGTTTATCGGATTCTACATATCTTTTCAGGGTTTTTTTTAATCAAAAATCTTTTCCTGGCAAATCATATGAGTGCGAAGAGTTTTTCAGGGGTTTTCCGGCATCTTTTGCCCAAGAAAAAATTTTTTGTGGTCGTTTTTGTCGGCTATCATCCTAAAAAACAGCATTTTAATAAAATATTTGGGAGTTTTTCTCGACTTTTGGCCCCTAAATTGGCGCCAGATTTTTTTAAAATTTTTTCCTTCAGCAAATCAAACTAAAAAAAAATTGAAAATTGAAAGCCAATCCTTTCAATCGATTAATCAAAGCCTAAATTCTGCTTAAATGTAAAAATGAGGGTAATACAATAACTTTGAAATATTTAACAACCTGATATCCACAATGCGGGTTTAAAAAAAACTCATGGATGTTCAAATTTCCAAGAATTTATTCTAGCTGTATATTGTGCCTTATTTATTTTACATTTTATTTATTATTAACTTTATTTTTCACTTGTAGACTATTTGTTAATTAAATATATTGATTATGTTAAATAATTAGTGTTCTTTTTCTAATGATAATCGTCGAGCTTTTTCGAACTGAAGCAAAATTATCATGTAAGAGACCGCACTGGCGAGCATCTAAAAAGAAAAAAAATAATTAATTAAATTTAAATTAATTATATCTAATTAAAAATAATTATGTTGTAGTTTATACTCAAAATTTCAGAATTTATAGGGAAAAAACAGGTCTTTGGGCTTTTCCTACCATTTTTTGGATGAGCGTTTCTTCATTGTGAGGAATGAAATCAGGAGCGAAAAAATGAAGGCGTGTACTCCGATGACGTCACGCTCCCCCCACCCCTCATTATAACCAAAAGGAAAACGGTTTTTCACCAAATTTTCGGGAAATTTCCCTTTACTTTTTGACTTATAAAGCCCTTTTTTCATCAGTTTTTTTTGTGCAAAATTTTAACTTTCTTCATTGTGAGGAATGAAATCAGGAGGGAAGAAATCTAAGCAGGCAGGGAAGGCGTGTACTCCGATGACGTCACGCTCCCCCCACCCCTCATTATAACCAAAAGGAAAACGCTTTTTCACCAAATTTTCGGGAAATTTCCCATTACTTTTTGACTTATAAAGCCCTTTTTTCATCAGTTTTTTTTGTGCAAAATTTTAACTTTCTTCATTGTGAGGAATGAAATCAGGAGGGAAGAAATCTAAGCAGGCAGGGAAGGCGTGTACTCCGATGACGTCACGCTCCCCCCTCCCCTCATTATAACCTAAAGGAAAACGCTTTTTCACCTGATTTTCGGGAAATTTCCCTTTACTTTTTGACTTATCCCTTTTTATATCAGGTTTTTTGTGCAAAACTTTAACTTACAGAAAAAACTAAAGTAGTGTCGACTTTGTAAAATCCGATGGAGTCGAACTCCAAAGATGGATACATCGCAAATGAACTCTTATTAAATTCTGTTGACAAAAAAAAATTAAAAGGCACATTTTGATTTTATGTTTCTACCTTTGTCTGCTGGTTGAAGCGTCTGCGAATGTGGATTTGAGATAACTGCACTGAAAAATCTTTGACCTAAAAATGTGGTATCAGATGGAAAATGTTTGATATGGCCACCGGTTTTTATAGCTCCCCTTGGTGGCAGATGCAAGGTTAAGGCTCGTAAAGCGAAAGAAACCATTTTCTGCCAGCCAATGACAGATAGTGACCTTACCCCCGTTTTAATTGTTCCCCATTTGGAGAGGTGTTAGGAGGACCTACATCAGTGCCCCTTGTTTTTATAGCTCCTCTTGGCGGCAGAAGAAAGGTTTAGGCTCGTAAAGCGAAAGAATCAATTTGCCTGCCAAAGAGAGGGACATTGCCCCCGTTTTAATTGCTCCCCTTGGTGGGAGAAGCAAGGTTGAGGCTGCTAAAGCGAAAGATACCATTTTCTTCCTGCTTGCCAAAGAGAGGGAGATTGCCCCCGTTTTCAATGCTCCCCTTGTTGGCGAGATGTTAGGAGGACCTACTTCCGTGCCCCCCCCCCGTTTTTATAGCTCCCCTTGGTGGCAGAAGCATGGTTAAGGCAGGTAAAGCGATAGAAACCATTTTCTTCCTGCTTGCCACTGTCAGAGTGGGACATTTCCCCCCCGTTTTCAATGCTCCCCTTGGGCGCGAGATGTAGGAAGACCTACATCCGTGCCCCCCCCCCGGTTTTATAGCTCCCCTTGGTGGCAGAAGCAAGGTTAAGGCTCGTAAAGCGAAAGAAACAATTTTCTTCCTGCCTGCCAAAGAGAGGGACATTGCCCTCGTTTTCAATGCTCCCCTTGTTGGCGAGATGTTAGGAGTACCTACATCCGTGCCCCCCCCCCGTTTTTATAGCTCCCCTTGGTGGCAGAAGCATGGTTAAGGCTGGTAAAGCGATAGAAACCATTTTTTTCCTGCCTGCCAAAGAGAAGGACATTGCCTCCGTTTTCAATGCTCTCTTTGTTGGCGAGATGTTAGGAGTACCTACATCCGTGTACCCCGGTTTTTATAGCTCCCCTTGGTGGCAGATGCAAGGTTATGGCTCGTAAAGCGAAAGATACCATTTTCTGCCAGCCAAAGAGAGGGACATTGCCCCCGTTGTCAATGCTCCCCTTGTTGGCGAGATGTTAGGAGGGCCTACTTCCGTACTCCGGTTTTTATAGCTCGCCTTGGTGGCAGATGCAAGTTTAAAGCTCGTAAAGCGATAGAAACCATTTTCTTCCTGCTTGCCAATGTCAGAGTGGGACATTTCCCCCGTTTTCAATGCTCCCCTTGTTGGCAAATGTTAGGAGGACCAATATCCGTGCCCCCGGTTTTTATAGCTCCCCTTGGTGGCGGATGCAAGGTTAAGGCTGGTAATCAAAAGAATCCAATTTCTTCCTGCCACCCAAGAGAGAAACATTGCCCCCGTTTTCAATGCTCCCCTTGTTGGTGAATGATGGTGAATGATGATAGGAGGACCTTCATTCGTGCCCCATGTTTTTATAGCTCCCCTTGGTGGCAGATGCAAATTTAAGGCTCGTAAAGCGAAAGAAACCATTTTCTGACTGCCTGCCAAAGAGAGGGACATTGCCCCCGTTTTCAATGCTACCCTTGTTGGCGAGACGTTGGGAGGACCTACATCCGTTTCCTCCGGTTTTTATAGCTCCCCTTGGTGGCAGATGCAAGGTTAAGGCTTATAAGCGGAAAAAACCATTTTTAACTCCCTACCAATGACAGAGAGGGACATTACTCCCATTTTCAATGCTCCCCTTGTTGGCGAGATGTTGTCGACTTACATCCTTTTCCTCCGGTTTTTATAGCTCCCCTTGGTGGCCATGGCAGAAGCAAGGTTAAGGCTGGTATAGCGAAAAAAAAAACCATTTTCTGACTGCCTGCCAATGACACATAGGGACATTGCCCCAGTTTTCTTTGCTCCCCTTGTTGGCTAGATGTTAGGAGGACCCATATCCGTTCCCCCCGGTTTTATAGCTCCCCTTGGTGGTATTAAAAAAATTCGAACTTACATTTCGCTTGACGTCCTCACATGCATCAACCTGCTGTTTCGTATCGACGAAACTCCCCAGCGCCGTCATACCCGCATACGTCATCGCTACCATCTCATCCCAAGTAACAGTCGAAACCAGCGTATCCACCGTATAAAAAATAGTTTTACTCAATATTTTATAAATCTCAAAAAGATCCGTATAAACCAAAATCGAATAAAGAAAAGTCTGAAACGTGTAGAAATCATAGAAAAACTCCCACGCATTATTTAAACTTCTGGAAGCATACAAAATCTTCGCCACTGTCTCCGAATTTTCACTATTTTTAACCAACGCCTTCGTCAACAGCTCGTAATCGCCGGAAACCCTTTTTAAAATGCATACAAAAATCATGTTGTGTACATAAATAGATGAAGAAGCATGAATAGAATCGAATATATAAAAAAATGAATTCTGGACAATATCTTGTTGAAATAAAAAGACGCGCATGAACGCTAAAGACCAATAGAAAATTAACCGAGTTATAACATATTTGTATAATAAAGAGTTGTTATATTTAATTTTTATGATACGTGAGATATAAATGTCGAAGGATTTAAAATTTAAAATGATTTTTTCAAGGCTTTTAACTTTATAGGTAGTTCGCAAGGAAAATAAGACGAATCCTAAGTATAGTAAGATGCGATTCATTATTCTTATGTAGGCGGAGAAATTGTCGTCGCGGAGTTTGTAGATTTCGATGGCGTCTTCGTATGTGGCGTAAAGCCGGATTCCGGCGATGGAAACTGTAAGGAAGGCTAAGAATTTTGAAATTTTAAATTTTAAGGTGAATGGGACGTTGCCGTAGATTTGATTGAGGAGAAGAACGGGCTTTATGTAGGATATTATTAAATTTTCAGCTTTCATAACAGAAAACGGGACTGAAATGGGGGTGTTTGGATTTTATTGTTTGGTCGGTAAATAGAATAAATTGCACGATCAATTCGAGGGGGAAAGGGAGAAGGATAAATGGCTTACGAGTTAGAACCAGTTAGTATTAGTTTTAGAGAGCTTTTTAAGGCGGATCACTAAATTCAACCGATTGTTAGAGAGGATGCCTAAATTTTCCTATATTTGAGCACTAAAAATCTTCGGAAAATTTTTTAAAAAAGCTAGTTCTTGTTAGTTTGGGAAAGTCTATGCGGACTTGGGAGCAGTTTTTCCAAAAAAGTTTTCCTTTGGAAAATGGAAAACTTACTTTTCGACTAAAATATTTTTTCCAAAAAAACCGCTAGCCATTTTTTAGATTTCGGGGAGTTCTTTCCAAAAACATATTATATAAGAAAATCCGATGAATAGTTTCGTCGTAATCCTTTTACGAAGTTTTGGAGGAAAAATGCCCGCTCGCTTGTGAAAGTACTTGTTTGAAGAGCTTCCAACGAAAACTTCCTTAAAGAGAAGTAACAATATAGGAGGGGGAAGTATAACGGAGGGGGAAGATATGGGAGGGGAAGTGTAACAGAGGAGGAAGTATAACGGAGGGGGAAGTATAAGGGAACGAAAGTATAACGAAGGGAGGGAAAGTATAAAGGAGGGAAGAATAAGGCAGTAAAGGAGGGGAAGAATAAGGAAGGGGGTTTCAATTTTTTTTTCCAAAATTTTCCGGGTTTTCTTTTTTTTTTGAAAAATTTTTAAGTTCTTTTTTTCGAAAATTTTTTTAAGTGTCAAGGTAGAAATTATGGGCTGTTTGGCCTAGGGATGTGCTTCTAGTAATGGGTAGAAGTATGAAATTTCTCCCAACTAAAAAAGCAAGGTAGAAATAATGGGCTCTTTGGCCTAGGGATGTGCCTCTCGTAAAGGGTAGAAGTATGAAATTTCTCCCTACTAAAAAAATTATAATAATTAAAAAGTGGCAATTTTTTGCACCAAAAATTCTTAAAAAATATAAGGAGTAATTGGTGAAAATTTGGTGAAAATCGGACGAACGGTTCGGCCGCAGCAATTTTTTAAAATTTCCAACAGACATATCTCCGCCATTTTTTCGAAATTCAAAAATCGCCCTCGTTACATTCTTCTTCACCGGCTAAAGAAATTTGAGTGAAAATTTGGTGAAAATCGGTTGAAAACTGTGGCCGTAAAGTGTTCCGAAAAACTACGGCCGGCCGGCACCACAGACAAAGTTGAGATCGGTAAAGATCGAATTGACCCACCGGGGTCTGGAAGACCATTCCCCAAAAATCCGACGTGGAGGTATCACAATAACTTTTTTAAGGAAGTTAAAAGTTAAAGAAAACCTCAGTTTTCACATGATTTTGACCAATTTTTCTCCCTTTTTCTGGGAGGAAACCCCCATTTTCACCAGTTTTTTAGATAACAAAATTTTCACTTTGCTGAGCATTTTATTTAGTAGAGCTTTTTCGGAAATCTGGAAGAATAAACATTAGCTTTGTTCCAACCGCAGTTTGAAACTGATTTGAAACTCTTGGAGCATGCGCAGAAGGATCTGAACATCAAATTTGACGGCACATGACTTCAGATTTGACGGACAAACGATTCGAACAACGTCAAATAAGACGTCCAAATCCTTTTGCGCGTGCTCTAGGAGTTTCAAACTGCGGTTGGAACAATGCTATCAGTTTAAGGTCACTTTTAAGTATAAAGACTTAAAATAAATTTATAAATAAGGTACTGATTAAAAATTAATTGGCCTCTTGCATCAGACGAATTTGCGCAATTTTGACCCATGGGGTCACAAAGACCTGATAATTAAGGGGAAAAAAACTTTTTTATATTGTAATATATCAAACTTTATCATAAAACGACCTCAAAATGATTTTATTTTTAAAAATTTGAAGAGGGATTTCGATAAGTAAGCAAGGACGTTAAGCTTCCTTGAAAAATTCTCATTTTGCAACGCTAAAATACGCTAAAATCAACTAAAATCTAAAATAAAAGGACCAATAATCTGATGGGAAATGGGACAACCTAAATGTAGCCTTTCATTTTTCGACCGGGTGTGGCGAGAGTCGAATCCGTTGATCACTGACCTACGGAGAAGCTCAGCTAAAATATTTCTAGAGTGAAATACGGGTACGTTTTGCCGAAAGGGTGTGCCGTGAGTCGAAGAACGGGCGGACGCTAGAGGATTAGAGAGGTGAGGATTAGAGATTTCGACCAGGTGTGGCGGGAGTCGAATCCGATGATCACTAACCTACGGAGAAGCTCAGCTAAAATCTTTCTAGAGTGAAATATTAAACGGGTACGTTTTGCTGAAAGGGGTGTGCCGCGAGTCGAAGAACGGGCGGACGCTAGAAGATTAGTGGGGGAGAGACTTGAACCATCTTTCTCACTCACTCGTAATACGTCTCACGCCCCCCCCCCCCAATGGCAAATCTTAGTCTCAAAATTTAGGATTTAGGATTTAGGAACGAACAAAAAGAGGAGCATAGAAAAATGAAGGGTTTCGTTAAAAAACTCCGGATTTTATACCATATCTCCTAAACGGCTCCTTTTAAGAAAAATATGCACTAGGCATTTTCTATAGGAAATTGCTTAAGGATTATTTTTGTACTTAGTCTTTATCTCGCTAGGACCACTGGTTTTCGAGATATAAAGAAAACAAAAACATATACGGTTGGTAACTCTGAAACCGTTCACTGCAGCTAGGTTATGCACTAGACACTTTTTATTAGAAATTTAATTTAGATCATTTTTATACTTAATATTTTTACAATAAACCTCATAGTTTTTAAGATTTTTTATAAAAACTGATTTAAACTCATTTTGACATCGCTCTTCACGAAATTGACGACTTTTTCCCACTCAATATACAACGGAGAGGGAAGTATATGGGAGGGGAAGTACAACGGAGGGGAAGTATAAGGGAGAGGAAGTATAAGACAGAGGTAAGTTTTTTTTTTGTTTTTTTTTTTCAAAAAATTCTCCCGTTTTTTTTCAATTTTCCGAGTTTTTTTTTCGAAAAATTTTCCGGGTTTTCTTTTTTAAATTGCATTTTTTTTAATTCTCTGTGTCAAGGTAGAAATAATGGGCTTTTTGGCCTAGGGATGTGCCTCTCGTAATGGGCAGAAGTATGAAATTTCTCCCCACTAAAAAAATTAATAACTAAAAAGTGGCAATTTTTTACACCAAAAATTCTTAAAAAATGAGGAGTAATTGGTAAAAATTTGGTGAAAATCGGACCAACAGTTTGGACGCAGCGAATTTTTTAAAATTTCAAACAGCCATATCTCCGCCATTTTTTCGAAATTCAAAAATCGCGTTACATTCTTCTTCACCAGCAAAAGAATTTTGGGTGAAAATTTGGTGAAAATCGGTTGAAAACTGTGGCCGTAAAGTGTTCCGGAAAAATGCTAGGACGGCCGGCCGGCACCACAGACAAAGTTGAGATCGGTAAAGATCAATGACCCTTCCACAAAAACCCGACGTGGAAGGTACCACAATTACTTCTTTAATTAAGTTAAAAACTTATCCCATCTGTAGAAGAACTTTCATTTTTTTCGAGGACAAAAAAGAGGATTTCCCGCCAAACATAAAATGAGCGAGAAAATTATGTGCACGTGTCATTTTTTTGCTCGTCTTGCGTTTTTCAATTGGCTCTTATCCAAAAGAAACCTATATGAGGAATTCGAAAATTCAAGGGCGTCGACGAAGATAAAAAAACTTAGTTCAGATACCGATTTACTTCCCAATCCTTGGATGCTTAGGAAATAAAAAAAAGGATAAAAAACAACGACAAGGAGAGAGCTGGAAGAAAAAAAAAAATCACGAGCGAACCACGTGACCTTTATTCGACGGGAATGACCAGGGGCGTTTAAATATTTATTTATTATAATTATAATCCAAAAGTTAATTAAAAAATAGTTTTAATAATTTTTTTTACCAAAAAATGCTTTTCTGGCTTCATTTTGTAGGTAAAACGAAATCTAAACTTTCCTCCATTGTTTTGGAACCGCCATTTTCTTTTTCTTGTAGGTTATTCAACTTTCCCGCCAAGACTTTCATGCTCTGATAGTGTTTGATAACAGAAATAACAGAATTCAAAGATTGGCAATGAAAATGGTCATTTTTTCTTTAAAAAAACTTGAGATAGGCACTGTTGTTCATTTCACAAAATTTAAGAAGAAATCAACATCACATTATTAGCCTGATTTCAAGTATCAAGTAGCAACATGACCAAATTGTTTGTTATCTTATCTCCTGAACTTTCAGACAACGTAGCCAACCTCAAAGATTTCTTATCTTCCTGGGTTAACACCCAGTTGAATAAAAAAAACTTTCCGGCACTGAGTTGGCCTACTAGAGATAGGCACTGTTGTTCATTTCACAAAATTTAAGAAGAAATCAACATCACATTATTAGCCTGATTTCAAATATCAAGTAGCAACATGACCAAATTGTTCGTTATCTTATCTCCTGAACTTTCAGACAACGTAGCCAACCTCAAAGATTTCTTATCTTCCTGGGTAATAAATCGTTAAATTCAACCCAGTTGAATAAAAAAAACTTTCCGGCACAGAGCTGGCCTACTAGAGATAGGCACTGTTGTTCATTTCACAAAATTTAAGAAGAAATCAACATCACATTATTAGCCTGATTTCAAGTATCAAGTAGCAACATGACCAAATTGTTCGTTATCTTATCTCCTGAACTTTCAGACAACGTAGCCAACCTCAAAGATTTCTTATCTTCCTGGGTAATAAATCGTTAAATTCAACCCAGTTGAATAAAAAAACTTTCCGGCACAGAGCTGGCCTACTAGAGATAGGCACTGTTGTTCATTTCACAAATTTAAGAAGAAATCAACATCACATTATTAGCCAGATTTCAAATATCAAGTAGCAACACGACCAAATTGTTCGTTTTCTTATCTCCTGAACTTATAGGCAACGTAGCCAACCTCAAGATTTCTTATCTTCCTGGGTTAACACCCAGTTGATTAAAAAAAATTTCCTGCACTGAGCTGGTTTAAAAAACCAATCTATTTACAATTGCATAACTTGTTTTTTTCCCCTTCAACTTTATTTTTCAACGACTTAGACCTTCTATTAGTGAAAGTAAGGTTAAACAGGGTTTAAAGTGCGATAATAGAACTTCTTTTATTTAATTTTAAGGTTAGTAAATAAAATCTAAATATTCACACCAAGCGTTTTATTATTGAGATAATAAAACAAAAGATACACATTGTGTAAATTTATAAATGAGTGATTAAAAAAAAAGGTTAAAAAACAAAAAAAAAGTTAACTTTTTTTGAAAAATAAAAAAAAAATTTAATAATAAAATCTTAACATATATTCTGGTCTGTGCGAAATTTGATGTGAAGCCGAAAATAAAAAGACCAGATGAAAGAGCTACTGTCGTTCTTCGGCTATGAAAACAGCGAAACATCAGTCATTGGATGACATCATAGGTGTGCTTTTGTAGCCGGAGAATGATGGAGGTGGAACTTTGAGGGGGTTTTGGATTTTTCAACGGATGAGGCCCTTGGCTTTGAAGACGTCTCTCATGAGCGATTTGAGGTAGCGGATTTCGCGGGTGATTTCGGTTATGTCGGCTTTAAGACGGTCGTTTTCGTCTTGTAGGCCTTTCTCTTCGCCCATTATGACGTCCATTTCTTGCTTCTTCTTCTGCCTATAGCGAGTAGCGGCGTTTTTGTTCTGCTCCTTCTTCCTCAGTTTGCGCTCTTCTGTTGAAGTCGTTTTGCGCCGTTTGGGCTCTGACTGCTGGGCGCCTGGAGACCATTCACCAGGCGACCAGTCTGGATCATCATAACCGCTGTCGCTCAGACTCAACGAAGGGCTCGACCAAGGACTAGAAGGCTGCGGCAAGCAAATCTGCTGCTTTTCAGCCTCGCTAGCAACCAGCTGATCGATCTCGCTTACAGGGTTGATCTCCTAAACAAATTAAAAATCCAGTTTTAAACTAGGGCAAAGGTACTCTTTAAAAAAATCAATAGAAAGGATTTGATGCAAAGTTATTTCAATCTTACATCAGCTTGATAACCTTGCAAAATTGTCCATTTTTTAATTTCCTTACTTCAAGAATGTTGATGAAAGCTTGTTCTTTCGGACTTTCAGGAGGCGTCAAAGATCCTGTAGTTTGAGTAAGGACATCTTCGAACTCCCGAAGGAGATCGGTCTGATCAGGCATCATCATCTGCTGCGGCGATTCATGCTTTACTCCAATCTGCGTGATGTTCTTGTAGCAATCCCAAACGTTGGTTACGTTATAGGAGTTGTCGTACAACCCGTCCGTCCATTCTGAAATCAAAGAACCATACTATGAATACATTTCCTAAATCAAGGTAACCTAGGAGTAGGTAGGCGTCTTATGCAAACTGTCAACAAGTCTTTAAGATAAGAAATGCACCTTTTCAAAGAATGAATAATTAATTTAGACATATTGATCGAACGTAGGCCTTCAGCCACTAATGCAGCAGATGGAAGAAAATGGCTACATCGAATAGGACAGCGCAGAAGGCCTAGTAACAGCCACTAATGCAGCAGATGGCAGAAAATGGCTACATCGAATAGAAGAACAGCGCAGAAGGCCTTGTAACAGCCACTAATGCAGCAGATGGCAGAAAATGGCTATATCGATAGAAGGAACAGCGCAAAATGGCGTAGATGGCATATAAAGGATGATAGCATGGAAAAATCACGTTCATCCCTAATTTTAGATATCAAAAAGGGGTAGATAAAGTAATGACCTCGGATTTTTGACCCTCCGCAATCAATTTAGACCAATAGGAAGAGCTAAGCGAAAAAAAACACTTCTGCAGCCTATCAATAAACCGTCCTTGGGTTAAACTCTCTTCTCTTTCACATGGCTTTTATTTTACCATCATTGTTTACAAATTAACTTTTAAAAAACTCCCCCACTACAGTTCGGCAGGACGTCCTTGGCGAAACCCAACCTCCTTTTCCTAGATTTACGAGGCGTAAACAACTGGACGGAGAGGGAGGCCTTGCCATTTTCTTCGTATCATAAAACGGGAGGTAAGGCCCCGTAAATCTTGACACTTTCTATTTTCAAGTGTTCTAATTAAGTTCAGTAACTTCCCGGTTATAAGTAAAACCGTTAAAGGAATAACACGTGGAATAGCACGTGGATCACGTGTGACAAAGGGGTCAATCACCACAAAGGTCGCCATTCGACGACAAAAATTACATAAAAGATAAAAAATGATAACGTATCTTTCTTCAACAAATCGCAAGTGGTAGACGTGGAAGATTCCATTTTGAGCCCTGGATCATTGCCAAAAAGTGGAAATTGTTATAAAAGAGGAGAGATTGATCAACTTTCAGAACGACTTTTGTGCTTATTTTTTGTTTGGCGGTTAACCGGTCGGTTAGGTTTTCTACCGAATTAAAAGAATAAAAACCCGAGTTCTTTGCTCTAGGGGATCGATAAGATTGCCAGACGAGTTTCAAATCGTTATTTAATTAGCCAAATTAACAAGATGGAAATTTTCAATCGCTTTTGATTGGTTATTTGCATTTGACGATTGAGAGAAATCAACTGTCAATAATTGGACGTTAATAGTTGATTATACTGTGTTTAGGATGTTGATGCAGTGGTGCCAATCTTGTCTTTGGATCCCACTGTTAGCGGAAGGGTCACTGGAAAAGCCGTCACAATGAGTAACTGGCTTGGATAAAAGGGTACCGACAATCTCGGCGAGGCCAATTTAGAAATGCTCTTTGATATACAGTGGTGCCAATTTGTCATTGGATTCTACTTGCAAGACAACCCCCGTTAGCAGCAGGGTTGCTGCAAAAGCCGTTCCATTGGGCAGTCGCGTCATTTTTCAGGCTTGGATAAACGGGTAAAAATATTCAGAATACGACGAGGCGAAATTCAGAAATGCCCTTTGATGTACAGTGGTGCCAATCTTGTCATTGGATTCTACATGCAAGACAACCCCCAGTTAGCGACAGGGTCACTGCAAAAGCCGTTCCATTAGATTAGATTTAGGTTTTTAGGGCCTTGTGCACTCCGACCCCTAATGGGTCTATTGTGCGAATCCGTTCCATTGAGCAGTCATTTTTCAGGCTTGGATAAAGGGGTAGTAATAATCTGTATACGAGGCCAATTCAGAAATGCTCTTTGATGTACAGTGGTGCCAATTTGTCATTGGATTCTACTTGCAAGACAACCCCCAGTTAGCGGCAGGGTCACTACAAAAGCCGTTCCATTGGGCAGTCATTTTTCAGGCTTGGATGAAGGGTTAGTAATAATCTGTATACGAGGCCAATTCAGAAATGCTCTTTGATGTACAGTGGTGCCAATTTGTCATTGGATTCTACTTGCAAGACAACCCCCAGTTAGCGGCAGCGTCACTGCAAAAGCCGTTCCATTGGACAGTCATTTTTCAGGCTTGGATAAATGGGTACAAACAATTTGGATACGACGAAATTCAGAAATGCCCTTTGATGAACAGTGGTACCAATCTTGTCATTGGATACAACTTGCCAACAAATCCCGTAAGCGGCAGGGTTACTGCAAAAGCCGTTCCATTGGGCAGTCGCGTCATTTTTCAGGCTTGGATAAACGGGTACAAAAGATCTGGATACGACGGAATTCAGAAATGCCCTTTGATGAACAGTGGTACCAATCTTGTCATTGGATACAACTTGCCAACAAATCCACTAAGCGGCAGGGTTACTGCAAAAGCCGTTCCATTGGGCAGTCGCGTCATTTTTCAGGCTTGGATAAACGGGTACAAACAATCTGGATACTACGAAATTCAGAAATGCCCTTTGATGTACAGTGGTGCCAATCTTGTCATTGGATACAACTTGCCAACAACTCCCGTAAGCGGCAAGGTTACTGCAAAAGCCGTTCCATTGGGCAGTCGCGTCATTTTTCAGGCTTGGATAAACGGGTACAAAAGATCTGGATACGACGGAATTCAGAAATGCCCTTTGATGTACAGTGGTGGGAACTTCCAGCAACAAGTAATCAAATCAGCAAAGGACGCAGCAGACGCAGTTATATAACGGACAGTAGCATTTTTCAGGCTTGTTTATTGGCGTTAAAATGAATAAAATAGGGGAATTCAAAGTATTTGTCTCCGTTAGCGGTCCATTGCAACGGTTCCATTCTTCAATTTCAAATGCAGTAGCTGATACTTTTCAGGGTTGAAAAAACGAGAATGCAGATTACTCGAACGCGAAGCCATCCATCACCTAATCTGGTTTGGATATCGGCAGTAGCCACATGTTACAAAATAGGCCCACCGGTGAAAGTGAAAAGAGAGGAAAAAAACAAAAAAATGTTAATTGATTAACAAAGAGGAGAAATAAAAATTTTGCACCGTATATATGTCACAACCAGTTTTATACATGAGGGAAGTTTTTTAATGGGTCAAGTCTCGAGTTATGCAAGTTAGCCACACCCATGGTTGTGGGACAGAATCGGATAAACAACATTTGCCGCGTTGCTTAATAGAAGCATTTGCACAAAAAAATTCCTCTATGACATACAGGGAAAAAGTATAAAATATTTATAGCTTGTATTTCAATAGGCTAGTATTTCGTCCTTAAGAAATTGAGGTTGGTAGCGCAGGTTTCACGCCGGGCGGGTGGGGGTAGACACGAGACAATTACAAGCGTAAAGTCCATTTGTCAAGATTACACCTATCGAGTGTTTGCAGAGTAAACTATCACGGAAAACAGTAGATATAACAAGGATTTTACATAATTATCACTTAATAACAAACAAGTTATCGCCCTTTTATAGAATGTACCGGAAGAACGTGTCTAGTCAAGTTTCGGTCTTTCTATTTTTAAGATTTTGAATAGTTTCTCTTGAGAATTTGATCGCGTTTTCTCCTAGTTTAAGCAGAGAAATATAAAGTATAATTGGCTACAACTTTCTCTAATTATAAGCAAGGAAGATGGCAGTTCGAGCATTTGGTGGCTGAATGAAGTAAGCAAAAATAGCGTTAGTGGTGTTCACTAGCTAGAATAGCCAACAGGTGTCTCTCCGCACCACTGCACCTCGATCAACAGCCTGAAAACTGGCTGTCAATCAACCCTGGACAGCCGGATGCTGCTAGGGTTGATAGCAAAGACCTTGGCAGAAGCAGTTTAAATTGGCAGTCGAGCCAGTTTCAGGCTGTTGAGGTAGCAAAACAGCTAGAGTAGGTGTAGCACAAAACCAGAGCAGCAAACAGGTGTCTCTCCGTAGAGGAACCCTAGTAATTGGCACCACTGCACCTCAATCAACAGCCAGAAAACTGGCTGTAAATTTAAACTGCTTCTGCCAAGGTCTTTGCAATCAACCCTGGACAGCCGGATACTAGAGTAGCAAACAGGCGTCTCTCCGTAGAGGAACCCTCACTATTGGCACCACTGCACCTCAATCAACAGCCAGAAAACTGGCTGGAAACTTAAACTGCTTCTGCCAAGGTCTTTGCAATGAACCCTGGCCAGCCAGATGCTAGAGTAGCATACAGGTGTCTCTCCGTAGAGGAACCCTAGTAATTGGCACCAATGCACCGTAATAAACAGCCTGAAAAATGGCTCAACTGTAAATTTACACTGCTTCTACCAAGGTCTTTGCTATCAACCCGAGATAGCAGGATGCTAGAGTAGCAAACAGGTGTCTCTCCGTAGAGAAACCTTAGTAATTGGCACCAATGCTTCTCGATAAACAGCCTGAAAACTGGCTCGACTGTCAATTTAAACTGCTTCTGTAACAATTCTTGACATCTGGATGCTAGAGTAGCCAACAGGTATTTCTCCGTAGAGGAACCCTAGTAATTGGCACCAATGCACCGTAATAAACAGCCTGAAAAATGGCTCGACTGTCAATTTAAACTGCTTCTGCCAAGGTCTTTGCAATCAACCCTGGACAGCAGGATGCTAGACTAGCAAAAAGGTGTCTCTCCGCAGAGGAACCGTCATTGATTAGCACCACTGCACCTCGTTAAACAGCCTGAAAACTGGCACGACTGTCAATTGAAACTGCTTCTACCAAGGTCATTGCAATCAACCCTAGACAGTTGGATGCTAGAGTAACCATCAGAAGTCTCTCCGTAGAGGAACCGACATTGATTAGCACCACTGCACCTCGTTAAACAGCCTGAAAACTGGCACGACTGTCAATTGAAACTGCTTCTACCAAGGTCATTGCAATCAACCCTAGACAGCTGGATGCTAGAGTAACCATCAGAAGTCTCTCCGTAGAGGAACCGACATTGATTAGTACCACTGCACCTCGATAAACAGCCTGAAAACTGGCTCGACTGTCAATTTAAACTGCTTCTACCAAGGTCATTGCAATCAACCCTAGACAGCTGGATGCTAGAGTAACCCATCAGAAGTCCCTCCGTTGAGGAACCGACATTGATTAGCACCACTGCTCCTCGTTAAACAGCCTGAAAACTGGCACGACTGTCAATTGAAACTGCTTCTACCAAGGTCATTGCAATCAACCCTAGACAGCTGGATGCTAGAGTAACCATCAGAAGTCCCTCCGTTGAGGAACCGTCATTGATTAGCACTACTGCACCTCCATAAATAGCCTGAAAACTGGCTCGACTGTCAATTTAAACTGCTTCTGCCAATGTCTTTGCTATCGACCCTAGACAGCTGGATGCTAGTGTAGCCATCAGATGTCTCTCCGTAGAGGAACCGACATTGATTAGCACCACTGCACCTCCATAAACAGCCAGAAAACTGGCTCGACTGTCAATATCAACTGCTTCCGCCATTCTCATTGCTATCAACTCTAAACAGTTGGATGCTAGAGTAGCAAACAGGTGTCCCTCCGTAGAGGAACCTACATTGATTAGCACCACTGCACCTCCATAAACAGCCTGAAAACTGTCTCGACTGTAAATTTAACCTGCTTCGGTCATTCTCTTTTCTATTAACTCCAACTCGATGCTACAGTAGCCAACAGGTGTCTCTCCGTCGAGGAACCCTTAGTGATTGGCATCACTGCTCCAGCATCAACAGACCTGGTTTAAAGGAGTATTATTGGCTCTGAAATCTTAATTTGAGATAATCCTAGCTCCACACGAGCAAAATTAGGTCAAACTATTCTTACAATAAACATCATTAACCTAGAATATCGATAATTAAAAAAAAACATATGCATAGGAGTGTCCTCAATTATTTATCTATCTTATCAACCAAAATCTTTTTTCAAATATTTTTTGATTTAAAAAAAAACTTCTTTCAGGAAAATTGACAGGGGAAAATATGATGTTTGAGCATGAATATAAATTGACAGGTCGATTAAAAATCGGATAAGTGTTGACCCAACAAATAGGAAACTTGTTTACAACCAAAAAGACATCAAAGAAAATAGCCGGTTGTACTTGTACAGCAGAAATTCCACCTTTCTCTTCGGGCCCCGAAAAATAAAACAATTAATCGCAGATTTATTTGATAAACTCACGCAGCGCTTACGAAACGCCCCAAAAAACCGGATTCGGGGGACTTTCTGAGGGTGGACAAGTCCCTAAAAAATTGTCGAATATGTGAATTTTGCGAAATAAAAAGGGGAAATAATTAATATGCGACCTTTTCTTAACTTCCGTCATGTACTTCGAATAATTAAAATGATGAAAAACAGCGTTTTTGCCCAGTAAAACTTCGAGAGGTTATCAAAAGAAAAGAAGAAATCCCCACTCGACTGGACGTCCTTGTATCCAAAAAGACTTTTGTCAAAAAAAAATAACAAAACAAAATACTCACGCTGTTGCTGAACCTGAGGGACGTAAAACTGCGGCTGAAGCGTGTACATATTCCCAAAAAAATTTTTTAAAAATAATAAAAAACCGTAAAAATTAATGAGATTAAAAAAATAAAAATGTCTTTTGACAAAAAATTATTTTCGCGCGTTAAAGTTCCAAAACCACGGACTTCAGTTTCACCTTCTTTTAACCAATTTTTGAGAGTTGACAATTATCTGTTGGCTCCACGTACACCTGTAGCAACTCTGCATGCTAACACAAGAAATCATTTGAGAGCATCTAAGTGAATATGGAGGTAAAATTGTAACGAAAATTTGGGAGGTAACAAATAAAAACGATTTTAAATATTTTCTGATCTTCCACTATTCGTGAGAAAAATGTGTAGACGCCTGAACTGGATATTGGGGACTGATCGGAGGAGATTGAAGTGGAAGGCCTTCGAGTTACCCCACTCTGCCACCAGCCCCCACCGAATAAACAAACTAAATAAATTTATCAGATAATAAATTAATCTCCCCTCCTTTTTATTTAAAAAAAATGTATTCCATGATAATATACAATTTTGGAGCTTGTAAGTACATAATTACTACTTAGGTTCAGTAGCAGGTTAGGCAACCCATGGAATACCCTAGTTCTTCAGTGACGTTCATTGTCTTAAGATCTTGGAAGACCCTACAGGTTGAGTAAAGGTAGAAGAAAATGTATCAGAAACAGCCAATCAGATCACTTCAAGATTTTATCTGTCTGTCTATATAGTCAGCTTGAACTAAATCTCTTTTTAAAACTTTCAAGGTCATGTCATCAAGAAATGACATTTTTCCATACAAGGTGGCCACTCCCTTTCTGCTCCGAGTAGATTATAGGGCAAGTTCAAAAACTCACCGGTTAGAGTCGTTTCGGGAGGTGTAACTTAAGGTTATCTAAAAGTTAGGTTTTGTTATAAAAGTATGAAGGTTATAGAGAGAAAGGGATCTGCCCAATGAATTGACAGCCAAAAACCGCAGGTTATCTAAAAGTTAGGTTTTGTTTGCAAAGTATGAATGTTATAGAGGGAAAGGGATCAGCCCAATTCCTGAATTGACAGCCAAAAACCGCAGGTTATCTAAAAGTTAGGTTTTGTTTGAAAAGTTGAAGGTTACAAAAGGGATCTGCCCAATTCCTGAATTGACAGCCAAAAACCGCAGGTTATCTAAAAGATAGGTTTTGTTTGCAAAAAACCGCAGGTTATCTAAAAGTTAGGTTTTGTTTGCAAAGTATGAAGGTTATAGAGAGAAAGGGATCTGCCCAATTCTGAATTGACAGCCAAAAACCGCAGGTTATCTAAAAGTTAGGTTTTGTTAGAAAAGTATGAAGGTTATAGAGAGAAAGGGATCTGCCCAATGAATTGACAGCCAAAAACCGCAGGTTATCTAAAAGATAGGTTTTGTTTGCTAAGTATGAAGGTTATAGAGAGAAAGGGATCTGCCCAATTCCTGAATTGACAGCCAAAAACCGCAGGTTATCTAAAAGTTAGGTTTTGTATGCATAGTATGAAGGTTATAGAGAGAAAGGGATCTGCCCAATTCCTGAATTGACAGCCAAAAACCGCAGGTTATCTAAAAGTTAGGTTTTGTTTGCAAAGTATGAAGGTTATAGAGAGAAAGAGATCTGCCCAATGAATTGACAGCCAAAAACCGCAGGTTATCTAAAAGTTAGGTTTTGTTTGCCAAGTATGAAGGTTATAGAGAGAAAGGGATCTGCCCTCCTGAATTGACAGCCAAAAACCGCAGGTTATCTAAAAGTTAGGTTTTGTTTGCAAAGTATGAAGGTTATTATAGGGAAAGGGATCTGCCCAATTCCTGAATTGACAGGCAAAAACCGCCTAGGGAAGCCAGATTTAATTATTGGCTATCCTCTAGCCCTGTGGAATCCCCATATCTAACGAAGATCCAAAATAAAAAATGTGTGACTGGTTGATAAAGACAATTAACTCAAGAACACAATATATGCGTCATAGATAGCCTTGAAACTTAAGTACTAACGAAAAATGCAAGCAAAAAGCATTACCTGCCAAGAAAAAATGATAACCTTTCATATACTCCAAGTGAATTGGGAAAGAAATACAAGGTTATCATATGATGCTATGATAAAATGATATCAGATGAAATCAAACACGTGGATGCCATCGTCTAGAAATTTATTCTCAACAAATAAGGGCTCAAAATGTTCAAAAGCAGTGAAATCGGTCACTTTTCATGAGTCTGCGGCTTTCCTTTCACCGCAGCGTTAAACCTAATGAAACAGAGCGTCGAGTGGAGGCATAAAAACGGGGTTTATTCACGGTAACCGATGTTTAGAACATGTGTTGACCTTTAAGGAAAAAAGTGAGGAACCCTTGCCATCAATCATTTAAGGCAGAAGAACAAGCAAAAAAAATCTATACAACAGTGACTAATTATCTCAAGTATTTTTCAAATCCTGCTTCGTCAACACTGATAAACTCATTTAAATACAAATAAATTAATAACCTTTTTAACTTTCGCCAAATGTTTTTTTATAAAACTGTGAAGTGGGGAAATTTAAAATAATATTTTGGAAATTCCCTTGTTGATTACAAGAGGATTGCTCCAGCGGAAAAACCAAGATTAAAAAAATCGTTGAATTCTTATGCAGGAATAACCCCCGGTTAAAAATAATAACGGGAGATAAGAACTAGACTAAACATTGATTATTTTGGCATTGATCGTGTGATGTCAAAAATGCGCATCACATTCAATGCTGAATTAATTTTTTTTTTTTACATCAGATTAAAATGCGATTACAGACTGCAGCAATCGCAGAAAATGGAGGGAGTAACAATAACTTCTATAGCAGGAAAAATGCTACAGAGGATCGTAATTGCAGAATTGTGGAATATATCGCACAAAAAGTGAGATAACTAAAATCTCAGAAAAATTGAAGTTATTATCATAATCATGTGATTACAGTAATTGCAGAAAAAATATGCTATTTGATTGTGATTATCGCAGCAAACTTAAGGAGGTATGATAGTTTTTAAGTGAGTTGCTTTGCAAATTTTTCGTTGTTAACAACGGTTTTCGGTTTTTCCCTTCTATCTCGGAAACCGTCGCTCAAAACGAAAAAACGTCCTAAATAAAAGACGTAGCTACAAAAATTTCCTACAAAAAAGACCTTATTGGTTTTTTGTCAGAGCAATACTTAAGGAGATATGAGGGTTCTTAAGTGAGTTGCTTTGCAAATCGTTGTGAGCAACGGTTTTCGATTTTTCCCTTCTACCTCAGAAACCGTCGCTCAAAACGAAAAAATGTCCTAAGTAAAAGTTGTAGGTACAAAGATTTCCTACAAAAATTTCTTTATTTATTATTTGCGTAAGAGCAATATTTAAGGAGTTATGAGGTTAAAACAAATAATCCTACAGAGCCTGTCTGAAAACTTAAAACCTTCATATCTCCTAAAATATTGCTCTGACGGAAAAAACAATAAGATATTTTATGTAGTAAATTTCCGTAGCTACAACTTTTACTTAAGACATTTTTTCGTTTTGAGCGACGGTTTCCAAGATAGAAGGGAAAAACGAAAACGGTTGCTCACAACGAAATAGGTACAAAGCAACCAACTTAAAACCCTCATATCCCTTAACAGAATAATTCAACTCGAGTGCCTTCGTCGGGGGTAAGAATAGAATGAAGATCGAACTTAATGTAACTGAAGCAGTTTCCTTTTTTTAAATAGGACGTTTGAGAGTTCTTATACTAGAAATGACAAAAACATTGGAGCTGAATTATTCCTTAAACATAAATAATTAGTAATCTTACATTAGTAGTGAATGTACATAATTTTACCTTCGCTTCTGATGATTCCGTCGATGTCTTCGAGGATCTCCTCGCCGTTGGACATGGTTTCGCCATCGGGCGAGTTCAAGTTGGCAACCCATTCGTCGCCCGACCATGGATCCTCTTCTTTCAAAGCAAGCTTCTCGCCCCAAAGTTCCACATCCGTCAGTAGCTCAACGCCCCAGGTGGACTGAGGACTCTCCGGCTCTACCTTCCACACCGGAGATTCCCTCCTACTAAATATGTCGTCTCCATTGATTATGTATTGAGTTTTCGACTCGAATGATACAGAGAAAAACGCCATGATGGCTCTGAAATCAAAACATAATGGATTAAGCTTAATGCATGGTTAACATCTTTAAGTAAAAAGAAATCAAGTTGCTTAGCACAAACGACCAAAGCCTTGTTCTTGAGAGCCCAGGCGAAGGCTTCCACCATACTGCCATGCCACCATGACCAAAGCCTTGTTCTTAAGATCCAGAAGATCCAGGCGAAGACTTCTACTATATTGCCACGGTACTATGACCAATGACTTCTAAAGAGGGAGCACCAAAACAAACCAAACTTCAGCAGACTTTGCTAAACTTTATCAATCTGAAGATTCAGGACAAGGCTTTCACCATATTTCTATGGTACCAAAGCCTTCAGAAGAGCAACAAATTAGGCTTCAGAAGACTTCGCCATATTGCCATGGTATGACAAGCATCCTTGTTCTTAAGACCCTGATGAAGGCTTACACCATACTGCCATGGCACCATGACCAGAGTCATCAAAAAAAGGGAGCACAAAAAACCAACTTGAGGAGAGTTTGAACTGAACTTTTCAATCTGAAGATCCAAGCCAATGCTTACACCATATTTCTATGGCACCAAAGCCTTCAGAAGAACAACAAATTAGGCTTCAGAAGACTTCAGCACATTACCATAAGACGAGCAGCCTTGCACTTAAGACCCAGATTATGGCTTACACCATACTGCCATGGCACCACGACCAAAGCCATCAAAGGGAGCACAAAAAACCAAACTTTTGCAGACTTCATCAATCTGAAGATCCAAGCCAAGGCTTTCACCTTATTGCTATGGGATCCAAAGCCTTCAAAAGTACAAGGAACTAAGCTCCAGAAGACTTCGCCATGGCAAGACAACCAAAGCCTTCATCTTAAGAACCGGACGAAGGCTTCCACCATCCTGCCATGGCACCATGAGCAAAGCCTTGTTGTTCTCATTGTATGTTGTTCTTAAGATCCAGAAGATCAAGGCTAAGACCACAATATTGCCACGGTGAGATGACGTCCAAAGCCATCAAATGAGCACAAAAAACGAAACTTCAGCAGACTTTGTCAATTTGAAGATTCAAGACAAGGCTTTCACCATATTTCTCGGGTACCAAAGCCTTCAGAAGAATAACAAACTAGGCTTCAGAAGACTTCGCCGTATTAAAATGGCACCATGAGCAAAGCCTCGTTCTTAAGATCCAGAAGATCAAGGCAGAGACCCCTATATTGCCACAGTACCATGACGTCCAAAGCCATCAAATGAGTACAAAAAGCCAAACTTTAGCAGACTTAGTCAATTTTAAGATCAGGCCAAGGCGTTCAATTGCTATAGTACCAAAGCCTTCATTAGTACAACAAACTAATCTTTAGAAGATATCGCCACCATGGCAAGAAGACCTAAGAATTGTTCTTAAGACCCAGACGATGGCTTTCAACATCCTGCCACGGCAACATGAGCAAAGCCTTGTTCTTAAGACCCAGACGATGGCTTTCCACATTCTGCCATGGCACTATGAGCAAAGCCTTGTTTTAAGATCCAAAGATCAAGACGAAGACCCCAATATTGCCACAGTACCATGAAGTCCAAAGCCATCAAATGAGCACAAAAAGCCTAACTTCAGCCGACCTGGTCAATCTGAAGATCCAGGCCAAGGCTTTCACCATATTTTAACGGTACCAAAGCCTTCAGATAAAAACAAACTAGGCTCCAGAAGACTTTGCCGCATTGCAATGGCACCATGAGCAAAGCCTTCTTCTTAAGATCCAGAAGATCAAAGCGAAGACCCCAATATTTGCCACAGTACCATGAAGTCCAAAGCCATCAAATGAGCACAAAAAGCCTAACTTCAGCCGACCTGGTCAATCTGAAGATCCAGGCCAAGGCTTTCACCATATTTCTATGGTACCGAAGCCTTCAACAGTACAACAAATTAATCTTCAGAAGACATCGCCACCATGGCAAGACGACCAAAGCCTAGTTCTTAAGACCCAGACGATGGCTTTCCACATTCTGCCATGGCACCATGAGCAAAGCCTTCTTCTTAAGATCCAGAAGATCAAGGAAATAACCACTATATTGCTACAGTACCATAACGTCCAAAGCCATCAAATGAGCACAAAAATCCAAACTTCAGCAGACTTAATCAATCTGAAGATCCAGGCCAATATTTCTATGGTAGACTACTCTATGGTAGATGGTGAACTTTGTCAATCTGAAGATCCAGGCAAAGGCTTTCACCATATTTCTATGGTATCAAAGCCTTCAGAAGAATAACAAACTTGGCTCCAAAAGACTTCGCCATATTTCCATGGCACCATGAGCAAATTTTTCCACCTTCTTCTTCTTAAGATCCAGAAGATCAAGGAAAAAACCACTATATTGCCACGTCCAAAGCCATCAAATGAGCACCAAAAACCAAACTTCAGCAGACTTTATCAATCTGAAGATCCAGACCTAGGCTTTCACCATATTTCTATGGTACCAAAGCCTTCATTAGTACAACAAACTAATCTTCAGAAGGCATCGCCATATTGCCATGGCAAACAAAGCCTTGTTCTTAAGATTCAGACGAAGGCTTTCACCATATTGCCCGAGCACGTTCTCAATACACGAACGGTTCTTTAAACCCAAATACTTGGAGATAATCCAGGTTAAACCAATTATCTAAAAATACCATAAATTATGAATTCATGAGAAAGAAAGCTGTGTTTAGACAGAGTGGAAGGGATAATTGCACCTTAAATTATAAACGCAGGTTAATTTAAATCCAATAAGAAAATCAAGAAGCCCAGACATGATTCTATAAAGACGAAAAAATCGATCTTCCATCTTAAGTTCAACTTTCTGTCATATGGCATCCATGTGACAATAAAAAAATGAGAAAATACTTACGCCATTTAAAAACGAAATTCTTTCCTTTATTTTGCACACGGGGTGCGCGGAGCGCGAAGCGGCTTTTAAATTAACATATTTATCCAATGTTAAAAAGCGGAAAATAAATTAACGTCTGACGGGCTCGGGACATGGGGAAAGAATGAACAAAACATTCGGGTTTTTAGTTGTTCTTTCCACCACCAGGTTTTACTTCATCGACCCTGTATTCATCCGCGTTCTTCTTTTTTTATCTACCTAATGGGCAAAATAACTTTGATTTTTAATTAAAGCAACCCTGATTGGTCCTAAAATTTTGGTAAATTTACCAAAAATTTGGTCATTTACTTAAATTTTGGTTTTTTTCTTTTAGAATAAACGGGACTACTTTTTTGTCCTCCATTTTGTTGCGTCATCCTTGTCAACTTTCACCGCTCCCGCCTCGAATTAAGATTTTACCCCTTAATTTAAAAAATTTGTATAATCCCTTTTTTTTATCATTTTAAAAGATAATAAAAACTAATTATTTAAAAATAATAATCATGGTTTAATTTGAAAGCTCTAAATATCCGAATCCTCAGGAGTCTTAAGCAGGCGTCTTAAGACTTCTTCTTTCAATTTCCTTATTCTAAATAATTAAAAATTGATGATTTAAAGCAAAAAATTTGGATTTTGCGAGCTTTCTTTTTTCTGCAAAACTACGCTTCTGCAAAAAAAAACAAGTTTAGATTTTGAAATAGGGAGCGGTCAACAAGTGCCTTCGATTTCTTTTGACCTACATTGTTTTTTTCTAAATAATTTCTTCCCAGTTCCCGCATTTCTTTGTTTTGTAGATTCTGCGTGCAGTTTTTGCGCGCGTTTCCTGTTTTACTGTCCCTGACGTTTTTTTATTCAAAATATTTTGATTTTGATAACAAAAAATTCGGACGGAAAATCTCCCTAAATATTCAGTCCTTTCAATTATTCATAAGGGTCTTAACGACTTTTTTCCGCTCGATGAATTTTCTTTTAAAAATTCAGAGAGAATAAACGTTTGAAAACAAATGATTATGTTTGTAGCACTGTTGTGATGTCATTAGTGACAGGGAGGTCGTAGGCCCCAAGATTAGCATGTCAAAACATGTTTGAAATCAACAGTAGGGTGTTATTAAAACATGTGATTTTTCTCTGTGCTTTATTTTATTTGAAAAATTGTCTTATAGCATTGACATTTCTGAAGAAGGTCCGGCCCATTTGGTGAGGAAGGAGATGACGTCTGAGAGGGAGCTGTCGTTTGGGTTCATCCTCGTCGCCATCTGCAGCGCAGAATAGTCTTCAGCGTTGGCTGCACCTCTTTTAAACCGGACGCTCCTCTGCAAAACCGGATATCCAGTGACAAGGCATGTAGGCGCCGGTGGTCCTGAAAGTCCAGTCAACGAAGCAGGATAAACTCCTCTATCGTCGATCGGAAGTACCATATCTATATTCCGATCGACAGAACCGAAAGCACCCAGTCCTTCACTGCTTCGATCTCCTGCTGTTGAACGTGAATGCTTTCAGCAAGAGGAACCTGCTGCGGAAAATCGGTGACCATAAGATCAGAATGGTCGATTCCGCATTTCCACCTTCTTCCATCGCTTCATCACATCAAGACAATGATTCAAAAAAATAAACGCATCCGAATTCATCCCAACCTCCTTAAAATAAAAATTTAAAAAAAATCAAAATTTTAAAATTTTACCTTAGCATCCATCCCTGCTTCATAATATGCCTTATCCGTCGGAATTATATCCGAGTAGCGCAGCAACGCTATAGAAATTTTCGCAACTATTTCTCCATATTCGATATTTTACGCAAAGCATGCCTCAAAGCGTAGTAATGTCCAATCAGCATCAATTTCAAATTCCGTCTGCGTCGGAGTATTAGCATCTGACGTATCATTCATATTTTCCGTCTAAAAATAAAATGATGACACAGCAAAGAAGCAGGAAATTACCAGTTGAAAGAACAGGTCGCGCAGTTTAGCCCAAATTTTGTATGTTTCTTTCGTCTTATGTGTGAGAGCACGTTAGAAGCTATCATCCTGTATATATTATATTTTGTGGCAATGCTGCAGCTGAATGCTGAGAATACAAATCTAAAGCTTTTAAAGCAGAACCAGACTGTAAAAGAATTAAGTAAAGAGGAAAAATGTACTTTGATCAAATGTGCAGCATACATGGCGAGGTATTTGTTTAAGACGTGTACTCCATTTGATTTGGCGATGTCGATTGCCTTTTGCCATTGGCCTTGTTCGCACAATAATCTAAGCCTGAGATGATATCGACGTCGGCGAGTGATCAGCACGTCCTTGAGATCTGAGCGATTCTTTATATCGGTTTCGACATATGGCTCGAAACTTGGTTCAATCTCTTTGACGATTTTCATCGCTTTGGTCCAGTCTTCATTAGCAATCAATGTATCAAGCGCTTCTTTGACCATGTCTACAGCCATGTAAAGCTGAGCGGCCAAATTGTACTGCTTCATTTCCACCAATCTCGCTCCTATAAATAATGATGAGATGATACAAAAAGGGATTTGCTGTACCTAAAACTCGAGTGACTTCACTAGCTTCTTCGCCGTTTAAATAGTTATTTGTTATTTTAGCTGCTTCTGTAAGTGCTTTGATGATAGTAGTAGGATCTTGCAGTTTGAAGCGTTGACCTTTAAGTAGCATTTGACAGCGGTGATGTATTGTCCGTTAGATTCCCATTGTTTGCTTCATTTAATAACAAGCTGACATCTCGAGCTCCGCGGCTTCCTACCATTCTGTCATACTCAGCCTGCACTGCTGTCAATTTGACGGTAGGTAGTCCCTACAGATGCGTAAAGCTTCCATCCACATACCTGCATCCTGAAAAAAATGTGATGCTTGTTTTTATTTTTTTTTTTACCTTGTAAGCTTGGACGATTGCTTCTGGCTTATGTGCTCGTAAATTCAGCATTTCGAATTTATCAAAGTTCTTGAGTCTGAATTCATCCATTGCTTGTGCATGAAGAATCTTGGGTGAGTTGCTCATTTTGAATCGTTTCAGCAACTCTTTCTGCGTCTTCCCATTTTTTGTGGTCCATATACATCATGACTGCATCTTTGGCTTTGCCGCTTTTGATGAAATGAAGTTCGGCTTTTTGAGGTCGTCTTTTGCCTCGAGATAAAGGGCATATTTATGGTGTATTTCGTTCATTTTGTCTTTGAGGCCGGTTTTGGCGAGGTCGAATGCGAATTCGAATTGGTTGCTGTCGCATGCGTATTCGATGCAAGGCGAGAGGAGGTCGTATCGGTTGAGAAGTTTGACAGCAGAGTCGCCTCCGAGACTTTTCGCCCAGGCGAAGAGGACATGTCGACCTGATTGATCTCCACCTCCCTGCCGTGCTACCTTGTACGCCTGCTCCCACATTCCATGCGATCTGAGTAAATTCACAGCAGTGGTCCATTCTCCAGCAAACGTACAGTTCTTCAGCTCCTATCGCAAAAATCATGGAGTTCAGTCAGAGACAATGGAACAGCACCCCAAGAGTAGGGCTGAAGGCCTTCAATTTATGTGCAGCCACCTGTGACAACTCTCATAAAAAAGATACCACCTAAAATGTTTCCTTCATCTTCAAGCTGTCTAGCGAGATGCAAATGGGTCATATTGAGAAGATCAGGCCTGTATTCTTTCACAAGCTTCAACATCTGGAAGAAAACATTTTTTGGTTATTGAAGAATGTAAGCATACTTGATCATGTTGTCGTGATTTTGTACATTGCGATAGCAGAGTCGACTTGACCAGATAGCACATAAAGAGTTTCTGCATCTTTGTATTTTCCAGAGCTTTCACATTCTTGAGCTTTCCTGACCATTTTCATTTAAAAGGCTGCTTTCCAGATGGGCGGATGCGAAGTTGAATGCGCTTTCTCCCATTCTCAGCATCAAAGTACATTTTGACGCCATCTTCAGGTCTTCCGGCTTGAATAAAGAGCTTTTCTGCGTTTGGTAGTCTTTTACTGAAGCAAAATGTTGACAGAGGTGGTTATAGTGTGTGGCAACGGATTCAACGTCTGGTATAGCCTGAAGTATCTGAACTGCCTTTTTCCACTGACGTGCTGCAACTGCAGCATCCAATGCTTTCAGATTTTTGCCAGATTCAATGTAGTGATTGATGGCCGCATCGAGCTGTTTACTCTGAAGTAAATAGTCACCCCATTCTTCCTCTAAGGCGACAACATCTTGCGGAGCGACATATCGGGCCAAATGTAACGCTTGGGCGTAAGCATTGCCTTTTCTGTAGCACTGCATCGCTCTTATGTTATCACCCGCAACTTCAAACACTTGCCCTGATTGCTGATAATTCTGCACGGTTCAATTCCGAAGTTATTTCTTCAACAGGTTTGCATCTTGTAGCAGCTGGTTTTGAGATCACCAATCTTCCAGCTGCCGCAGGAATCCAGCAGATAAAATCAATAGCTTCCGTTGATTGCCCTGTGTCTTGCTTTATCTGCCCTGCTTTTTCCTGCTGTCCCGTTTTCATAAGCCATGCAACATATTCGTTTTTAAGCTGGTTTAATTTGGAATAACCGCTTGCTTCAGCCAATGAAATCGCATCATCCCATTTATGAAGTTGCTTGTACATATCTAATGCTCTATCTAATTGATTTTGTTCTAAATAGACAGCTCGGCAGTTTTAAGCTGTTTATTTAAGATGGCCATTCTGGCCCAGACTTCAGGGCAGTCCATTCCGTCGCCTCCGTTCGCTTTTGAGAATTCTTCAGCAATCTTTAATGTCTCGTTTAAAAAGTGGGTTTTGGGTATGTCCGAGAGCAGCGTAGCATCTTAATGCAACTCTCAGGTTGTTCAACTGAAGCGTTATCTCCGCCAAATTGTGCCACATCGCTTCCGTCTCTGTACAAGTCGGGCCTAAAGACTCCAAAAATAAGATGGCACGTCCAAAATCAGAATCGTGCACCGCAGTACCAAATTCGACCAGTCCTTCATCCAATTGGTAGCTTACTTGATGTGTACCTTCTTGAGCTATTATCTACAAATGGAATAATGCAGTGACCTCCCCGCTAAGGTGCTTACCTCGGTTTTTTTATTTTCACGTATGATATCAACGATTTCACCTTTGACAGGAAATTGGTGACACGTTCAGGAGTGTCGATGTTGTACCAAATACATGCGTTGTTTCTAGACTGTGCAACGACGACATCGCTACCGGGAACCCACAGAATAAATAATAAACCACTGTGTAAGCATACGAGGGATGTCCAAAAGTTAAAGACCGTTTGTATTTTGGCGCCGTACGGGCGAAGTATTCTGCCAGATGGTAGCACTAGCTTGTAGCGGGAAGTTCCCCCACATCGCAACTGGTCTCATCTCTCTATCTTATCCAGTGTTGCTACGGCAGC